>LPNX010680250.1:403577-479923 GCA_001517045.1 Pseudotsuga menziesii
AAACATTGATATCCGTCACTTTACCGATGCTTCACCAACGCTTTAGCTGTCAGTTATCCGACGCTCTACATTTACTCCCATCGGTTAAATGACGGTCTGCAGGATATTTTTTAAAATTTAATATGAATTAGTTGTCGGTTATCCGACGCTTTATATTTAATCCCGTCGGTTAAGCGACGAATTTTAGGTGATTTTTTTAAAATTTAATATGCATTAGATATCGGATAACCGATGATTTACATTTAACTGACGGTAAACTTAGGTGTCTCTTAACCGATGGATTTGAAAGATGTCGGATAACCGACGATAAACCACCAACGCTTACAAAAAAATCATAGTGTCATACATGCGACAGGGAAGTGTCGAAAATCCGACAATACGGCCGTCGGGTTTTTGGTCGAAATGTAGTAGTGGACGGTGCAATGTTAAATGAAAAGGGCATGATTTCCTAAGGATGAGGAGGGGGAAACATTAAACCATGAGCCTATGGAGAAAAGCCATGTGTCAGCCATTAAAATCCCTGATGTTAGTTGGGCAGTTATTGTTGGGGAGTGGTGGGTGGCAGGACTGTCAGCCCTTGCCCACATGCCCACTCCACCAGCAGAATCTCCATCTGCACGTGGGTAAAGAAACCACTACCCCACAACTCCATCCTTGTCCATCCTCCCGCAAAGAACTATTCGGTTCACTCTCATGCAGAGGCATTTTTGCTCTGTTCACCACCTCACGCACAGGCTTTGGTGTCGTTTTGGGATCTAGGCAGTGAGCTTAGGAAAGGGGTTCTTCCCACTGTCTACCATGATTTCCTATACAGAACCATTCATGCCCGAGAGACGGTGGGTATGTGTGTTTTCCCATACCGATTTGAGGTGGGCATTTCTCCTTATGGATTTGTAGTCCGCTTACATGTTTTCCCCTATTTTTGGAATGAGAACCAGACTTCCTCTCCCATTTTGGGACTGTGTAATGTTCTCGTCACTTCATTGTGAGATGGGGCTATGGTTCATTCCCTGATTTTGTGGTTGTTGTTGTTTTCCCCCACATTGTTCATTGATGTGGAACCAGTTACGTTTTGGCCTTGCTGTAGGTTATTATGAGTCGTTTTGGCCACAATAGGGCCAAGAATGACTCGGGGTTAATTTTCTCCCTGTCCAAGCTATGAATAGCTTGTTTGTTGCATGTATGCAGTGGTTAGTCTATGGAATGTTTTTGGATTGGGGATGAGGGCTTGGTTTTCTTGAAAACTTGGTGTGCTCAGGAACCACACAGACAGAGCTAGGGGGATAGCTTTCTTTTCCACAATCCCCTGAATAGCACTGAGAGGGAGGTCAGGGCCTGAGAGACCATGTAGCAGATAAGGGGCTGATTTACTTATGTTGGGTGTGTGTGGGTGTTCTAGAAGCCATGCTAGTTCTGGTGTAGGTGTCCTTAGCTCTGCAATGAGATCACTAGCTTAGCAATTAGACTTTCTCAGCTCCTTGATGGCCTGATGTTATAGCGGATTTCACCACTCTAGGTGAATCACACTTTGTATGGCTTTCCCCTGTCCCACTGTAGACTCTTTAGACCCCATGGACCATATTTTATCCTTTGATGTTTCCTTGATCATCCCTAAAACTATATAAAAAATGATATACGCGGATTTTTACCCGATAACCATGTACATATGCGGGTTTGACCCCTATAACCGCGTACATCGGGATGTGTGCATAGTCCAAATCCTTTTGGAGTTTTCCTTGACATGGATCCGACTCATTCGACTCCTGGCCTTCCATATGCCTTGAGATCACTTGGATTTGACCCTTCATTATCCCTTGTGAAGCTATATAAGGAACCCCTTGGTACATTGAAGGCATATAGAGAGATTGAACGCAATGAAACTATAGTCCATTGTTGCCAAAATTTATGCTTGAGTCTGCATCCCTTTGTCCCTTTGGAGAACTGTTGTGTTCTTCCCAAGCTTGCCCTTTGCTAGTGAGCTTGCTATCATGAGATGGAGGATTGAGGTGGTGGAGGCCCAAGTGGGGGATTCAGTTTCTTCGGTTCGCAGACGTGCCGTCAGAGGTTGTATCTATCTTGTAATCTCTGATTTATATTAATAAGAACTATCTTTCCTTGTCCAATGATGTGTATTTGATTGAATATTGTATCCATTGGAATATGTCAAATGCTTTTACATTATTGATTATATATGCTAGAATAGATCTAACACCATGATATATAGTATGCTTGTATTGTTTATTTGTTGTTGAGGAAGTATTATATCAATTCAAGCTGAAGATTGGAAAGCTCAACGGGGATCTACTTCAACCGTCCGGTATAAGGTACGAGGTCTGATCCTTTAGTGTTAGACATTTTATTTCTATTGCATATTGGGAAATATTTATTTCTAGATTCAAAGCTGTCTGTTGTGGTACCCCAAGCCATAGGAATTTCTCTCCGTAACAAAATTGGCGACTCCGCCGGGGAGTTCCTAGTATTTGTCCTTTGGGGGTGATTTTTCTCGGCATTCAATGTATTTGAATTGCTCTTTCTCTCTTGTTTCTGTGTCGAGTCTGGGGGCATGTATGCCTGGTAGAGTCTGATTGGAGTGAAGTCTGTCTCTGCCTGTCTATTTGCCTTGTTTTTATGCACCTTTTCTTCCTGTACGCGGGTTTTTTATTTACAGTCGCGTATACACGCGGTTTCCTCTGTGATTTCCGCGTATACACACGATTTTACTGCGAATAGTTGCGTATACCCTGGATTTTTCCCTTTTTGTGGAAGTTAATTGGTTGCTGGGTGAATGCTGTTAGTTGCTGAGTCTCCTTTGGCACTGCCTGAGTCTGTTTTGACCTCCAGTTCTGATTGGAAACGTTTTGTTTAGCCTAAATTTTTTTTTTAGGAAAGTTCTTGTCATGGCATTTTCGACTTTTTGTTTGAGATTAGTGCATTAGAGTTCTTTTACCTTAGTGCTTTGCTTGGATGCTGTCTATGTGTGCTTGCAGAGTCTGGGGGTCGTAGAATCAATCTTTTTCTTTTTGCATCTCTTATATTTTCAAAAAATCCAAAAACATTTGCTTATCATCATGCATTGCATTTTGCACTTTGCATTGTACTTGCACTAGATCTAGATTTGCTTTGGAGTACTAGTTAAGAATTCATATAGGAAAAATTTGCATTCATCATTTGAAGAAGAATTGTGCATTTCACATAGTAGCATAGCCTGTTTACATGGACACAATGCATTTGCATTGATTGTTATGGTGTGCATTTTACTTCTTGTTGCGTCATAACACCACTAGTTGCATGACCATATCCTATTTTTGAGTAATAAAGCCAACTAAAATCAACGCTAATTAAAATGAATTACACTCTTTTCTTTTCTAGGGTGCACCAACAAGCTTAGGTTTTAGGATCTTGGAATAGTTCATTGTAAGTCAATTCTCCAAGATCACTAAACAACAACATCTAGGTGTCTGTCCAGGGAGTGTGTGAAATCCTTGGTATAACCATCGTTCTCAGGATCCTCCTCTCAAATGGGAGTCAAGCACAAGGCAGTGTGAGCGGTTATTGATTGGGATGACCCCCAGTCATAACTGAGTAGCACCGGTGATATTGCCAGGATTGTATTCGTATCTGGGGGCTCTTTCGAGAGTTTCAGGATTTGCTACCCTGCCCATACGATCAATCCCGCCTGCGACTGTCCGCCTAAGCTTTGATTATATCGAGGTGACCTTAGTGACCTTACCTAGGATATCGAGGGGGTACTTGTAGAGGTTATTCTGAAGGTGTCCTGGCCAGGTTGGGGTCAGACAGCACAGTCGCTATACGCGTTGAAGCTGAGGGCCACAATAATTGGTTACGTACCTCCGCTTGTTGTGTATGGGAGTCTCAAGCCTCTCCTAGGCGAGACATACCTACTTCATTCAGGAGCTCACTTATCCAGCCCTTGTTTGCTTGCATTTGGCTTTAGATTTTATTAGTGATTGCTCTGTGCATGCTAGTTGGCCTAGGGTTTACGTAAATAGAGAGTCTTTTCTTTTTGTTGAGTCATTGTGGATTCGAGTACGATTCTGTGCCATTCTCGTCGGTTAGAAAGACTTTCGCCTTCCACTTCTCCTCCTCCTTTGGGAGAGGGGCCTAGACTATCTAGGTGGACTATGTCACACACTGATTCACACACCATGGAGGATCATTCAGAGACTATTCCTGAGCCACCTCCTCCCGTTCGTATTGACGATGGGGAACTTACTCCTACGTACGATCCTTCACCTGACCTAGCTGAGTTCGGTCCTGTGATTTCCCAGATAGGATTTTTGCATGATATGCCTACTCACCCTAGGGATGATTCCCCATTGACACGTTACTGGTATGGAATGCCAGAAGATGCCGAGACTCACTTTGAACCTCCTAGCACTAGCTACGGTAGTTATGCTATGACTGGTTTTCCTATGCACGATTTGACATTTCATGTTGAATCTGACTTTGAGCCTAGCACTATGCCTGGGGGAAATCCCATTCCTTACCTTGCGGAGAGGTTTGGGAGTACTAGTCACATTGCACCTTCCATCCCAGTGGTGGAAGCTCCATCTTATCACCCTCCTAGGTCTAGGGCTAGTGATCCGATTAGGATACCAGGTCCGAGACGAGTGACAATAGGCACTAGTACATATCTTATTACTGAGATTCCTTCGTCCTCAGTTTCGATTTCTTCAAATGTACATCCTCCACCTTACCCACATGGTCCTTCGAGTCGATATATGGCTACAAGTTAGATCCGTACTGTGGTTACTAGGCCTATTATGTCTCAAGTTCATATACCACCTGCTGCTTCGGGAGGCTATATCCCCACTCATAGTGGTCAGCTTGTTACGTAGAGGGCATATGTACCTACTTCTGGTATGTATGTTCCCCCTTTTGGAGCTTATCTTCCTACCTACGGAGTGTCCCATGGGACATCACATGCGATGACCTATGGACCTTATTATGGTCCGCAGTATGGACAAGTTTCTTCACCTTACGGAGGCGGGTATTAACAACCTGCTTACTCTCCTAATTATGGCTTCGTAGCTCCTACTAGTCAAGGTCCACCTTACTATGGTACTTCCATGTCACCTTATACAGGTCAGACAGGAGGAGGACACTATGGCCAAGGCCATGGTGGTGCTCAAACCTATGTGAACCAGGGAGCAATCCATCGACCTCATCATGCTAATCTCCCTTTCCTCGCAACGCTTAACCTTCCTGACTTATCAAGACTTACGAACGATCCTGTGGCTCATGACTCAGCTTGGCCGACTGTCCCTACCAAGCTTCCTTCGGATATACCTAAGTTCGAAGGCAAACCGGGAGAGGATCTGAGTGAACACGTTACCATGTTTCACCTTTGGTGCTCTTCAAATTCATTACATCAGGACTCCGTCTGCTTGCAACTATTTCAACGCACCCTTACAGGACCTACTGCGAAATGGTATATAGAGTTACCAAAGGGAGCCTTTACCTTGTTCGGTGATCTTGCGATGACTTTTCTTAATCACTTCCAGCTACCAGTGTGCTATGATGTTGGTACTGAACTCTTGTCGACATTTCGGCAAGATAAAGCCACCCATATTTCTGATCACATTCAGGAGTGGCATAGATGGAAGAGATTAATTAAAGCTTTTATACCACCGGATTTCCTTCTCGAGTGGTTCCTCAAGTCTTTATTGCCATATATCGTGAAGGATGTTTCTACATTCGGAGTGCAGAATGAGGAACAAGTGATCTTTAGGGCGCAGGAACTGGACTTGATTTATGCTCAGTCCAGTTTGTTGTATGAGATTATTCCCAACACTCCTCGTTCTAGTTTCGATCCCAAGGTCAAACCTGGACCACATGCCGATGGCATTGTGGGTTGTGCAAGTGCGAAACCTGCAGATTCGGTTGCAAAACAAGTTAGTCAATTGTCGCTCAACCAGTCTGCTTCGGGACAAGCTGCGGCTTCGTCTCAACCCACCCAAATGACGAGTGTACTTTCTGTGCAATCGTCGGACCAGAAGGGTAACCAGCAACCCGGACGAAATAAGAAAAAGGGTAAGAATAATAATCAAAAGGGTGGGAATAGGAATGAGAATGCTTCCAATAATGACAAGAACAGTCAGAATGCTGGTGGGGACAAGCAAGCGAAACATAAGGTTAAGTTCCCTTGCAAGCTATGTAAGGATGATCACCTCACTTACTTATGCCCTAGAATTGATGAAGGTTCGAGACTCTTAGCACAAGGCCCAGCTGTGCTAATGAACCCTTTACCGCATAACCAGAATATGAACTTGAAGTCCTGGGATCAATATAGTGAGAATGATCCACTAGAGGCTAGTGCTCGTGGGTGCATTAACATGGTCCGTGCTATCAAGGTTGTGACTCATGCGAAAGATTATGGATCATCGCAACCCAGCCCAGGCAAAGAACCTGATCCACCAGGAACCCCTTTGCGCATTGAGAAACCTGCGGATAAACCTGAAGCTGCACCTCGCATTCCTAAGGGGGTACTTAAGCGCTCGGGGCATAATCCAAATGCCCGAGCCGCCCAGAATTATTCAGTTGTCGAGGATTTGGGCCATACTCCTTGTGCGATGTCTGCATTGGAAGTGCTTCAGAGTTGTCCTTCGCAAAGGAAGGCTTTGCTTTCTGCTCTTGGTGTGAATGGTGATGATTCTTCCTCAGTGATCAAATTTGAAACCGCATGTCATCAACCTTACTTTCCCTACTATGTGTCACTTTTGGTACATGTAGAATGTCTTAATATGATCGTCAAGCACACTGTGATTGACGAGGGCGCTGCTGCATCTGTGATGTCTTTGTCCTGTTGGAAGGGTCTTGGTTCTCCTGAGCTGTCGAAATCAGCGACTATGTTAACTGCTTTTGATGGGAGATCTTTTAGGCCGCACGGTATCATTCCGTCCCTTAAATTCCATTTGGGAGGGAAGACCGTTGTGATAGAGGTTGAGGTGGTTGATGCGCCCCTCAACTACAATATCTTGCTGGGTCGAAACTGGATGTATAGTATGAAAGCCGTTGCTTCTTTCGTGTTTCACGTTGTATGATTTCCTCATAATGGGAAGATTGTAACGATTGATCAAATGGAATTCAAGAATTCCCCTGTTACTGCATCTTCGGGAACTTCGGTTCCGGTCGTTGAACACTCTCAGCCAGCAACTGGGAGTGTGGGTGTAGGAATGTATCCATCCCTCATGGGAAACTTTAGTTGTCCTGCACCGGTCCTCATGATAGGATCTCATTCCAATAGGGCTTCGACTTCTATGACCTCAGTTTCTTTTCACACAACTCATATGGGAGATCCTTGGATTCTTCCTACACTGAGTATTTCGAGTGAACCTGTCGAAACCAATGTGCCGCTTCCTACAACCATGATAGCTTATCAAGCCAATCTTATGAATGTTGCAGAGCCTTGTTCTTCTTCTTCACGGATGGAAGAGGAAGACCCCTATTTATTGCTGGCATGGGCAGTACAGTCTTCTCATGCCCACGACTGCCTGGATACGGTTTTCCCTTCAGATGAAGCGATCATCGAGGCTATGTCCCGTGTTGAGCCGCCATGGGAGGAACTTCATCATAGATCATATTTCCTCCCACCGCTTGACTATTTGGAGCATGAGGGTTATAGGGAGATTCTTAGTCAGAGAGTTGGTAGTCCCATGATTCCATTAAGCTCTCCTAGTCAGATGGCTGATGGGAACATGGCGAACATATCTTCCATGATTCCTATCAACATCTCTCGAAATCCTGGCACCATCGAGAATGTCTATATTGGGGTGGATTGTTCCCAGGATGAGATTCTCGAATATACCGAGCTATTCAAGGAATTCCATGATATTTTTGCTTGGTCTTATGATGAGATGCCAGGTATTGACCCTCGGATTTTCAAACATGAGATTAATACTTACCCCAACACTAAGCCTGTTCGATAATGCTTACGCATCGTGAATCCTAGGAAAGCACCCGCCATTAAGGCAGAGATAGAGAAGCTGTTGAAAGCCGGTTTCATCTATCCCGTTCCCTTGATGGAGTGGGTTTCAAACCCCGTTCCGGTGGATAAGAAGCAGGGAGCGATCCGAATATGCATTGATTTCCATGATTTGAAGCGTGCCTATCCTAAGGATAACTTCCCCACACCATTTATAGATCAGATTTTGGATCAGTGTGTGGGTAGTGAGGTGTTCTCCTTTATGGATAGCTTTTTCAGGTATAATTAGATCCAGATTAAACCTAAGGACCAAGACAACACTGCATTTATTTGTCCTTGGGGAATGTTTGCATATCGGAAGATGCCTTTTGGCCTTAAAAACGCCGGAGCTACATTTCAGTGGGAAATGACATTGATTTTCCACGATCTCAAGTCTATTATCGAAGTATTTTTGGATGGATTTGCTACTCATTCTCGTATGATAATGCACCATTCCTATCACTTGAGATTGGTCTTCGAAAGATGCTGGCACTATTCGGTTCGATTAAATCCTCATAAGTGCATCTTTTGCGTAAAATCAGGTCGTTTATTAGGATTCATCGTTTCAAAGGAGGGCATAAGAGTCGATCCCTTAAAGGTTGAGGCAATACTTCAGTTGTCTCCCCCTAAGAATATTCATCATCTTCAGTGTTTGCAAGGTATGGAAAACTTCTTACGAAGATTTGTGGTCAATTTTGCCAATTTGACTAGAGGCTTCATGCGTCTCTTGAAGAAGGATACTCCCTTTGAATGGGATGAGCGAGCCCAAGAGTCCTTCGATGCACTTAAGCGAGCCCTAGCATCGGCCCCGGTGATTAGTCCTCCAGATTATAGCCGTGATTTCCTATTATATGTGGCCGCGTCTTTAGAGACGATTGGTATGGTATTGGTTCAAGAGGATGAGGAGCTCTAGGAGCATGTCATATATTATCTGAGCCGAAACCTTATTGACGCAGAGATTCGGTATTCTCATGTCGAGAAGCTTGCTTTAGCGACCGTACATGCGGTTCAGCATTTGAGACATTATATTCTCCTTCACCAGACCTCGGTTGTGGCCCATGTCAATCCATTTCAGTTCATCCTAACACGAAGGATGATTGGGGGAAAGTATAATAAATGGATTGTCATCCTGCAAGAGTTCGATCTCGAGTTTGTTTAGGCAAAATCGAAGAAGTCGTTGATTTTTGCAGAGCTTATATCAGATTTCCTGAGCAAGGCAGAGGAGTTGGTTTGTGAAGATACGTTTGTTGATGAACACATCTTCTTAATCTCGACATCTGACCCATGGTATGGAGATATCATAGTATATCTGAAAACACAGAGGACCCCTACTCACCTCTCGCGAGATGAACGATGATGATTACGTCACATTTCTAAGAACTACCTTATAGTGGACAATACTTTGTACCACCGTGGGGTAGATTCCATTTTACGACGTTGTTTAACTCACGAGGAGGCTGAGGTTGTGCTGAATGATTGCCACAGAAGGGAGTGTGGTGGTCATTTATCTGGGATTTCTATAGCTCAAAATATTTTGAGAGCGGGTTATTTCTGGCCGTCGGTCTTTAAAGATTGTGTTGATGCGTTCAAGAGGTGCCACCCTTGCCATATGTTCGCATGAAATATGCGCTCGAAGCCTACTCCGTTACATCCCATTATCACCGCTGGTCCCTTCACCAAGTGGGGGCTCGATTTTATGGATTGTAGCCTAGCTTCGACTGGGGGGCACCATCATATTATAGTGGCTGTGGATTATTTCACGAAATGGGTTGAGGCAATGCCTACAGTAAAATCCGACGGTGAGACAGCCGCTCACTTCATATTCCACCAAATCATTACTCAGTTCAGGATTTTGAGAGAGCTTGTCACTGACCATGGCTCGTACTTTCAGAACCGTATGATGGAAGAGTTGGCATCCAAGTTAGGGTATAAGCAAGATCACTCCTCTTCTTACTATCCCCAAGCGAATGGACAGGTCGAAGTGGTGAATAAATCACTTAAGTCCATTCTCCAATGAACCATCACATAGAGCAAGATGAATTGGCATATTATGTTGTACCCTACTTTGTGGGCATATCGAACTGCGGTTAAGACTGCCACTGGTTTTTCTCCATATCAGCTTGTGCATGGAGTGGAGTCGATATTGCCGGTTGAATGCGAGATTCCTTCGTTGAATCTAGCTGTGGAACTCTTACCAAACACTTCACCTTTGGAGGAGTGTTTGGTCCACCTCGAGCAACTTGATGAGTAGACAAGTCTGTCCGTCCAAGAGTGTTTAATGAAGGAGACTTGGTGCTTTTGTGGGATCAATCGAAAGGCTTTTGTGGGATCAATCGAAAGAACCCTTGGGGGCAGGGAAATTTAATCCTATGTGGCATGGTCCTTACGTGGTCAAGCATGTCTTAGAGAAGGGTGCCTATGAGTTAGTCGATTACGAAGGCACAGCTTTGGCAAAGCCTAGAAATGGGATCTATCTCAAAAAATACTATGCATGATCTTTAGCCAAGGCTGCTTGTTGTATATTATTGTATAGCTTTGCATAGTTATGTCTTTTTATTATCGTGATCGGTTTTGTGATTATTTTTCGTTTCTTTTGGCAGATGTCAATGGAATCTTCCACCTACATAGGATTCGCGGATGGTGCAAGCCGTCACACTCAACACTCAGCCTCTGCTGCTTGGGTGATTTATACTCCTATGGGTCAGGTACTGTCTTCAGGAGGTGTATGTCTACAACCATCTTCCAACAATGTTGCTGAATATAGTGCCATTATCGAGCTTCTACGGGATGCCATTTCACATGGTGTTCTATCACTTGAGGTACGTCTTGATTCGGAGTTAGTAGTGTCATAGCTTAATGGTTTGTACCATGTTAGAGATCCAACGTTATTGAGAAGATTCTTGCATGTGATATTGTTAGAACGACAATTTGACAGTATTGCATATATACACATTCCAAGAAATGATAATCAAGTTGCTGACTCATATGCTAACTACGTGTTAGATTGGCATTTGTTTCATTCATAATAAATTAATCATAAACATTTTTACACATGTAAATAAATAAACCGATCACCATAAAACCTTTTATATATCAAAAATGTGGTAATACATAGTGTCATATACAAAAGTGGAGCTTTCAAAGCTTCCATCGCATAATACACGATCGTACAAAACATATGCACTCCTAGGTGTCTAATCCTGTGGAGGGGGAGGGTTGTGATCATGATATGTCACTATGGCTCTAGCTAGCCATCGGAATAAACGCACCCATGCGCATGGTACACCCACCACCTGTCGCTGCATGGCCTCAGGAAAGTCCTCGACTTGCACCATGGGAACCCTGTGAGTCAGTCGCACAAAGTTGGTATGAATGCCCTGGAGCGTTTGCTCCGCATCCGCACTTGTGATGTCATCCCCTCTTCCCCTCCGTCTATGACATGGGAAGCCCTCTGGTTGCCGTGGTCCCACATCTGCACATGAATGGTAGATGTCACTATGTGTTGTCATACAAAAACATGTCTTTTTGATTTCACATAATCAAGAAAATACAAAAAAAATTAAATAAATCAAAAAATTTTAAAAGAGTGAGAGTCGAGATTTGGTACCTATCTCTCCGTATGCCGATCCTGGTGGTAATGGCATGTCCGGATCCCCCTGAAAATCTATCCCTCCATAGGGGTAGTCATCTATGGCAACAATCTGTCATCAGCACCATGGAAAGAAGTCAGCTGGATATGGGTTGGCCACCCTACCACCCCCCAGTCTGTGCATAGCATCTACCCAATGCCGTTGGGTTGGATCTCAAACCCCATGGAGAGGAACGTCCACTCTAGGGCTCAATCCTAGAACATGCTCGAAGAAAAACGTGCTCAATATGCTACTGAACCCGAAGTTCTGTATCCTACCTGCCTTACACTCACTGAGCTGGTGTTTCATGTTGCTCAGTAGTGTAGTACTCTAGTCATATATGGTCGGTCTCATACACTCCACCACATAGTACATCAGTGGCCGCGAGGCCTGATGGAGTGAGGCTAAGCCTGCTATCCTACCCAGCGTCAGTAGTATGGCCTTTATGCCTAGCACCTATATAGCATTGGTGGGGACTTGACTTCCCACCTTCTCAGTATCTGGGTAGCAGTACACAGCTACGTACTCATCGATAGTAAGCCCACCGCCTAGCCCACCTTGGGAATGAAGGTTCACCACCTCCCCTCATCTAGATAGACCTGTGATGAAGTATATGTCTTCCACCTCTATAGTGAGAGACATCCCATCTATCCTAAAGGACTCTGAGTCTGGATCCCAATAGTTTACTGGCATCTCTAGCAGTCTTGGTTTGGCCCTCAAGCCACCAAGACACCAAAAATTGTAGAGTCCGCATCTTCTAAGAGCTTGTTGAGCCATCACGTCATCCCTTACAGCTTCCTCTACTTCACCATGCTCGCGCTCTCTTCATTTTAGCACCATCCTGCAAGATAAATTTCCATTTTGACCATCAGATTCTTATATATTTCCTTGCGCGGTGTCATACACGACTGTTTTACAAACAGCCGCGTATGTACGCGGTTTCTAGCCTCTTTTCCGCATATAGCCAGCCCTATACACGGAAAAAGCTTCAATATCCGCGTGGGCCACAGCGCTCATGTAGAATTGGCCTGAACTACCTCATTTTACCATGAAAATCAACAAAAATTATATTGAAATGCATGAGGAGAGCATGAGTAACTACCTGGAAGAAACGGTTGTGAATTTCGCCGGCTGGATCTCCTAGAATTTGCAGTTGAATATCAAAGCTCCAATGGGTAAAAGTTTCAAATGATTTATATTTTTTACTATTTATAGAAAAATTTTCAAATATTTGAAAATTTTTACCCCCTTTCCTATAGTTTTGATAGTTTCTAACCATTTTGGACCATTTCTGACATAATTTGTGATGTAGAAAACCATTTTCAATGTCGTTTCAGCCATTGGATTGACCCGTTCGTACTGATCTCAGGTATAACGTCTATATTGGCATATAGGTTAGGTTCACCACCATTTGCATTTTGCATGACCTTATGACCATGTCACCATGACCTTAGGTAAGAACCCACTCTATTATGTCACGGAACCTTCTTGCTGCTTTAGAAGTGGTATGATGTGAGTGGTAGAGCTTCACCATACATGGGTACCCTAGTTAGCGCCTTATTTGCATTTGGTGCCCATGCTGACGTTTTCTCCTTTAGGGTGTGGGAGTCCATTGTATAGTATTGCCATGACATTTAGCAAGAGCCTCATACTCCTCTTGATCTTATGCTGGCCAGTTTCCCTCCGGACTCCCCCTATGTCAAGTTGTGAATGCATTATCATGAGCTTTGCCTGCCTTATTGAGCTTTATGCCAGCTCCCCTGACATTGCGTTTCAGCCATATAGCCCGAGCTTGTCTCATGTCTAGCCATGCAGAGCCATTTTTATATCCTTCGCAGCTTGATTCCCTTTTTACCGGGAGGGGATTTTCCCTCGAGTGTTGATATCCTACACATGTATCCTTGCATTGAGCATAGGTATGTTCCACTACTTGGAACTAGTTTGTTTGCCCTTATGACACTTGTCTCCTCCTAGTTTGTAACTATAAAGCTAGTTTATTCTTTTTTCAAGCTTTTCAAATAACTGAAAAAGTCCAAAAAAACCAAAAGGCCGGACAAGGAAAGATGTTATCTTTTGGAAACTGTCGAGTCGTGTCACCTTCGAACAGAGCACTGTATATCACATCCATTGGTTGGGTTATAGTTTGGCTTAGGAGCTATACTCGTTATCTGAGTTTATCTCCACCGACCGGTTAAGCTTCCAGTCCCTATGGAGCCTCTATTGATGCCTCCTGTGTCACAGAGATGTCCCAGTTTGTATATCGAGTCTATGCTGCCTTCATTCAGTCACCATACACCGTTATGCTCTTATTCGAAGGAAGTTGAAACCTGTGTCGGCCATTCCTTAGTTATCTTGACTTTGCATGTCAGCCATTCCCGGTACAGTTACCGGTTCATGCACTTTATGATCAAGTCCTTCCACATTAGACAGCTTTGTTGAGTACCTCGTGTTGGATGATGGGGGATGCCTTAATGCCCTCCTTCTAGAGGATTTCATCCCATCGACTTTAGATCATTTACTCTGGGATTGGAGTCTAGAGTCCTTTTGAGTGCCTTGAGACTTGTAGTCATTAGTGGCAGGTTCTCTCGCCATCGACAGTTTCTTGGGAATACATCAATGTCCCCTGATTGATGGATTCTCTCAAGTGTTCGACCTCAACACATCTATTCACACTTGTTAGTTTGCACTCTAGTACCTTGATTCCCATTATCATTATCGGTGGGTAATCTCGCATCTATTAACAATATACATCAATGACCAGTAATCAGACGATGGACTACTATGTTCGACCTCGGCACCTCTATTTGCATAGTGGGACATGTACTCGTAGTGGTTTGTGTAGAAGACCTTCCAGACTGGTGGTATCTTTTATATGCTACCTCCTTGATCGTGCCAGTGTTCATGAGATTTCAGCTCTCGTGACTTGATTCCAGTGCATGTCAGACATTTCCAGCCACTATGGAGATCCTGATCTATGTATATTGTACGTGGTGATGACCACATATGTGATATCATGTATTATGCCTATTCATGTCCATTGTACTCTTATGTATCCGGGACTGCTAGATGTACTTGCAGTTATATGTAGAGTTGTATCATTGTACTATGTTGATTGGGTGGCTGGTATTCCATTTGGGATCCTTCATCACTCCACTTCTGGGATGGACTTATAATGTATTTCGTCCATCATATGACCCCTCTGACCTCACACATTAGGGGGCATCTGTTATAGCGGATTTCACCACTCTAGGTGAATCACACTTTGTATGGCCTTCCCCTGTCCTACTGCAGACTCTTTAGACCCCATGGACCATATTTTATCCTTTGATGTTTCCTTGATCATCCCTAAAACTATATAAAACATGATATACGTGGCTTTTTACCCGATAACCACCTACATACGCGAGTTTGACCCCTATAACTACGTACATCAGGATGTTTGCATAGTCCAAATCCTTTTGGAGTTTTCCTTGACATGGATCCGACTCATTCGACTCCTAGCCTTCCATATGCCTTGAGATTGCTCGGATTTGACCCTTCATTATCCCTTGTGAAGCTATATAAGGAACCCCTTGGTACATTGAAGGCATATAGAGAGATTGAAAGCAACGAAACTATAGTCCATTGTTGCCAGAATTTATGCTTGAGTCTGCATCCCTTTGTCCCTTTGGATCACTGTTGTGTTCTTCCCAAGCTTTCCCTTTGCTAGTGATCTTGCTATTGTGAGATGGAGGATTGAGGTGGTGGAGGTCCAAGTGCGGGATTCAGTTTCTCCGGTTCGCAGACGTGCCATCAGAGGTTGTATCTATCTTGTAATCTCTGATTTATATTAATAAGAACTATCTTTCCTTGTCCAATGATGTGTATTTGATTGAATATTGTATCCATTGGAATATGTCAAATTCTTTTACATTATTGATTATATATGCTAGAATAGATCTAACACCATGATATATAGTATGCTTGTATTGTTTACTTGTTGTTGAGGAAGTATTATATCAATTCAAGCTGAAGATTGGAAAGCTCAACGGGGATCTACTTCAACTGTCCGGAATAAGGTACGAGGTCTGATCCTTTAGTGTTAGACATTTTATTTCTATTGCATATTGGGAAAGATTGATTTCTGGAGTCAAAGCTGTCTGTTGTGGTACCCCAAACCATAGGAATTTCTCTCCGTAACACCTGACAAACCCAATTGTGTTGGCTTGGCTGATTTGATGTGTTGTGTATCCTTGGCTATGTGTAAGCTTGCTTGTCCTTATTCCTTGGGGAATCATGCCCAACTTGAGGGTGGTAGCGCTGCTGGGAGATTAAGGAGCACACCGACCTATGGTTGGGTGGAACGTTGTAGCGACGTAGCTAGTTGCAGGATGAGCTCTTTATAAGATAAGTATTCTTGACCATTTCGTCTCTGCAATTATATTTATTGTCTAATGAATGATGATGAACATGTTGAATGCTATAATGAACGTATGTTTGCTTCTACTGTATGATGAATAATTATGTATCTGTGCATGTTTTATGTTCAAGCATTTAAATTTTTAGCTATGTTTAACTTCATAGGGATTTTAGCCCGCATGTTAATGTTGTGGTAGCGTCCTCTTTGCCGGTCGGAGGGTGGGGGACGTTACAGAATGGTATCAAAGCTAAAGTTGCACCATGGGCCTAAATGGGCTATGAAGATAAGTGAAAGATCCTACAAGTTGCAGCATGAGCCTCAAAGAGCCATGAAAGATCAGCCAGCAGGGGCAGGTTGCCCTCTGCCCAGAAGAAATATGAATGACATAAAATTTTGTTGGAAAATATTCTAAGTGCCAGAACCATTGGACCATTGGGGGACTAAGTGAGAAGCCCCTCCGATACATCGGGAAGCATAGTCGAAAGATCATCCGACAAGGGGTGGGAAGAAAAGGATTTTTTTTTTTTGGTAAAAAAAAAAAATTAAGAGTGAGGTTGTCGGCTCATCGAAGGTCTTAGTGGGAAGCCCCTCCGATGAGGTGGACAGATTAGTCTGACGACCGTCCGATACAAACCCCAATGATGGCGAAGTTTAGTGGATCGACTAGCCGATGATATGATGACGGAGGAAGAAATTTGTGGAATTTTTCCTAAGTGATTCATCGACTATCGGCGGAAGATAGTGGAAGGTGGAGCCACAATTTTGACAGAGAATAGCCGAAGACCGCTGAAACGCCGGCCCTTTTTAGTTGAAATACCAACCAAAAGAGGTCGTCGGTGATCAGTGGAGCTTAGTTGTTCAGATCGCCAATAATTAGAAGATGGAAATGCTGATATGTTAGCAGGAAAAAGGTGAAGGTGTCGAAGAGAAAGGAGGAATTTTTTCCGAAAATTAGACGTTGAAAGTGTCGATGATACGTCAGTGAAACTTAGTTGTTTGAGGCGTCGATACATTGGCATAGGATAGAAGGCATAATCGCTGATACGTTGGTGGCAAAAAGAAGATTAAAGAGAAAATCAAAAATTTTCTAAGTCATGAAGAGTCATCGCCATCAGCGACAATTAGAGAATGAGGATGCCAATGATGAAGGGTTTCAACGGAAAGTAGATGAAGGCAGAGCCGTAGTTTCAGCAAAGATATTTTGAAGATCGCCGAAACGTCGTTGAAAAATAGACGACGTGGACACCGATGCGTCAGTGGAAGAAAGTAGAGACAGAAAAATTTTGAAAATTTCTCTAAGTATGGAAATCATCGACAAAATTTAGATGATGGAACCGCCGATGTGGTAGCTGACGTCGGAATAAATTAGTTGTTTCAGTTGCCAATGAACTACGTCGGACAAATTTAGTTCACTTTTTGTCCATTATTGTGGCTGGCTAGTGGACTATCCTTTCGATGGATAGAGTCCCTGACCGCTAATGCCACAGAGGATAGTTGTTCCGACAACTAATGTGGCAGAAGACAAGGCATAACATTTTCGAAAATTTCTAAGGCACGAGATCATCGGCAATAGAAAAATTTTAGTTGTTGGGATCATCGATGAATAGTTGTTGGGATCGCCGATGAAGAGAAGATTAAGATGTCGAGGCTAGGCACGAGAACATGAGTTGAAGGAAGATTCGATGCAAGAAGAAAATCCAAATTTTTTTTTAAGTGTGGTGTCCATCGGTGATCGGCAGAAGTTAGCGGTATTGGTCGTCGATGAACATCGAAAGAAGTTAGTGGTTTGCGCGCCCGCCATTATGGAAGTCTAGAGCACTAATATTCTAACGAATAAAGGTTCTGAATGCCGATGCCATGATAGTTGTGCTTCAGAACACCGATCGAAAGATTACAATTAATGAGACCACCGATCATAAAATTTAAGGCCTATGGAACTACCGTTACGGACATCTATGGGACTAAATGTCCGATACCACAACAGGATGTTGTTTTGACCACCAATAGGTTTGTGACCTGTAGAAACCTTAGAAGGATCATTGGCCGCTATTGCAGAAGCATATATAACTAACCACCCAATTCACAGAGCACTCGACTGCCGATGCAGCAGTTAGTCGATTTTCTCACCAATGCGATAAGACTTAAGGGTCCCAATTGCTGATGAATTTCAGAGTGATAGATCGCTATGGGCCCGATACGATGGAGGAAATTAGACAAGTTGATCGCCTATAAAACCCAGATTATTAGACCACTATAGGCCCGATACAGCGGAAGGAAATAGATGAACAGGCTGCCAATTAGTGCGGAGAAAACTAGAGCTTTTGACCGCTACAATGTCGGAAATTTAGTTGGAAAGAGATCCGATTGGGGAAAAGGAATTTTTGGGGTTTTCAAGTGGTATTTTTAGTGGATTTTCAGCAGATTGCAAGTGAATTACAGGGCTGAAAAGGAAGAAAATTCCAGGTGGCTGAGGTTGGCACTTCAGACCAAAATACATTTGGTAAAAAGCATCATTTTTGAAGCAGTGTGGTTGTCACACCCGAGGTCAAAATGAAGCATGTGGATAGGCGTTGGAAAGCTTATTCAGCAGGGAATAAGGGAGATTCACTAGAATTTGAGTGTAGAGCAGCAAAGTACTAGTGATTGCTTGAAATATAAATTTGTTGCTATCAATATGGACAAATACAAGAATTGCATGCCTAGAGGTAGCAATACCATGAGGTCAAACCAGCTATTGTGTGGAGGAGGAGTTCCATGAAAGAATGAGGAACTAGAAAAGGGAAATTTCCTTGAACCCTGTCTTGTTAATTATGATTGCAAGTTTTATACATGAAATGTATGAGGATATGCCTTGTATGCATAAGATATTACATGTTGGTAGGAATAGTGAGAATTATACATTTATAATGAGCCTCTAATGATAATTATTGCATTGGTGTTGGAATTAGTGGAAAAACCAACGACAACATGGACATGGATGAATATGTTGTTGATGCTGACGAATGTGACTAGAAACCCTATGGAGAAAGGGATAAGGCAACAAGTCAAGAATCAAAAGTTGGATATTAAGTGCATGAAGAGGGTAATCATGATCGATTGACTGCCGAAAATTCTCTACGGAAGGGAAAGGTGGTACACATGATATGCTTGTGAAGTAAGAAGTATCTGAACATTTCATTTTGGCATAAATGATGTGACCTTGAAAATTTTAGTATGATAATGATTGCATGAAGTAAATGAGTTTTGGTAATATTGAAATGATTAACAGCTGGAAGTGTTTGAATCTTATAAATTCTAAAAATGCTTTAGTGATTGTTGCAGCAATGAAAAAGTTATACGCATCAAGACTTACTAAGTGTTTTCCTGAATGAGGTTCAGGTTTCAGGTAGATTGTTTGGGGCATGGAAAAGTGGGTAAGACCGTGACAAAGATTGGAATCTACCATGTGAAAGAGCCAAACCTCATGAGAAGAGTCTCGTGGTTGTGAAAATAGTTTGTATGCTGAATGCATTGTCAATTTAAAATTGTAAATTTCATATTTAAGAAATTGTTGACAACTACTAATCACTATTGGCTTGCATAGAATTGTGTCAGGAGGACGCATTGTAAGAGGGTGTTCATGTTATGATAGTAAGCATAAAATAACAATGGCCATGATGGTGTTGCTTACAAGAGACCCAAAAATGAGAATCACCTCATTGCCAAGCAAATCAATTTCTATAGTAAACAGAGTTGCAAATTCATATTGAATTTAATTACTAATGCCATTGCTTGGTTATGGAACAATCAAATCTGGATTGTATTAGTAGATAATGATTGACTATTTGGCTACTTGATGAATGTGCCAGGGGTACATACTGCAGGAATACCATGTGTGATGGCCTACAGGAGCCAAACTTCATGGGGGAGGGTTTCCCTATCTTGGAAATGGGTTTTGGGTGAAACTCCATTGGGCATTTTTGAAATGTCCCATCTGCACTGCATGTTTGGTAAGTAACATGAGTGAGATGGTATAGATTATGTCGGTAAGACATGTGTGGATATGAAATGTAAAAAGGAGTTGGGATGGAAAATTGAGGGACTGTCAACTCAGAGAAGGGAGCCCCCATTACTCCTTAACGAAGAAATACTGCCTCGGCAAATGGATAAGTGTTCTCTGACCCTAGCTAAGAATATGCATGTCAAATTGTTAAATTCAATATGTAGAGCATGTTTAGATTTTATTTCCATTATGGGAGATTGCTTGAGTATGAATAGGGCCTACATGGTTCACATTGGAAAGGGGTGCACACTTTCCCGATGTCAGATCATGAAAAGGTTTTCAATATTGATTACACCCTAGGGGGTGGACGCACTCTTGGTGTCTCAATACTTGATAGTGAATGATATGAAATGTGATTATAGTTTTAGAACAATAACGCCGATGAGTTGCTTATATTGTGTGTGTTGTTAGTCTAAACATATGCAGTCTGGTGTTGCACACTAAATGGACAATAGCTTGGGCTCATCCTACCTCCTACTGAAGAGCACAGAGAAGGAGACATTCTCGAGGGATTGGAGAGTAGAGAAGTGGGTGAATTCTTGTGTTGTATGGGGTAGTGGAATTAGAGCTCACTGCTAGAAATGAAACTTGGAAATGGTAATGATAAAGTTTCCTGGCCAGTCGGCATAAAGATGTACTGGAAGGAGATGTTAGGCTATTATATGCATGGGGATCCATAGTAGATCCTGGACCTGGAAATGGTCGTTTATTGTTGATATAAGTGCATGTGTTATTGTTGATTGTCTGATAATCCCAACTGCGTTGGCTTGGTTGATTGGTTGTTGATATAAGTGCAGGTGATTTGTTGATGGTCTGATAAACCCAACTGAAGGTTGGCTTGACTGTGCAACTATTTGATATTGTGTAAATTGTGGAAATGTTACAGTGTTGGCTTGACTACCTGTAGTCTGATAAACCCAACTGCTAGCTGGCTTGGATGAGTAGCCTAATAAACCCAGTAGTGTATTGGCTTGATTGTTTGCAGCCTGATAAACCCAATTGTATATTGGCTTGGCTAGATGGTCTAATAAACCCAACTGTAGGTTGGCTTGATTTTGCCTGATATGTATATATAAAAGGATGTTGTGAAGCATCCTACATGCTGGACTAACATCCAAGTCCATAGGTGATCCCAAGGCTTGCAAATCAAAGCAAGATCCTGTGGACCAAAGAGGAAACACACAATATAGATAAGTATTGGATTATTTTGCAATTTCTTGCTTATGAATATACATGTGTATATGATTTGGTTATGGTTTGTTAATATCTTGTTTTAAAAATAAAAACTATTGAGAATAAACTAAACATGTGAATCTATTCAATGTTTGGATATATGTATCTCTTGGAGCGAGGACTATGAGAGCATCCTAGGGGTGCATGTGGACATGTGATTGTCCTGAAGAGCTCAAAATGAGTAGTAATGAAAAAGGTGCTAGTGAGACTGTAAATTTCCTAGCAGCCAAGACAAACCATGTGGGGAGTCTCTATTAGTTTTTCAACATTAATCTAGCATTATTAGGATCTTTAACTGAGAGAATAACAAGTACAACGATCAAACACAAGAGACAATGAACACAGTTTTTTTCCTCGAGGAAACCATAAAAGAGAAAACCCCACAACTTCCTCAGAGATAGAATCAACACCAAAACAGTAAAAGCCCAAAATAGTAAGTGATCTCGCGACAGCAGTAATCTTCTTCTTATCTAGCCCCAGTGTCTTCTCCTTCCTCAACTATGCGCTACACTTGAGTGTGGATGAGTTGTGTGATAAATAGAGACTCTAGCTCTCTATTTATACTAATCTCGACATGACTAAAACCCTACCAGGGCTGACCTCTACTAGGAGTGTCTAATAACCCTAGTGCCCCGGAACTACAGGGACTTTAACCCTTAGACAATCGGAGGGTTACCCACTATGACTTGACATGACTTGTTTACATTATTGATTCTCTCGATCGAAACATCGGGGCATGACAACATGACTCAATTACATTATATATACATCCCAGAATAAAAATCGGGTTACAATACATAAGATACATAGATGAATACATTCTGAAGTTACAAATACATCAAAACTCCCTCTTAACTAGGAAGGTATTATTTCGACACAATTTTCAACACTGGTCTTCTTCTCTGTATCAACTAGATCATCTTGTCATTTGCATCTCAAGTCTTTTGAGTCTTCAAGTCATCTTCATTCTTCAAATCTGGATCATCATGGGACATCATCACTGGATCTGGATCATCACTGGATCTGGATCATCACTGGATCCGTATCATCACTCGATCTGTATCATCACTACTGGATCATCATCACTGGATCTCGATCATCACTCAATATGGATCATCACTGGCTATCATCACTAGATCTCGATCATCACTCGATCTGGATCATCATTGGTGCTATCTCATGATTCTTCTCGTCACAGTAAGTTCTATAGAGCCAGCCCTTTTTCATGTTGGTTGTAGGCCTAGCCTCCATGTAGGTCTTCTTCAGCACTTATATCTGACCTACTCGTTAGAAAGGCAAAGTACTCACATCCATCCAATATGGAACACATACTACTCACAATGATGGAAGAGTTATGTACTTCCATCCAGGCTGGAACACATCCTACTCACAATGATGGAATATTTTCTCACTTTCATCTAGGCTGGAACACATCCTACTCACAATGATGAAATATTTTTGCACTTCCATCTAGGCTAGAACACATCCTACTCACAATGATGGAAGACTCTCATCTAGGCTGGAACACATCCTACTCACAATGATGAAAGATTTATGCACTTACGTTCATCCAAGTGGGAACACATCCTGTTCACAGTGATGAAAAGGCTCTGCACTTACATTCATCCAGGCGGGAACACATCCTGCTCACAGTGATGAAAAGGCTCTGCACTTACATCCATCCAGGAAAGAACACATCCTGCTCACAGTGATGAAAAGGCTCTGCACTTACATCCATCCAGGCGGGAACACATCTTGCTCACAGTGATGGAAGGGCTTGCACTCACATCTGATCTTGTAGGAACCAATCCTACAGTCATATCAAAATGGCCCCCATTCCTCCTCAACTGAGCTACCTGGTAACTGACCAGGTTCCTCCATTCTCCTAGAGAATGGCAGTTGCCCTTACATCCAACCTGCTCGTCAGAATGGACAACACTCACATCTGACATGGAAGGAACTTAATCCTTTATCCATGATAGAATGGTTCAGCCCTTACATCTGATCAAGTGGGAACACATGCCTCTATCACATCAGAATGGATACTCAGTCCTAGACTAAGTATTCCTGGTACCTCACCAGGAAGCTCCATTCAAAGAATGGCAATTGCCCTTACATCTATCCTACTCGACAGAATGGCTAGCACTCATATCTGACATGGAAGGTAGAAATCCTCTCACCATGAAAGAATGGATCAGCCCTTACATCTGACCTACTCATTAGAATGGCTACTGATATCACCACTCATATTTGTCATGGAAGGAACCAATCCTCTCACCATGACAGAATGGATCAGCCCTTACATTTGACCATGGAAGGAACCAATCCTCTCACCATGTTAGAATGGCTATGGGACTTATCACTTTCCCTTGGAGGAAACCTTGATCTGGAGAACACCAAGCTTCTCCCTGAAGTACTCGAACTTCACCCTAGCCAATGGCTTCATCAACACATCAGCTATATGTTCCTTTGTTGCAACATACTGGAGCTTCACTACTCCCTTCTGCACCATATCCCTGATATATTGATACTTGATATCGATATGCTTCGACTTGTCATGGAACACTGGATTCTCTAACAATTTCATGCAACTCTAGTTGTCACAATGTATACAAGTAGCATCCAACTAGAGATCAAATAAATCAGACAGTAGCTTTCGTATCCATATTGCCTCACAACTAGTTGAACAAGCTGTGACATACTCTGCTTCAGCTATACTTAGTTCCACATAGGATTGCTTCCTACTAAACCAAGAGATCACACCAAATCCCATACTGAAGAAACACCCTGAAGTGTTCTTCCTATCGATGGCACTACCTGCCCAATCTGAATCAACATAACCCTCTAGGTTAATATTCTGATTCGCATCATACTCGAGCCCATAATCAATTGTACCCTTCAGGTACCTCAGAATATGCTTTGCAGCAATCAAGTGAACATGTCTTGGATTTGTCAGGAACTGGCTCAAGGTGTTCACAGCAAAGCAAATATCTTGTCTCGTGTTCGTCAGGTACATCAATGACCCAATCATCTGACGATACATCGTAGCATCAACTAACTCTGATGAAGCATCATTCAATAGCTTCAGGTTCAATGCCATAGGTGTGGCCATAGCCTTGCATTCCATCATCCCAAACCTCTTCAGGATCTCTACTGCATACTTCCCTTGTCCAAAGAAGATTCCATCTGTACTCTGCCACACATCCCAAGCATCATTCTTCATGATCGATTGGTATTCTTCGATCATAGCATCCTTCCATTCTTTCCGTTATGTTGATTCTTCATAACTAGAAGGTTCTTTATCAATGAAATCACATAGTAAGGCTACATACCCGGAGCAAGATCTAGTCCTCTTTCTTTCTCTGTGATTCTCTTCTGGAGCCCCATACCTTTCCACACCTTGGATAAGTTCACGTACCCAAGTAGGTTTCCTCTTCAGAGGATTCTTCTCCAGAGGTGGATCTACAAGTCTTTGTGGTTCTTTAAAATCTTGATCTTCTTCTTGAGTTTCTTCATTCATGGTTGTATCATGAATTCTGGGTGCTTCTACTTCTTTAGGTTCTTCAGCAGGTCTCTTTCTGGATTTGTTGTAAGTTGTGTCTTCATCAAATGTCACATCCCTTCTGATGTCAATCTTATTGTATCCTAGGAAATATCATTCTGTAAGCCTTCGAGCTTTCAAAGTATCCCACAAATATACCCTTCTTTCCTGAAGGATCTAATTTTGTTCTTTTCTCTTTTGGAATGTGTATGTACACAGGGCATCCAAATATTATGAGATGGCTGACTTCTGGTTTCTTGCCGGAGAAGACTTCTTTAGGAGTCTTGTTCTCGAGTACTCTATGTGGAGTACGGTTCTGTACATACACCGCTATTCTGGCAACTTCTACCCAAAGATGCATAGGAAGATCTTGATCATGAAGCATGGCTCTTGTAGCTTCCATGATAGTTCTGTTCTTCTGTTCCACAATCCCATCCTGTTGTGGATTATAAGGAGTGGAAAACTCCCTCTTAATCCCTGATTCTTTGCATAGCTCTTTGAATTCATTCAAAGTGAATTCTCTGCCATTATCTGATCGAAAAGTCTTGATATTCTTTTCAGTGTGGTTCTCGATCAAGGCTTTGAATTCCTTGAATTTGCTGAATACTTCATCTTTGTTCTTCATGAAGTAAACCCATGTCGTCCTATAAAAATCATCAATAAAAGAAACATAGTATGCATAACCGCTTAGTGATTTTGATGACATCAGACCGCATACATCGGAGTGGATGATTTCTAGGATGCCTTTGGCTTTGCTTTTGTTGCTGGGAAATGTCTTCTTTGTATTCTTTCCTTTCGCACATCCTTTGCAAACCCCATCATGTTTTGCTTGGAATTCTGGAAGACCTTCAACAACTTTGCTTGCAATAGCTAGTGCTATGTAATGCACATGTGCAAGCCTTCTATTCCAAAGCTCATTTGGATCTACTGTGTCATGGATCAAGGCTTGTTCTGGATGGCCCTTCAATTTGTACAAACCTCCTTCTTGTTCTCCAATCACCATTGCATCATTGATAGTCTCACCGCTTGGCCACATGATGACTTGACCATCTATGAATGCAACCCTCATTCCTATTGCATCCAATACTGATATGGAGAGAAGGTTCTTCTTCATTCCTGACACAAACAATACTTCTTTCATTGTTAGAGACTTACCAAAGTCTAGTTTATATGAATATTCCCCACTACCTTTTATTGGATATTGGTAGTCATCTCCTAGCTTCACCTTGTGAGGTGATTCATGTTCTGACAATCTCACAAAGGATTCCTTGAATCCAGTCATATGTTTGGAAGCCCCACTATCTATAAGCCAATAATCACTACCATGAGTAATGTTACCTGTGAGAGCAGAAATCAAAACATATTCATCCTCGCTTGAAGAATCTTCACTTTCATATCTGGATCTCTTCTTGGATGGTTCATCATCCTCTGCAACATCAGCATGATGTCTTCTTTTATTCCTCTTCTTCTTATGAGAGTGGACCCTGTTCTTAGGATAGTCTTTTGAAAAGTGTCATATTTCATCACATGTATAGCATCTTAATCTAGATGGGTCCTTTCTATTGTTATCTCTATGATGGGGATTCTTACCTTTGAAGTGATGAGTTTTTCTTCTGCCTTTCTTGGAGTGAACTATGAGAGCTTGATCTTCACTTCTCATCTTCTCTTCTCAAGCTACTATCCAAGCTTCTTCTTGAGAGCGCTCTTCCCATAGTCTGCTAAACTTGACTAACTTCTTTCTAGCACAAATTCCTTGGATGAAAGAATCCCATGACCTAGGAAGGCCATTCAAAGTAGTCATCATAATCTTTTCATTTTCCATTTCTTCATCAATAGCTTCTAATTGTTCCTTGATCTGAGAAACCCTTGTGAAGTAGGACTGGATATTCTCTGCATTCTGAATCTTCACATTCTTCAATTGATTCCTCAAAGTCATCTTCCAGTTTATGTTCTTCCCTTTGAACAATTTGGTTAGGGCATCAAAGATAGCTTTAGGTGTCTAGAGAGAGGACACCTGTGGGATAAGGTGATCCTTGATAGAATCAGCAATGATCCTCTTTGCCATAACCATCTTCTTCTTATGTATGGCCTTTGCCTCATCTCCCTCTGGAGCTAGAACCTCCTCATGGATGTAGGAGTCTAACACATTTTCTTCTAGGACCAGGGAGATCCTATACTTCCAGGCTCGAAAGTTATCAACTCCCTCAAGCTTTTCATCAGGCTTGGTATGATGAGACATCTTAACTAAGAACCTCAAATGGAAATACAAAATATTTTAGATCTTACCAAGTTAAGATGTCGTATCTGAAACTTAAGCTAAAATCCTGCAGAGCTGGTTCAAGAGAAAATTAGGGTTTTTCTTTTCCGAAGTTCTATCCACCCAAATGCCTTGAAATTTATCCCTAACTTCAATTTTGGGGAGGTGATCAATCCAGCCCTGGGCTCACTGAAAAATTCCTCTTCTGTGAAAAGCCCTAATTTTCAGTAGTAGTGTCGGGTCTAAAACTGAAAAACCTCAGAATTGGATTATGCTTCGACAAAAAGATGCACCCTAAGGAGGAGAGTTATTCCACCTTACTTTTGCTTAAAATCTATGGAGGAAGATCCACAAACTAGGAAGCCCTAGTTCCCGTAGTTGCACAGTGTCTTCTTCTCAGGTTAGCTCTGATACGATGTTAGTTTTTCAACATTAAGCTAGCATTATTAGGATCTTTAACTGAGAGAATAACAAGTAAATCAATCAAACACAAGAGACAATGAACACAGTGTTTTTCCTCAAGGAAACCATAAAGGAGAAAACCCTACAACTTCTTCATAGATAGAATCAGCACCAAAACAGTAAAAGCCCAAAACAGTAAGTGATCTCACGACATCAGTAATATTCTTCTTGTCTAGCCCTAGTGTCTTCTCCTTCCTCAACTATGCACTACACTTGAGAGTGGATGAGTTGTGTGATAAATAGAGACTCCAGTTCTCTATTTATACTAATCTTGACATGACTAAAACCCTACCAGGGCCGACCTCTACTAAGAGAGTCTAATAACCCTAGTTCCCCGAAACTGCGGGGACTTTAACCCTTAGACAATAGGAGGGTTACCACAGGGGCGTCACCTAGGGACCAATATGATATCACGTCCATTCATATTGGGGGGGTTAAAATTAAAAAATTAAAAGGCAATATATTGAGGGTATATCAGGGATAACTAGGGTTTTTTTATTATTATTTAAATATCCAATATGTTGGGGTATGTTTTATTCAACATTTTTTCTGAGCCATTCACCAGTCCTCCAAGCCTTGCCTGCTAGGTGCCTATGCCTACGAGCTCGTTTGCTTGTGGTCTGAGGTCTGAGTGCACCTGCACCAATCCGAGGTGCCTGCGAGCTGTGCGACCTGGGTTTAGGGCATTTTTTCCATCATGTGGCTGCATGCCGAGGTGCCTATGAGCTGGGTTTAGGGCATTTTTTCCATCGTGTGGCTGCATAATATTTGGTTGCTTAATATCTGGAGATTGCTAAGAAGCTGAGGAGCCGTCTGGAAACTGGTGATTGCTAAGAAGCTGTTGCAGAGGGGATATCTGGAAGAGTGATGATTTTTGTTGATAGACCTGCGTATCTGTGTGTATTCTGTGCCTAGTGGCTTATAGTGCAGTTGTGCACAGGGTCCTTCTAGCCATTGACTAAATCTGTTAAATGTGTTAAAAAATACGAACTATAACAGGGCGTTTTTTCAAATCCCCGCAGTGTTTTCTGGAAAACGAGGGCACTTTACTCCTTGGGTTTTCTGTGGGTTTTCTCGAGGTTTTGTCCATCATGTTTGCTGGATAATAGGGCGTTTTTTCTAGCAGCATTGCAGTGGTAGTAGTGTTTTCTGGAAAATGAGGGCGTTTATTCACCGTTTTGTGGTCGTGGGTTTGTGGTGGGTTTCTCTGGTGCTGGAGGAGGCACATTGGAGAGCCATTGCATATCATTATTGGAGGTACGCTGTAGTGTGTTTAATATTTGATGAAAAATGCCTATGGTCAGGGGCCGTTTAGTGGGTGTTTTTATTGTTCAATATTTTGTAGCTTTTGGTGTCAACTTCTTTAGCATGCCTTGCATTTTTTTGGTAAATGGTTTTAGTTGTCACACGGGTTTTCCCACTTGATTTGCTCAAACTGACTCAGATGCAGCTAGCATTGCCGTTGGTGGTTTTCTGGGCTGCCCGTGGAGTGGATATGCCTTTTCCAAAGTATAAACCCAATTGATGGCTACTATTGTCTGGAGCTAGTTCAAAATAACTGTGTCTCCTTTGGAACTCATGATAATCCCTGAGCACGGGGAAATAGCATTTAAGTTTTTTGGTAAATGGTTTTAGTTTTCAGTTCCATGATGTTTACAAAATCAGGAAATAGCCTTAACTAATGGTCTTGCAGGTAAGAATTATAAATTTTCTATGTTTGACATTTCAAATTTACTAACAGAACGATTCAGCCACAAAAATGATATCTTTGAAGTTCACAATCCTTTATCAATTTTTATTTATTAAATTCTAATTTAATTGCGTTTCTAATTTGAAATATTGATTAGATCAAGGATTTTTAATCTTAATGTCATCCTGATCCTAACGAAGTCCAGGTCTCTTTGAAAATATACATTCAATTATTTCAATGGTTCATGTTCAAAACAAGAATGGGATTATGGATGTGGAAGTGATATTGGTCCGAGTGAATGGAGCGAACTATCGCGAGAATGGTCTCTGTGCAGCATAGGAACTCAACAGTCACCAATCAGAATCCTCTCCTTCGATATCACTAAGAATGAAGTGATGGATTATATGCAAGAAATGCATCATCCAGCACCAGCTACTGTTGTAAATGATGGAAATCTTATCAGGGTCAGTATAAAACTATTGATTAGCCTCACATATAACTTAGGCCTTTGTAAGATTTGGGCTCATGTTGTTGTGATTGTTGCAGTTGAAGTGGAAGGGTGGATTTCTATATATTGATGGAATTCTTTACGAACTTTATGAGACTCAGTTTCATACACCTTCTGAGCATACCATCAATGGAAAAATGTAAGAATGGATGTATTATTTGTGGATAATTTTGCCTCTTAATGAAGTTGTGGAGTTTTTGCTCTCTGCTTTGTGGAGAATCAGAAGTATAAACATCAAGGCTTTGATTCATTGTCTTTGAATACAGATACTCGTTGGAGATGCAGATGATGCATAGGAGTAGAAAAAATGGCGGTGTGGTTATACTTGCAATCCTTTTCAAGGCTAGATGACAAAGAAAATAAGTTTCTAGACCAGGTAAGCTCCTAAGCATGTGTTCTTTATTTATCTGTGAATTCTGGGGGTTTTTCCAAATTTGATTCCATGCTTATTATGCATGCACTCAATTGCTTGGGAGATGATAGCACATAGGCTTTTTGGTAGGGTTAGATCGAAGCCATTTTACTCACTTCAGAGAGCTGAAAGGGAACATGTTTGTAAACTCATGAGCATGCTGAAACCCATGTATGTATTGGGTTATTTTTATTCTCCCTCACACATAGTGAGAAAGAATTTGCTATTTGGAAAATCCCTCTGTAGGTGTTCAGCCTTATCACAGGCACAGGCATATACATTAGATTCCTCGAAGTGTTTGGAACCATAGTGATGTTGGAAACAGGACAGGCTAGGAATTGAACCCTACACTTGCACCTGGACGGTAGGCTGCTGTACCAGTGCACCGCCCTTTCATGTTTATGTCTTTTCATGATGAAACGCGTAATAGTTCCATCTAAAGGTGTGGAATATTGATGCTACCTCTGACACAATTTGGATTTGGGCCTCCTAGTGAACCAGGAACCTTCCCCTGGCGGAAGGGATCTACAATTGAGCTATATGCCTTTTCATGGCAGGAACTCTTAACATTTGAGATATAAGGGTATAGATATCTATGTTGAAAAGTGGACAGACTAGGAATTGAACCTAGTACCTGTCTCCAGACATGAAGGTTCTCTTTCACTGTGCTATATGCTCCATGATGGGCACCCACTCTAGATAGAAACATCTACCACATTCACACCAGAGATGTCTCTGTGGTTCTCACTTCTGAACCATAGCTCCAATGTTTCAACAACTACCCAAGCTCCTGTCCAAAACACTGTTCTGAAACTCTTATCATCAGGATCGAGGAATGGAAGTACAAAAATGTATAGGTTGAAAATTTGTAAATCTAATAGACTTTGCAAGACTTTGTCAGATCAAGAAGTATTATTTTATACATATTAGGTGCCTTGTTAGATCAATAAGTATTATTTTATACATAAGTATTGTCCATATATGGTCCATGTAGGATCTGGAAGGCCCTGGTACCAATAAAAACAACAGTTATTTGATCAGCCACTGTTCTGGCAATCTATCATATCATAGAATTGGTTCCATCTTAAAAGTAAATTGATTCTTTCTCTTAGGGAAAAAACTTTTCGCTATCTTATCGATCGAACTCTCTCCCCTTATGCTAAATGGTTCTTATGTTGGGTTAGAGGGGCACACCAAGTATAGCTACTGTAGTAAAGTGTAAAGGTCACATAACTCATCACTTCGGAGCTTATAATATGATAACATTGTATGCAGTTTATGTTCCTCTGCTCATGCTGACTGTGATTTTGGTTTAAGTATAAGCGAAAGTGGCTCAGGGGCATAGTACACTAAAGAATATCAGGGAGATCGAAAGTGATCAATGGATAGTTAACATCTGGGGGCTAATTCATGTGGATTTTTCTTTTGTGACCCTCATGCATGCTCACTTTATTGGAAGGAAGTCAATTTGAAGCGTTGATTATTTGTTTCAAGAACATTGTTGATGACCCCGGACCGAAGGAAGGCTATTTGGGAAATCTATGGTGAGTGCAAAAACCATAGGATAATTTTAAAACATGGAGGATAAATTATGAATTAATACCAATTAAACATGCTCTCTTTGATAGTAATTAGAATTCCCATGTGTGTGGGATGCCAAATTTATGATCAAGAAAGGAAAATTATTGCTAAGATTTGTTATGGAGCCCTGCCACCTTAGTAATGAAGAAACGAGGGATAAAGCAAGGCTTTTATTTTGAGACATATCATTAGTGTATCATTTCTTACTAAATATGTGGAATATGCTGGTTCTCTGCTCACAACCTTCAAAACACTTACATCCAATGTGAATAGTTGAGTTGCAAGAAGTGGCCTAGCAATAGAACAATACCACAGTAATTATTTCCGTTGTTCTGGCTATGGAGTTCTGCCATATTCTATTTGATTCCCACTTTGCTCTGTAAAGGTTAAATGCTCTCAGCAAGCTGCCTTGTTGTCTGCATAAATATGCCAGTCAAGTTTTTTTAGTGGTACTGTAAAGTCATCCACCTTATGATTGTCATCCATGTTAAATATTTTGCACCCAAGGGCCAAGAACTTCTGACCCAAGTATACTATCTGTCTACTCTGCTTCCAACCATTTACTACTTTAATACACATTCACACACTCATATTGTCTCTCACTCTGGATACTTTGTTCCTATAGTCAGTGTTATATGTTGGAAAATTATTGCCTAGTTTATTTGCATAGTACTGATTAGTCTAGTGTGAATGCCTAAACAAAATCCAGCCTCCTAATTGTCCAGCTTATTTACTTCTGGGATAGGAAATGCTTTATAGAACATTGGGTACATTCTAAGGGAAGTACTTCTGTATGGAGTGGAGCAATTGTGCCAAAATTAATGAAATACAGGAAAATGGAATGAGCTAACCCTATCCATGGTTGTGGATATTATACTTGTAGATTTGAAGAATTCTCTTAGCAAATTTCTTGAATATTCAATGTTTTTGTTTTACACTTGATGTCCATGTAAATTTGGGAAGGACAAATAAAATTCCCACTTTCTAATCTGAAGTGTTATGCGTGGTATAGTATGGTGCAGGAGAACTGATGAGCTTGTGGATGGTCCTAATGCCTCTCACATAACACCTCTAGCACTTGAACGATGGGAGAAAATGCTAGAGGACCTCTTTTATGGGTGTCCATATGATATGCTAGATGTAGCTTTAGCAGACACAGTTTCAAAATATCCCGTTGATATTCAAGTAAGAAATCCTACCTTCCCTACCTACTATTTAGTTATACAAGTGGTTTTTTATATTTCTCAGGATCATAACACCCATGAAAATGTGTGGGTAAATGCATAGGCTTGTATCCAAAAGTCAACAGATTAAATCATAGGGAGTTAAACAATGAAAATCATAGGACTTAGTGTTTCAAACCTCTCTACATATGCCTTTCAAACATGAATAGAATGTGACTCTGTGTTAATGTCTCTTTCATCCCTTTTGAGATATGATCGAGGGAATGAGAATGGATCTAAGAAAATCACGTTACAAAAATTTCAATGAGCTCTATCTTTACTGCTATTATGTTGCATGGGGGCATCGCCTAGGGACCAATATGATATCACTTATGTTCTGAGCATACCATCAATGGAAAAATGTAAGAATGGATGTATTATTTGTGGATAATTTTGCCTCTTAATGAAGTTGTGGAGTTTTTGCTCTCTACTTTGTGGAGAATGATAAGTATAAACATCAAGGCTTTGATTCATTGTCTTCGAATATAGATACCCATTGGAGATGCAGATGATGCATAGGAGTAGAAAAAATGGCTGTGTGGTTATACTTGCAATCCTTTTCAAACTAGATGACAAAGAAAATAAGTTTCTAGACCAGGTAAGCTCCTAAGCATGTGTTCTTTATTTATCTGTGAATTCTGGGGGTTTTTCCAAATTTGATTCCATGCTTATTATGCATGCACTCAGTTTCTTGGGAGATGATAGCACATAGGCTTTTTGGTAGGGTTAGATCGAAGCCATTTTACTCAATTCAGAGAGCTGAAAGGGAACCTGTTTGTAAACTCATGAGCATGCTGAAACCCATGTATGCATTGGGTTATTTTTATTCTCCCTCACACATAGTGAGCAAGAATTTTCTATTTGGAAAATCCCTCTGTAGGTGGTCAGCCTTATCACAGGCACAGACATATACATTAGATGCCTCGAAGTGTTTGGAACCATAGTGATGTTGGAAACATGACAGGCTAGGAATTTAACCCTGCACTTGCACCTGGCCGGTAGGCTGCTATACCAGTGCACTACCCTTTCATGTTTATGTCTTTTCATGATGAAACACGTAATAGTTCCATCTAAAGGTGTGGAATCTTGATGCTACCTTCGACACAATTTGGCTTTGGGCCTCCTAGTGAGCCAGGAACCTTCCCCTGGCGAAAGGGCTCTACAATTGAGCTATATTCCTTTTCATGGCAGGAACTCTTAACAATTGAGATATACGGGTATAGATATCTATGTTGAAAAGTGGACAGACTAGGAATCGAACCTAGTACCTGTCTCTAGACATGAAGGTTCTCTTTCACTGTGCTATATGCTCCATGATGGGCACCCACTCTAGATAGAAAGATCTATCACATTCACACCAGAGATGTCTCTGTGGTTCTCACTTCTAAACCATAGCTCCAATGTTTCAACAACTACCCAAGCTCCTGTCCAAAACACTGTTCTGAAACTCTTATCATCAGGATCGAGGAATGGAAGTACAAAATTGTATAGGTTGAAAATTTGTAAATCTAATAGACTTTGCAAGACTTTGTCAGATCAAGAAGTATTATTTTATACAGATTAGGTGCCCTGGTGATCTGGATTATCCAGGTTAGATGAGAAGATTAATTTTCAAAATATGTAAATTAAAGAAGCTTGGCAAACCAGAAAATTATATCCTTGGTAAGTCACTCATAGCTGACTATTTGGGTTGTAAGATATAGGTTCATTATTTCAACAACTACCCAAGTTCCTGCCCAAAACACTGTTCTGAAACTCTTATCATCTGAGGATCGAGGAATGGAAGTACACAAATCTATATGTTGAAAATTTGTAAACCTAATAGAATTTGCAAGACTTTGTCAAACAAGAAGTATTATTTTATACATATTAGGTGCCTCGGTGAACCGGTTTATCTAGGTTAGATTAGAAGTTTAATTTTCAAAATTTGTAAACTAAAGAGGCTTGGCAAACCATAAAATTATAGCCTTGGTAAGTCACACATAGCTGACTATTTGGGTTGTAAAATATAGTTTTTTTCAAGGTGATAACTTTTATTTGCAAAGTTTACTCTATAGACTGCACTTTAAGCATTATTTGTATTGTATTAATAACTTTATATCCAGTGGAAAATAAACTCAATTCCCTTGTTCTTACTTTTCATATTTTTTCATGTTGTCTTCTGCTCTGCAAACAGTTTTGGCCATACATACCATCTTTTGAATGGAATCAAGTAGTGGATATAACAGGTGGTGTGGACCCAACAGAGCTCGATTTGAATCGAAAGCATTTCTATCAGTATACTGGTTCCCTAACCACTCCTCCATGCACAGAGGGAGTGATGTGGATGGTGATGAAAAAGGTAAAGTGACCATATCACAATCTTGCTAAGTACCCTTTCTTGTTTTCAATAGAATGTGTAGTTTCCTGTTGTATCCATGACGTGCTTCATGGATCTATATACATTAGTTACTGTGCCATGTAGAGTATGAAGCTGAACCCCAGATAATGTATGCATACGTTAAGGTTTCAAAGAAATCACATCACAACCTTTTATAAGATAGATAACTACCAGACCAGTCTGGTCAAAATGTATATGATGTGTGGTTTCTTATTGGGTATTATTGCTTAATATAAACATTAAGCATTCAAAAGAGATATAAGAACCTTAATGTTGGTTCTGTGTTTGCATTTATGTATAGCAAGTATTTTCTTTACTAGGATTTATCTATGCAGACTTGAAGTTGGATTAACCTTCATGGGTTTGGGATTTACTGATTCCATCTTCTAACTTTTACAGATACGCAAAGTCTCTCCCATGCAAGTGGATATGTTATATGCTGCTCTTAAGGTAGAGCACAATTTCAGTTCTGTTTTCTCTAGTTTCTTTCTATTCACTAGAATGAAATGTCTCTACTTATGAAGGAGTGCATGAGTTTATTTAGAGCAAAACATTTTAATAAAATGACTTCAATTTTTGAATGCATTGTGGTTTTTCTTTTTAAGTAGAATGTATATGTTACGTATTGCAGCATGAAAATTCTTGCCCAACTCAAGCTCTGAATGGAAGAAGCGTATACAAGAGGAAATTAGCATGATTCCTTCCAAGTAATGGAGGAGCACGGGTCTATACTTGAAATGTTTTTTCTCACATTTTGTGCATTACTCCTATTTCCAAGGAGGTCATCACCCTCCTGCTCTGGGATCAATTTGCTTAACTATGGAGATGCATCTTGAATAAGCTCCCCAAAATAACCTAGATATGATGTATTCAGTCTTCTTTTGTAGTCCAATAGTAGATGTAATAAAAGATATACATTATATTATTGGCAGATTTCTTGTACTCCTTTTGTATAGGGACTTCTATTACATAAATTTACAGTCCATCATCATTTTCTCTTGTTATCTCATTTTGCACTATATTTAGTAAAATTTTAAGCTACTGAGATTTTCATCTCAAGTTTTTAAGCATCTGATAAACATGACCAAATGAAAAGGTAGATTTAGAGTCAAAAGCATACTATCAGAATTATATTGGAGGATTCTTCTATATTTTATATTAAGTAGCTCAGAACAATCATTTTATATTAGAGGTAGAAAAACCAATTCTCAACCTAATTTTTTATAACGATAACCTAAACTATGCATGTAGTTGTTTGGCTCATTTGATCAAATTGGGATTGCTCTCTATATTTTTCTTTGGTTATAAGGGATTACTAGTATTGGTGGCTTCATGATGAAGTCCTATTTTGGTTACTCTTGTCACTTTGCCATCCTGGAATGAAAGTATCATCGGTTAAGCAACTTTAGGTTGGATGCATGGCGTCTCTTTTTAGTCATACTTTTGAGTTTATATTTACATATTTTGTAGGCCAATCTAATTCTCTCATATCTAATAAGAAAACTTACTTTCTGATCTTCCATAGGTTACCTAATTGGAGGACATGCTGGTGTAATTCTGGAAGTTGGTGCAAACATGTTTCTACTTCTCTTGTCCAACTACCAGCTTATTAATTATTACTTTCTTCTACTTTTATGCTCATATATGTTCACTTATTTCTGTGTGACCAAATATTACTTTCTTCTTACGCTTCATACATGTTCATGTATTTCTGTGTGACCAATTCTGTTGCAGCCTATCGTATGCATATTGTTTTCTTTGTTTAACCATATTTGTGATCCAGCATTTTTTTGAGTCCTGCTGTTTTTAGAGTGTGCCTACAAATATTTTTAGTACGAGGATTGTTATTTGTAATCAAAATGATCAGATAAAACCTTGTAAACCTTGGTTACAAGGTGTCAGAAACACAGTTGAAAATGTTAATAAGATTTGTGTTTTTTTTCTGGTATTTTATGCAATCTTAGTAGGTTCATATATCTAGTCATTCTTTGTAAAAAAATATGCTGATGATCTGTCTTTTTTCTATCATAGCAAAACTGCACCTGCCAGTAGTGAATAAATCCAGTGGTTCTTCCATTGATATGTATATCAAGGTAATATTTTTCCCTTTTTTTAAGATGTTACTTAAGAAATCTCGAAAGTCGTTCTTAAGTAACAGGTAAATGCTCACTTAGTTCCTTTTAAAGGAGTGCTTAATACTTATTATAGGCCAGCTGATGAAATTATGTCTTCTTCAGGCAAAAGAGTTGGAAGTAAATACACAGTATTACATTGAATTACTGGCAAAAGGAATTGGCAAAACACAAGAAGAGATTGCAAAGGATATTCAAAGATCAAGATACTTTTTCCCACAGGAAGCAATTGATTGTGGTATTGCTGATAAGATCCTCCCAAAACAGGGTCTGGTCATGGAGAAAAGGGTAAGCATTAACCATTTTTAATTCATTTATACTAAATGTCTTGCCTTAAAATTTAACCTAGGTTTGCAGGATTGTTGCTGAACATATTCTACACTTCCCTTTCATTATGTTCTTTTCTTTGATTCTACATTGATAAATCTTTTCACTCTGTTTAATGAATTGCAGAACTATGATGAGATGGTTTCTCAATCAAAAGATGCACGGATGAAATCTGGCAAGGCTGGTCCACTGGCTGCTCCAGCAGGCAGGCCGTAGGTATAGATCATTGATGAGTTATCTTTTCCAGTTAGCATGAGTTGTTCATAGATTGCTACAGCTATCATTGTTGGAAGAATTTGTATAACCTGAAAGATGTATCTTAATACGACCCTTATCAATCTATGTTATTTTCTAGCATGCATATAGTGCTTTGTATATTGTCAAAATTGCAATGAGCTTCTGGATAGGTTGTAAACAAACATTCAAGGCAATAGGATTAAATGCTTAATGAAAGCAAGCACTCTAGAAAATGTAAATCATGTATTTCATTGATCTTCTCTGCCTCTGTGATCTGTTGTTTATATTGTTAGATTTTGCTTAATTACACATCTTGTTTGTGTGTTTTGGATTTTACTGCATAAAAGATTTTAAGCCCTACATTTTATGTGAACTCTTCACTCATCATCAAGGAAACCAACTGTAAGATAGAAAGCAATGTTGAGTGGGATTGTATAAGGTAGGAGGGAAAGTCAGGCTATATACAAGGTAGAAGGGAAAGGAGAGGAGGATACTGTCCTCCTCTCCTTTCCCTTCTACCTTATATATATTATATAGCCCGTGATTTTCTGTCCTACCTTACACATAGCATATGAATTTCCCTCCTACCTTATATTAATAAATAGGTGCACTCCTCATTTGCAGCATTGCTTTCCAACTAATTGGTTTCCCTGATTATGAGTGAAGAGTTCATCTGAAACGTTGGGTTTAAAATCTCTTATGCAGTAAAATCCAATAATCACATAAGCAATATGTACACCTGCAGATATCTACATTCTAATATAATTATAGCCTATTGCAAGCCATTTTCCCTTTTTTCCATGAATCTTTTAGTTTGGAAACAATGTTCGTTGCTTGTTTATTCAGCAATCCTAACTCTTGAATAGAAAACCAATTTATTTGATGCAAAAAACTCTTTTCACTGAACTTGATACACTTGAAAACTTATGTACATTCATGGGTTTGGGTTTCCTTTTCAATTATTAATTCTATTGGTGTAGAAAAGATAAAACTTAGCATTGTCTTGGGTATTTAGATCCACCCGACTGTCATGAATGAAACAAGGTTGTAAGATTTAATTTTGTTTGATCCACTCATACACATTGGGCTTAATCAAACTTTGGTTTTGGATACGATTAACCATATCACAAGATAAACTCCTTTTATTTCCAAGAAAGCCTCACAGGATTCTCCCCCTCTTCCCTGGAATATCTTGATGGAGGGCAGCTCAACAACTAGCTGAAATGGTGGTTGGTAACCCAATCAGACTTAGCAGGACTTGAACCTCAACCAAACTAGAACTGGAGACCTTATAATGAAATCCACCTTGAAATAGCCTATTTGAACTAATTGAGATAACCCATTGGGCTTCACAAGGTGAACCCTTTCCATATGGTCAAACCATATTGGTTGTCAGGTTCAGTTACAAACTGAAAATGAAGTCGGTGAAGACAATTATGACTCTAATCCAACCACAAAAGTTTTAATGCCAAGTCTACAAGATAATTTTTGTACACTAGATTGGGTTATGTATCATAGTGCTTTTGAAAATACATTGTTGGAGATATTTTTATGTAGTTTTGTTGGTTGCTTTGTTAGAGTCACACCTCCATAATTTGCCTTGAATCTATGTTGAAGAAAATTTGTCAGTTTGAAGACTAAATTTGAAATTGCTCATAATGTTACTGGTGTTCAGTTATTTGGCTCATATTTTTTAGCTGACTTTGCTTCTCCATCTTTTTGTTTATGTCTTCTGACCAACTTGCTTGTTTGTCACAACCCTCGATTTTCTTTTCTTTTCCCCGTAGATGATAAAGAATTTGTTTGAGTAAAACTTAGCTAGGAACTTGGTGACGAGGTAGAAATCTGAACTGGAAATACAATCTTCAACTGAAAGGTGGCCTATTTTGACATCATGAATTTATGCTTTAAATGCTCACAAGTTCATTGGATAAATGGATGCCAGCTCTACTTGTCCATTCCTCTTGTTAAATTCATATTGTTTTTAATCTAAAAAGATTAACATTATGCATTGAAGATTCCAAATCAATTTTGTTTCTGAAGTTGTACAATCTCCTAGATACCAAAATGGTGCTTGGATAAAAAGTCCGTGATGGAAACAAGCAGTTATAAATGGTGTAAGTTTCATTTTTGAACCCTTCTTGGGGAAAACTCACTACTGTTTGAGATTGGTACAAATAAACCCTCTCTTATTTGTTTTGACATCATGTGATACATTTTAATTCCTAATAAAGTGATTTGCCTAAGGGAGCCTATCAAGTGTCACCCTTTCTTGTGTTTAGTTTTTTTTTCCTTAGGTAGAAATATAAAGGGGTATAAAAAATGTAAATGAAAAAATGGATACATGCAATATATAGGGAAAATAGGGGTTTTTTAAAATCGGCAAGGCATATTGGGAGGGGGTTAAAAAAAATGATTTTGGGAGGTATTTTCCAATATTTTTTGAAAATAGGGGTATTGTTTCATATGCCATGAACGAACGTGATATGGCATGGTTTCACTAAGTGAAGACCCCGTGAGGGTTACCTACTATAATTTGACATGACTTGTTTACATTATTGATTCTCCTTATCAGAACATCGAGGCATGACAACATGACTCAATTACATTATAGATACATCCCGGAATAAACATTGGGTTACAATACATAAGATACATAGATGAATACATTCTAAAGTTACAAATACATCAACAGGATCCATGGTTGAGAGGTCTGAAATAGACAAGAGACACTAAGTGTCATGACCAAGAGGGATTGGTCTAGCATTCACGGTGAAGTGAAAGAGGCTGAGAGCATGAAAAGCCACAGCGGTGGTGTGGGTTCCAGGATGGAACAAGACAAAGATGGGAAAAACTCTTGCTGCTCTCTCTTGCCTTTTAATTATATATATATATATATATACTTATGCATTGTGAAAACAAAAGATTGTTGAATGCATGTATGACTGAAAATAGAATGTGTTTATTTTCTTAAAATAAATTATGAATGCTGGAATAGTTAATTCCCTGCCCAAGAATGGAAATGAATGAGCTCATGTTCCTATTGGGAAGGCATGAAAAATATGAAAGTCTCCTTGACGAGACTTGGACTGTCATGCCAATTGGGAAATTGATTGACTGACGTTAATGCCTATATTATGCTTGGTCTAACAAAATTTCAATGGTGCATTTCACAGGTGAGAAAAGTGAAATCTAGTTGTGCACATTGATCATGAAAGTAGACCAAAAGCTGTTGGATTTGGCTGGAAGTCTCCTTCAAACAATTGCCAAGACCTAAGAAAATATTGGAGAGATGCTCAAGATACAGAAAAGTTCCTAGACTTGGGGATGAGCCGAAAGCTGAGAAACAGCAGGAGAGGCTCGTGGAAGCCAAAGGGACTTGGTCCTAAGAGTTCAAAGTAAATAATTGAACGTGGGATAGGTCTGCAAAATTTTGAAATTTTGGATATGTATTGGAACACTGAGGACGGTGTTATTCCAAGGGGGAGGGGATTGTAACACCTAGTTTTGAATTCATTTGCATTAAAGGTACATGATATATATATTGTAATTAATCGTGGTGAGGAGCTAAAGGAAAAATCCCCACCATCGATTTGGTTTTGTTATGTTTCGGCAATTGGGATCGTTGCCAATGGTATATCATGCCATCCGGCACATTATAGTTTTGGCATCATGTAAACATGAAAAATTAATCAAAAACCTACAACCAGCTACGATGGTGCAACATTAAATGAAAAGGGAATGATTTCCTAAGGATGAGGAGGGGGAAATGTTAAACCATGAGCCTATGGGGAAAAGCCATGTGTCAGCCGTTAAAATCCCTGATGTTAGTTGGGAAGTTATTTCTAGGAAGTGGTGGGTGGCAGGACTATCAGCCCTTGCCCACACGCCCACTCCACCAGCGGACTCTCCATCTACATGTGGGCATGGAAACCACTACCCAATGAATCCATCCTTGTCCATCCTCCCGCAAAGAACCATTCGGTTCACTCTCACATAGAAGCATTTTTTCTCTGTTTGTCGCGTCACGCATAGGCTTCGGCATCGTTTTGGGATTCAGGCAGCGAGCTGAGGAAAGGGGTTCTTCCCACTGTCAACCACGATTTCTTGTACAAAGCCATTCACACCCAGGAGATAGTGGGTATGTGTGTTTTCCCCTACCGATTTGAGGTGGGCATTTCTCCTTATGGATTTGTAGTCTGCTTACATGTTTTTCCCTATTTTTGGAATGAGAACCAGACTTCCTCTCCCGTTTTGGGACTGCATAATGTTCCCATCACTTCATTGTGAGATAGGGATGTGGTTCTTTCCCTAATTTTGTGGTTGTTGTTGTTTTCCCCCACATTTTTCATTGGTGTGGAACCAGTTATGTTTTGGCCTTGCTATAGGTTATTGCGAGTCATTTTGGCCACAATAGGGCTAAGAACAACCCTGGGTTAATTTTCTCCCTTGTCCAAGCCGTGAACAACTTGTTTGTTGCATGTATGCAGTGGTTAGTCTGTGGACTATTTTTGGAGTGGGGATGAGGGCTTGGTTTGCTTGAGAACCTGGTGTGTTCGGGAACAAAACAGACAGAGCTAGGGGGTTGGCTTTCTTTCCCACAATCCCCTGAATAGCACTGGAAGGGAGGTCAAGGCCTAAGGGACTGTGTATCAAAGAAGGGGCTGATTTCCTTGTGTTGGGTGTGTGTGGGTGTTCTAGAAGCCATGCTAGTTCTGGTGTAGGTTTCCTTAGCTCTGCAATGAGCTCACCAACTTAGCAATTAGCCTTTCCCAGCTCCTTGATGGCCTAACAAACCCAACTGTGTTTGCTTGGCTGATCTGTTGTGTTGTGTATCCTTGGCTATGTGTAAGCCTACTTGTCCTTATTCCTTGGGGAATCATGCCCAGATCGGGGGTGGCAACACTACTGAGAGATTAAGGAGCACACTAGCCTATGGTTGGGTGGAACGTTGCAGCTATGTAGCTGGTTGCGAGGTGAGCTCTTTATAAGATAAGTATTATTGACCATTTCGTCTCTACAATTATATTTATTGTCTAATGAATGATGATGATGAACATGTTGAATTCTAGAATGAACGTATGTTTGCTTCTGTTGTATGATGAATAATTATGTATATGTGCATGTTTTATGTTCAAGCATTTAAATTTTTAGGTATGTTTAACTTCATAGGGATTTTAGCCCACATTTTAATGTTATGGTAGCATCCTCTTCATCGGTAGGAGGGTCGGGGACATTACAATATACATACTACTTGAGCTCCAATCGACCAATATCTCTCAACACATCATCTGCAATTTTGAAAAAAATAGGTAACCTTATAATGAGCAAACATGGCCTCTTGCTTAGGTTGATTTCTACCTATTCCAAAGCAACCCCAACTTGCTCCATGATTTGATCCCTCAATACCAATGATAAGTAGGATACAAATTCTAACTCTCTTGAAAGTGAAACCATTCTAGGGGGGAGAGGTACTAAATGAGGGTTGAAATCATAAACCCAACATATAACATGGTTTCAAGTCATTCATATGTACGAGCTTTTCTATAATCATAGAATTTGGATCATAGATCTATATAATCAAGGTCCATGTTCTCTCAAAAACAAATATAAATCATGTTTGCAAAGTATTGAGGTACCTCACCATTAATTGGGAATTTCACGTATGCATACAAGAACTTATCGTAAATGAAAGGAGCAATATTTGGATCTTTAAACCTTGCAACCTTTAAGTGATTTTGTCTTCGAAATAAAGGTCAAATAATGACAAGGCCATTTTTTTGTGATCCTACTTTTAACTTCAAAATAAGAGTGGTGACCCATCAACAACAATCTCCTCCTACACATCATGCCATAAAAAATATGGTTAGATGGTCCAACCTCATGATGTGTCCCAATCAACCTATCGACATTATGAAAAAAAAATTGGAGACTCTCATGACTGGGGATAAAGATGTTATATTTTTCAAGTTCAATGCACAATCTTGTGGAATGCTCCTTCATCCCATCAATAGTAAGCATAGTGATGGTGTCTTCCCAAGGACACTCCTCAGAAATATATCTCAAATGAGGGCATAGAGGATCGTACGTAGTATTGTGAGAAAATTTTTGCAACCTACAACGTCCCACCCTTTGACGATGTGCAAGAAGAGGGAGAGCAACAAAACCCTTATGGTGTTAAACATGTAAATGTGTTAAAATGTATATAATGTCAAGAAAATTCATATTTAAGTTGTATGTACTATACACACATGTGAAACCAATGGAAATGGTTCATTAAAATTCCTGGTGGAATACAAACCTCATCCTTAATGTCGATCTAACTAGAAAAGTCCCCTTGCAAGGAAGCAATACCAGTACTAGCCCCTATACATAAAAATAAATTGTGATTTATCCCACATTTATTAAAAGCACAAAAGAATTTTTAACATTAAACATTTAAACAAGATGTATGTTTGATTTTACCTAAACCAGTCATCTCAAACGATGCAATGGATATGGTGGGTGAACTAACATAATAGGGAATTGAATGCACACACACAAAATTTCTCTCTCTCTCTCTCTCTCTCTCTCTCTCTCTCTCTCTCTCCACACAGTGTTAAAATAAAATTAAATATAACCTACTTGAACATGTTATAATTGTTGAATGTACCTACCCGTGCCCTCTAGGTTGGTGGGGAACTAGCCAGGATGGCTTAACGTTACTTTCATGGAATTTGAATACGTTGAGTGTGTGTGAATGTATTTTGATTAACATGATAAAAATGGGCATTCGTAAAGTTGTGAACATAAATATTTATGTAAACCAACATCACATAATTTCCATTTTAAAATTAATTACCATGAATTGAGGCACTATGTCCAATAGACCCCTTGGAATGGATTTTATTGTTGTTGGAGTCTTTTCCATAAGATCTATATGACTCGAAGCAATCCATGCATGATGAGAAATATATACAAACATGATATTTAAAGAAATAAATTATTGTTCTTTATTTGTGATAGGAAAAGGAACAAGTTATGGTATATATTTGCTAAAATGGATTGTTTCTACCCATTAAAAACAATGATTGATTGATTCATTTCATGGGTATGAAATCAAGGTTGTTTCTCTCAATCTCAAATGCTATCCTTTAGAATAATTACCAACTACCTAGAATAATCATTTCTCATAATTTAGTTTGTTGAGCTTGATATACCATGAATCCTTGTCCCCATTTCAAGCCACAATTAATGATTTCCATTAAGGGCTTCTCTCGTTTTTTATGTTCTATTTCTATCCATGTTCCTTTTAAGTCTACTTTTTATTTGTTTCCTCGTGGATGGTGAATTGTGATACTAATATTTATTATACCTAACAATGTTATAACCTATGCATTATGTGAGTGACACTCACAAGTTCTCACTAGCTCAAAAGGTTGGATCATCAACTATGAGAAGATGATATAAGCTTATCATTTTTTAGTGTACATCATGATAGACTATATTTTCAAAATATAGAGGGATAATTACTATGCCAATTTTTCAAAATATGCATTGTTATGTAGTACACGATTTTGGTTTATACTATGATGTTTGTACAAGGTCCATGCTTTCATTGTATGAGGAAGGTCACACTACCAAATGGAGAAAATATACACAAGTTGGAGAGGTTATAATAGAAGATAAATGTAACAAAGTGTGTTCTAAGAATGATAATTTTTTGAATTATATGTAAGAGTACTAGAAGGAACAAATTATTTCCACCCAATTGAGAAGATAAATATTTGGTTTGGTATATTATACACATCCCCTCGAACAATAATTTGAGACATTAACAATGATTGGATTTGTGGTGATTGCTACTAATAAAGTTCATCTCCAAGATCATTGCATTAAGAATAAGGATATTAAGAATTACCATTATCTCAAGATGGAGATTTTTCTTATGAGGATTTTCATAGAATTCAAGTGAAGCAAGCCATATACACAATCATTTAGTTAACTCAACGCGTGCAAGGTGAAATGATGAGTCTTTTAAGATAAATTTCCTCTATTGAGTCATATGGAATAACATTGAGTGTGATGGAGATTATTGGAGTCACTTTGAGTGAAAACATCCCTAGTTATTAAATTTGAATCATGTTACAAAGTTTTCTTATAATTTTAACTTAACACTTCAAAATTCCAAGTAAGTCTACTTCATGTCTAAAAGACTCTTATGAAAGAACTTCCTAGGAGTTAATAGCGCTTGTAGTTACAAACATTTAAGTATGAGGGTGCATTATGTCAGAGTTATCTACATATGACCTACATTATTGACCAGTACTCATTGCCATCAAAGCAATGGACTAATGTTGTTGGCATAACCATGAATAGTGAACTCTTACATAGTATGGCCACCCCCACTGAAGCTATACCAAATAAAATTGAACACATATGAATATAGACTCACAATGACATGTGCATACATTGCACATGTGCAATCCATGTTAGAAGTCCTTGATAATGGCCATAACTAGTTTTGGAGTTTCACTTGTACTAGTAGTGGCAAGAAAGGAGTGCCCTAAATATAGTTTGAGATCACACACACTACATATTTCACACATGTCATAGATCCATAATAGTGTCTAGCTTGAGAAAGTTTTGGATTGCACTTATACTCATAATGGCACACAATTTTGCACCCTACATGGCCTAAACATACTAATTTTTGGTTCAATGACCATTTATATTGTACTTTTTCAATAATAGTTGTAGAGATTTACCTATTGATGAAAATTATAGGTATAAATATCCATGATTTCCTAAGTGCTAATGTTATTTTGTTATACAAAGTCACATTGTAAATCTCAATAGTGGTTGTAGTGTATCTAGTAAATATGGGTTCTCTATTAAGGCTATCTCTGTTAGCACATATTGTAAATCTTAATGTAAATTTATTCACTGATATTAAAAAATTATCTTTTCTTATCTTATTTATAGTTTTTTTTCCCTAACCTCACATGCATTTTCTAATGCTTAACGCACAAGAAGATTGGAAAAAAATGCATGCCTACAATAACAAACATATAAACATAATACGAATATAGAAGTGTTTCTAGAGTTAAGTACCACTTGGAAACTTATATCTCCTTCAAGCAATGGCTCAATTGGAAATGTAACTACAAATAAAAATCTTAAATAAATTCACAAGATAAGAAACAACACCTAAAGGAGCTATTTTAGAGTTATGTTTATACCAACCCTAACCCTATTAGAAAAAAGAGTATAAGTGATACCTTAATGGAGATTTAAAAACTTATTATTGAGTGCTCATGTGGAGATAGGAAGAGATCAAGATAGGGTTGTTACGATGCTTGGGAGGTGCACCCTAGAATTAGTATCTGGGATGTGCCATTTGAAGACTTGTCAAGGAAAGAAAGGATATTTATAGAGGAATGCCCTAATTAGGTCTTGTTTGAGTTATAACCCTATAAATAGATTGATGCATGGACCCTTATTGGTGTCAAACATACATCATAATTTCGATGATCAGTTTAAGGATAATTAGTATCTCAATATGGACAATAACACATAACCTGGACCATTTAAACATGGTATGATGTGTATGTATGATTAATATAGATCAACTGATGTATGTTTTGAATGTTAAAACTCTAGACATGCAACTTTAAACTATGCAACCAAACATGGAATCTAGATATATCTATCATATATCCAACTTACCCCAGAGAGTTCATTAACTAAATAATTTAAAAACCCAACTTCTATAGAATGTAGACATATACACATTAGGAAAGAAAAAAATCTGTGCATAGCTCTACTCAACTATAGAGCACGTAATTTCTTTCCCCACCGTTATAATACAACATTCTAATTTAACAAAAACTAAAGAAGGCATTGTCTATTCAATTTGAAAAAATGTTTCTTTCTGTATTAAAATGATTCAATCATTTGAAAGTTGAGTAAACTATCTTTGGTTGAGTAGACAAGGAAATTCTCTTGGAAATGGAAGAACAAAAGGATCTAGCCTCATTATTAAACATGTAATAGAAATTTTATTCACAATTTTCTATTGAAACCCTAGCTAACAGAGCATCAAAACTTTAAATGTGGATTAAATCCCATCATGCATTGCTACTAAAATACCAAAATATTTGGTTTGGATGTGCGAAGTTGGAAACCTTATTTGAATATGGAATGAAACAGTTGTTGTTGGTCGGGTGGATATCACAAAAGTTCATGTGAAGATAGAGAAATTATGGGCCATGGAAGAACTTGTGTTTTTCTTTTATACCACACAAACTATCGATTGAACATTTGGGAAAACAATCTAAACTCTTGAGAGAGTATTTGGGAAAAGAATCTAAACTTTCGGCCAAAAATTCTTCTCGAGAGATTTAAAATGTAATTGGATTTCATTTATTCATTCAAGAAAATAAACTTTCATCCTTGGTAAGGAAAATTATATATTGACCAAAACTTTCGGCTAACAAAACCTTAACCTGAGGTTAAGACCAAGAAAATTCTTGACCTAGAGATTATAAAATGCTTGGATGAGATATCAGTTGACTTTTTTTTCCAACAAGAAAAATAAATTTGCAATCTCCCATCGCACCTCACACCAAAAAGTGTTATCCATCTTCATGTTTTCATCCCTTGATCCTTGTTGAAAGGCGTTAAATTATTTAGGAGCATCGCCAATCAAAATAGAAAGGGGAAATTTTAAGAAAGATTTCATTGTTAGGCTACATTTGATAATAAAACACATGAATATATACAACGAGGTCTCCGGTCAAAGATCCGCTAAACATAGGTAACGTAGTCAAATAGACCATGATAATCACATGAAAATTAATGATGTGGAACTTAAATATTCTTGATATTTCTCGTGTATTCCATGTGAGATGGATCATATCCATGATAGGAAGGAAAAGACACCTTGAACATACAATGACATGTGTGGACCAAGAACATAAGGATGACTCTAGTTATGTAATTCTAGTCCTCACTATGGAGATGGCCCTTGTAATTGAGTTGGAATGAAAAAAATGTTTAAGTAAATGGATATGGATTAGGATATGGTTATGAAAATTGAGCTGAAATGTATCAAAAGGTTTAAGAAATGGATATAGATAAAGAGGTTGTTGTCATAATTAATCTTGAGGCGTTCACTCTCTGAATGTATGACATAACACGTGGATTTGTAGGATATTATATAATTCCCTTAATTTCATTAGAGATTAACGCCTATCTCCAAAATTCATTTTTTGAACCCACATCCCAATACACCTTTCTAATAAAAAAATCCCCTATTTTCACTAGATATCTTAAGTATCCATTTTTTTCATGACATTTTTAAAATCCATTTTTATTTTACCCTTAGTATGGTGACATAGCACAACTCTTATAAACCTTCCAAGGTGAAATATGAAATATTAGTGAGAGAAAATATTTCATGATGGGGAACAAACCCTAGACGCAAGTTGGCTACATACACAATTGTTCCAATCTAAATCATACTTATTCAAACATCACTCTAAATCCCAACACAATTGGATTCGCACCACCTTCACACACATATCATACTTACTCAAACACTAATATGAATTCATGTATAATCATATTCACAACAAATTCAAACATAGATGATTTATTCAAACCCCATAAAACCCTATTCATGATCCTAGATATATAATTATAAACTTGCCTAATATCTAGATATGTTTTTAATATATTAAAAATACCCCTTGATACTTATATATTAGGAAACATGTTGTTTCATTTTTTTAGTATTAGATCCTCCAATTTGACTTCACATGCTATAATATTTCCTTGTTAGTGAGCCCTCATGAAATTATGTTGGAATGTGCATATAGGTTCAAGGAAATGAATATGTTTATAAATATAGTTTTGGTAATCAAGTTGGAATGTGCCAGAGTGTTTAAGGAAATGGATATAGAGAGGTTTGTGATAATTGAGTTGGAATGATTTTAAACAAAATAGATGAGTTCGAATGTCCAAAAGGGTTTAAGAGAAATGGATATGAATTGAGAAATGGTTAGGTTTAACTAAATGGACATTGATTGAGAAATGGTTGTGGTAATTGAGTTGGAATATAGAGAGAGATTAAGGAATGTTAAGGAAAAAAGGATACATCAAGTATGGGAGATAGATTATGAAAGAGAGCAAAATTTTGTTAGCCATCATTATTGCATTATTACATGGGGGTAAGATAGAAGGAGTTGATTTATAAATAACCATAAAACTACTTAATAGTCATAGTAGAAATATGAAAGTTGTAAAACAATAGTAGAAGAATAATGGGTGTGTGCAATAAGTTGAGGGACCTTTTAGATGCAATGGTGGAGTGAAGTCAATCACTCTTAATCCAAAAAAAAGAAATCATCCCAAGCAATCCCGAACCTGCCAAGCCTAGTCTCAAAGCTCTTAATAGGCATGCCAGCTAGGATAGTAAGACAAATCGCGCCTCCATTTTAGTGAACAAAATCGCGTGCATGATTTCATTCACTAAAATGGAGGCGCAATTTGGAAATCCTGTTTTTTTTTTAAAATTGGTCGGGGCCATCTTTTTGTCCTCACTGCACGGATATTGGACCAAGGAGGAGCAAATATCGACTGGGCAAACGCGATTTTGGGTGTGCCAAAGCCCTCCATCTCCACCTTTGGATAAACCTCCCCTTTGTGAGGTATTTTCCTCATTTCTTTTCATGTTTTTTTCTCTTTCTTCATCAATTTATTTGCCCTAGATTGAAAAATTAAACCATATTAAATTAAATTATGGCCAATTGAAACAAAAACCCAATGGAATTGCCCAATTGAAACAAAAACCCAATGGAATTACCCAATTGAAACAAAAACCCAATGGAATTATTGCCCAATGGATTGTCCAATTGAAACAAAAACCCAATGGAATTGGCCAATGGAAAGAAGAACCCCAATGTAATTGGCCAATTGAAACCAATTCCCCAATTTAATGATAAAAATGAAATAATTTTGATTATTTAACAAAATTCCCATGCCCAATGGAAACCAAAACCCTGATTAACTAAAAAAAAAAATGAATTTCACTATTTCCATATGCATATTCACAAGGATCCTTGTGAATCCATACCAAAATCCACAAATAAACACCTTATAATTTTGATGAAACTTCTTGAAGTTGCTCTTCCAAGAACATCAATAAACACCTTATAATTTTGATGAAACTTCTTGAAGTTGCTCTTCCAAGAACATCAATAAACACCTTATAGTTTTGATGAAACTTTTCAATCCAAGTGTCAAAATAAGGTATAGAATCTTCCCATGCTTTTAACAAATATTTTGTCTTGAACGAAGGGTACTTTTTGGTTAAGGTCAAGACAACAAAGTTCAACAATAGACTCTATGAACGTGAAGATACATAGGTAGGTTGATGTATTTGATTAAACATGCCAATCACATACTAGATCATACATGATATTTAATCCAGTAGAGCCCTTTCAACCATAAAATCCATAAAGTTCTGCTAAATAGCCTTTGGAGTCCAAAAAACATCACACTACAACAAATAATTACATATCTAACAAAATCGTTGCCTATACAGGGATTGTATTCATCAACAACACATTATGCTGCTTATTCTAGGGTCTAGTTGTTGCCTCTACCCACAATTTGGGAGCTGGTCCTACAAAGGCAATAATCAGCACCTCACAATTTCAACAAAACTTCATAATCCAAGCCTTAAAATAAGCTAGAGGAGCTTTGCAATCAACATATGCACTCAAGACACTTTATGTACACATGCATGTACTTAAAAATTGGAATTAATACTTGAATTTAGGACATAAATATGAAATGAAAAAATGTTAAATGTTTATTCTTTATTGTAAAATTCAAGATCAATTTTTAAATTTACATGATAGATTTAGTTTATATGTCATTAGTTATACAGTTTTCAGTTCTTAGATATGTCATTATATCATGTGTTTATATTTCTAATGATATTTTATTTGTATTTATGATTGCAATGGATACTATGGATCATAACAATGCGGAGATATTGAGATTTATTGTCCATTTGAGAGAGCTTGGTTCGACTTGGAGGGCTGGAGATGAGCTCCACCGCTCCTTGTCAGATTCATTGTTGTCTATTGTTGATACGATCGCAATATCGAACGATGCTTTATATAGCATCACATCTTACAGGGAGAGGAAAAGACAACAATATGCTGATGTGTTAAGTTACAATGAGGTAAAAAAGCTGAAAATAACAAAACAAACCATCTATTCATTGTTTAGACTACCTGGGATGGATGACATTCTGGAGATCAGTAGGCCACATATTTCTATTGAGTGGTGCAATTTTCCACCCATCAAATACAATTGAATGGATAGGTGGTACATGGTTTTTGACATTCCCCCTCACAACAATAGGGAAGTATCGATGTACTTCCTCAGAAAATTGTATGCAGATTTTGTGATGGGGAAACATGTCAACTATTTTGACATGTTGGGATTGGAGGGAGTTGGTAGGGGGATGCCCCAACACCAACCCCATGCTAGGCATAGAGATGCCAATCCACAGATACCTACACCCCATGCCTAGCTACCAAGGGAAAACATCCCTCCTGCACGTGACATGGTTGCCCAGACACAAGAGGCATTTTTTACTCTAGCTGAGATGGTCTCTCGACACACGACCACTATTGACCAGAGAGCGCCCTCTTCCTCTGCTGGTGTACAACCACCAGCTTTTGGTGGTGGAGGGACATCTATTGGTGGGGATAGACCGACATCCCATGTGCCTCAGAGCGAGCCACAAGTCTGCACATCGTGTGGGGGACCCTGTTATGGTCCTAGACCAAGACATGGTACCACTACGATGACTGGTGGTCAAGTAAGGAAATTGTTTTAAAACTTTGTTATTGTTAAACTTTTAATTGTTCCATACTATGTCTAACATATTAAAATATTTGTAATATATATGCAATATTTACTCTTGCAAGAGATTGATGCCTCTCACGGGGGTGGTACTGCACCCGGTGTGGTTGTACCCGAGGCCCAAAGAACAACAATTGAGGTAATATTTAAACACTTGTCATTTTGTTATTACATATACTTTTGTTAATGCATGTGTCAGTCTTGATTAATTTATTAAAATGTCTAATATTTACAATTTTTGAAGTTGCAGGAACCCCACTTAGAACGTGATGCTAGAGACATTGATATCAACGACATAGTCCAAGGTGGAATTTACGACTACTTGAATAATGTAAGTACATGGGTTATGATTGAGTATTGTTCGAATTATTTAAATTTCTTACTGTACACTCCTTTATAGATCGCTAATGTAAATATAATTTGTGAACTTGCAAATGCTAGAGGCATTTGAAGAGGGGCAAGAAATTGATGGAAGCAGTCAATCCCATGGTGAAGATATATCCTAGGAAGGGGTAAGTATATTACAACATGTTATTTTTTTAGTACATATTATTCCATCCATTCAAATCTATGTTTAACTATGGTAACACTTTATGAATGCAGACGTCATCACAGATCCCTGCACCGCCTCTTTGGTTTGGATCTCCCCGTAGTCCAAACATAGATTAGGGGGTCGTTTACACCAGATGAGGTCCCTCTTCCTCGAACAAAGCGGGTGTGCATGAGGATCAACCTACTCATCCCACGGTGATGTACACACTTCCAATGGAAGTTGTTGGTTAGCTATGAATTCACTTCACAAGTGGTTTTTCTTAATGTTATTTTCACATGTTTACAGCATTAGGATGTAGAGTCATCTGTGCCAGACCTTAGTGGGATTGTTGATGCCGATGTCAATGCCACATCTACAATAGGGATAAGTCATAGTGAGGTACATCTACTTGAATGTTTGTAATTGTACATTTCATTTGTATTGTTTCTAGACATGCACGATGTCTAACTATTTAATCATTTGGTGAATGTAGCCACACCTTGGTCCATTAGTGCACACAACTGAGGTTGATGTTCAACCTACGGCTCCTCTTACTACTGAAGAGTACCAGCCTCATCCCCTAGAAATGGTTTTTTCAGTGAGATGTTCATTTGTTACATAATTGATTAGTACTTTCTCATTCATGTACATGTTGATAATTCTTGAGATAATTGAGATATTTTTTTTTTATTTGCAGAGAAGCATGGCAAAGAGGCTCACTGCAAGGTGGAGGACATCAGAGGCACCTACACCCTTGACACCATAGGCACCTATACCCTCGACGGATGCAGTGAGTCTTTGTTTTATTTACAATTGAGTCATTATTTAAATTTTCAAACTTTGTTATTGATGGACAATACTAGTTTAGCTACCTTATCAAGAAATATTGTCATTGATTTGTAGTCTCCAGAGATGCACAGTGGTCATAGACAGAGTCGAAGAGCATTAGGGTCTGAGAAAAACAAGAGAAAGTTAGAATTTTGATGTGTTAGTCTAGGACAAATATGTATGTTTATGTACAATCCAGAGTTAGAGTATAGGGGTGCGGTCCAGGACAGATGTACTTTTTTTTGCACATGTACATCAAATATGTTTTTGATACGTGTACATTGACAGGCCATAGATAGGTCTTCTATTTTTGTATTATAACTTTCATGATATAAAAAATATTTCATATCAAGGCTCTTGAGATATTCATGGTTCAGTCTTTTAAGTGTGATTATACATGTGTGGAGAAGAATGTTTCTATGTGTAATGTTCCCAATTTTTTATAGATTTTACTATTGTATGGAGATATTAGTTATAAATTTGAGAACAATGCACAATTACAATAAATTACGTAATTACAAAATTGTACATTTTAATTGTTTTTTACCACGATCCAATTGCATATACAATGTTATATTAACAATGTCAAATTGTATTCAAAAATATGGAACATAGATCTAATACACATTTAAGCACCCAACACAGCTAAGCAACTAATCCAACTTGGTGGAATACAAAAGCACCTTACCCACATAACAACCTAACAAACGTTTAAAGGATGCATGAAGTTGACACACTTAAATGATGCACCAATGTGGTCTACATAAATAAAATTATTTTTTGGCATGATGTCTTTCATCTAATGAATACATGGGATACACATCAAACCTAAAAGTATCTGAGTATTATAAGGTTGATTCAAAATAATGGTTATGACTATATCCTGCACATTATTTTATCATTTTGTTAATGTACATGACATTTGATGAATGGCCTCGAGTAACAACTTTGAAAGAGATGAAGGTTATGTGTGATTAATGTACATGGTATTTTCGAAGCATTCGTAGCATAAAGATATATATATTTTGTAATAATGGCGTAATAGAATGGCCACTTATTTCTAAACATAAACATTTTCCATTACATGGTTACTGATGTAATGGCATTGTCTCCTCCTGTATTTCATCATACAAATGCTCACATCTCTTATATGAGGGGAAGATCTACAATTGCCTTCAAGCTAACCTTTATGTGCAAAAATTTCGCATTCACTTACTGAGCAAAACCCTAGTTTCCAAAATTGAAAAAAAAATGATCCCTTGTCCATGGACCCAGAGTAGAGGGCTACTCTAGCACTATCGCGATGTACTGAATCCAACGAAGCTGACGGTTCATCGATACAAGCAATGGTCATCAATCTATGGAACGTTGAATCCCACCTTCCAGAGGCTTTTAGGGACACCCGTTGAACCCCTAACCGGGGCATAGAGTGGAAACCATGCATCAAAAAGGGATTTCAGTGGTTTGTGCAAGCGTGCTTAGGTAGGTTCCATGTGGGAATGCTAGCCACATGTTCACGGTCAAGGAATTTGCAAAGCCGACCCATATGTGTAGAAATTGGACATTCACTTACTGAGCAAAATCCTAGTTTCCAAAATTGACCAAAATAATGGTCTCTTCTCCATGGAAGTAGATTAGAGGGCCACCCTACCACTATCTTGATGTCTAAAATCCAGCAGAGCTAATGGTTTTTAGATCTGAGCAACGGTCATGATTCTATGGCACGTTGAATCCCACCTCCTCCAGACTTTCGGGGACACCTGTTGAATCCCTACCCGGGGCATAGAATGGAAACTGTGCATCAAAAATGACTTTCGGTGGTTCATGCAAGCTTGTTTAGGTATGTATTATGGGGAATGCTAGCCACACCTTCACGATCGAGTAATATGCGAATTTGACCCCTATGTGCAAAAATTTCACATTCACTTACTGAGCAAAACCCTAGTTTCCAAAATTGACCAAAATAATGATCTCTTCTCCATGGAACTATATTAGAGGGCCACCCTAGCACTATCTCAATGTCCTGAATCCAACAGAGCCGACAGTTCGTCGATTTGAGAAACGGTCATGATTTTGTGGCATGTTGAATCGCACCTCTTACAGGCTTTCAGGGACACCTGTTGAATCCCTACCCGGGGCATAGAATGAAAATCCTGCATAAAAAAGGGCTTCTGGTGGGTCGTGCAAGCATGTTTAGGCATGTGTTATGTGGGAATTCTAGACACACCTTCACGGTCGAGCAATATGCGAATTTGACCCCCATGTGCAAAAATTTCACATTCACTTACTGAGCAAAACCCTAGTTTCCAAAATTGACCAAAATAGTGGTCTCTTCACCATAGAAATAGATTAGAGGGCCACCCTAGCACTATCTCGATGTCTTGAATCCAACGGAGCTGATGGTTCATTGATCCGAGCAACGGTCATGATTCTGCGGCACGTTGAATCCCACCTCCTACAGGCTTTTAGGGACACCTGTTGAATCCCTACCCGGGGCATAGAATGGAAACCATGCATAAAAAAGGGCTTCTAGTAGGTCATACAAGCATGTTTAGGCACCTATTATGTTGGAACACTAGCCACACCTTCATGGTCGAGCAATATGCGAATTTGACCCCCATGTGCAAAAATTTCACATTCACTTACTGAGCAAAACCCTAGTTTCCAAAATTGAAAAAATAATGGTCTCTTCTCTATGGAACCAGATTATAGGGCCACTCTAGCACTATCCCAATTTCTTGAATCCAACGAAGCCGACGGTTCGTCGATCCGAGCAACGGTCATGATTCTGTGGCACGTTGAATCCCACCTCCTACAGGCTTTCAGGGACACCTGTTGAATCCCTACCCAAGGCATAGAATGGAAACTGTGCATAAAAAAGGGCTTTTGGTGGGTCGTACAAGCGTGTTTAGGCACCTGTTATGTGGGAACGCTAGCCACACCTTCACGGTCGAGCAATATTCGATTTGACCCCCATGTGCAAAAATTTCACATTCACTTACTTAGCAAAACCCTAGTTTCCAAAACTGACCAAAATAATGGTCTCTTCTCCATGGAACCATATTAGAGGGCCACCCTAACACTATCCCAATGTCTTGAATCCAATGGAGTTGATGGTTCATCGATCCGAGAAATGGTCATGATTCTGTGGCACGTTGAATCCCACCTCCTACAGGCTTTCAGGGACACCTGTTGAATCCCTACTCGGGGCATAGAATGGAAACCGTGCATAAAAAGGGCTTATGGTGGGTCGTACAAGCGTGTTTAGGAACCTGTTGTGTGGGAACACTAGCCACACCTTCACAGTCGAGCAATATGCGAATTTGACCCCCATGTGTGCAAAAATTTCACATTCACTTACTGAACAAAAACCTAGTTTCCAAAATTGACCAAAATAATGGTCTCTTCTCCATGGAACCAAATTAGAGGGCCACCCTAGCACTTTCCCAATGTCCTGAATCCAATGGAGCTGACGGTTCGTCGATCCGAGCACCGGTCATGATTCTGTGACACGTTGAATCCCACCTCCAACAGGATTTTCAGGGACACCTGTTGAATTTCTACCCGGGGCATAGAATGGAAACCATGCATGAAAAAACTATTATATTTAAAGGTTTCAATGATCTCACTACATGCACACTAAAGTCAACTTTGTGAATCAACATGATTTGAAGCATAATTCCACCGGATTTGAAAAAGTTGAGTTGGACATTAGATTGATTCTGAATTGAGTTGTGACAGTAAGATAATATTAGGGTTAGGATTAGGGTTTCATAGGTAGGGTTATGGTTATGGGAAATGCATGTTAAACAATAAACCCTAGTTAGGGATAGGGTTTTCCAAGTTTGGCCTTCGTTGGCATGAAATGCATTGTCCATCTTTGGCCCAAATCTCTTATTATCTTTTATTATCTTTTAAGTAGAAATTAAACTTTTAGATAAATAAAAAATGAGATGAAATTCCAACACTACTATGCACTACCCCTTTGGCAATGGACATGCGGGTATAAGAGGTGAGCTATCAAGAAGGAAATTATACAAGCCTTAAAACATAAGTTTATCGTTTCGGCATCTTGTTTCCATCATCCTAGTTGTATATATTGGCTGAAAACATTGACAATATTACCTACTTGAAAAATTAGGGTTTTAGTCCTGTAAGAGAGCCTACAAAGAACTTTGATAGGTATGACCTACAAAGGTACATGTATGTATTCTAATGTTATGTATATCATGTGAATGAGATCTTGAAATTTTCATATGATTGATATTAATGGTTTATTGATCATACGTAAAATTTGGCATGTTCATTAACTTGACATACAAGAGAATTTTTGGCATATTTATAAACAACATTATGGAAAATTTCGCATATCAAGAACAAAAAATTGACATATTCATAAGAAATATACATGGGAAAATTAAAATTATGATACATACCTCATCATGCTAGATCCCACCTAATATCATACAACCAAGGCCTCCAGATCATCTCTTATAATGATGGTCTCCATTAGTCTCTCGTGCTATGTATCTAGTAAGAAGTAGTTTACAAGAACACAAAATTGACATATTCATAAGAAACATACCTCATCATGCTAGATCCAACCTAATATCATACAACCAAGGCCTCCGGATCATCTCTTATAATGATGGTCTCCATTAGTCTCTCGTGCTATGTATCTGGTAAGAAGTAGTGTACACAAACACAAAATTGACATATTCATAAGAAACATACATGGGAAAATTACAATTATGATACATACCTCATCATGCTAGATCCCACCTATTATCATACAACCAAGCCCTCTAGATCATCTCTTATCATGATGGTCTCCATTAGTCTCTCGTGCTCTGTATCCGGTAAGAAGTAGCGTACCTTCGATGAATTCCGACTAGGCATTGTTCATACCTGGAGGTTTGTACCAATGATTAAGTTGGTAAAGTGATAAACACTTGCACCTGGTTTGTAATCCCTATAAACATATCCACCCTTCTTTCTTGCATTGTTGTCATGTGTAAGATATTCACCTTTAACATCCTATGTTTATGTTCATTCCTATGTTCATTCCTAAATTTCTCATATGGTTCTATCTGGGGTATATCAAGAATATGCTTAATATGTGGTTGACGATCCTTTGAACCCCTTCTCAGTTTTAGTACATCCTTCCGGTTTGAAGAAGGCCCTGTGTGATCATGCCAAAAACTCTGCACTAGTCCCTTTACTGCATCAACTAGCTTCATGTCACGACGTGGCAATCGACCAATAAAGGCCCAAAAAATCTCTCTGGACGGTTGTGTCAAGATGTTCTCTTCTAATAGAATACCTACGGAGGGTTTTACATTCAAATTAACTAGTTTAGATGTAGGCTTGAGAAAACGAAGGACCCTAGTGTTCTTATTTACAATTGCTTGTGACAACACACGACGAACCGCATTGCGGTCCTTTGACCGTGTGTTCTTACCAATTTTACCAAAGGCATCTACTAAACTTTTACCTATATGAGAACTTGGTCTAGAAGGCTTTATCATCTTTATCCCTAACAAATTCCTAACAATATTCATGCCCCTAGATTTTAACAATGATAAAAATAATCTACATTTATCTCCATCACATTTAGAAACAAAATATTTATTTAGTATCTGTTGAGTTTGATAAGCAATACTACGTTTAGATAGCGCACCTTCAATGGAATTGAGGAGTCCTTCATCAACTTGTATACGCTTTGGAGTTCTTCGATGTGTGCTTTATAATGGAGGTAAGGGGGTTGGACTTCTATCATCTAGTGCATCAACAATATTCTCTGGGGTTTTAGTAGCAACTTGTTATCCTTCATTCTTATCCTGGTAGTTGGATGGTGGAAGTCCAACATCCTCATTGATGGTCCGAATAATATTTTCTTCTTCAACAGTAGGCTCCATGTCCAACGCCTCTTCAACAGTAGGATCCATGTACAACGCCTCTTCATGAGCTTCATCTTGAGATGGTAACTTATCACTTTGACTTGATGTGGGATTTGAAGCATCCCCTAATGAGCACCTATGTTTTGCTTCTTGAATACATCCATGGGGTGCTTGTTCAACAACTATTGTGGAAATTGAAGGTCCCTCTAGTGAATGCTTCTTTTTTTCTTGTGCTGGATTAATAGGATAAACCGCCGTATTCTCTATAATTGGATTTGGATAAGTTTCCAAAGAAATCCTTCGATTCATCATGTCTATTCTTTTTTTTTCTTTCTCTTCTTCGATGACTTCTTGAGGTCTCTTCTTCCTTGCTGATTTTCTTCCTCGATTACGTACATTCCCCATCACCACAATGATCAATGTCAATATAGTTTGCTTTTGTTGCTCCTCAATTACAAGCTTTGAAACCTTTAACTTGCTTTATAACTATTGATCCTTCAAGGTGCTTCAATCTTCCTTCTCAATTGTTCATATTTCCCATCAAAACAATAATGAATGGGAAAATTTACCTTTGGTTCTCATAAATAATAAGCAAATGAAAGTTAAATCATAAATTCTTCCTCAAGTTGATTTTCTTGTACAATTGTGTATATCCACCATCACCATGAAATGACATTGAAGCTTGATATCTTATCCTGTGTGCTCCTCAACCATGAAAGATATCCTCAATGTTGCACCTGCATAACAAAAAGAATGATGGAGAATGTGTAAATTGTGAGTATTTTCACAGGCGGGCTCGTGCTCCTGAAAAAAAACGCGCGGCAATCGAATAAATTCATAAAAACAGAGTGAAGTTGCTCTCAGACAAAAATAATTCACTGTTTTTACAGTCCCAAAACGCGTAGGCGTTATATAGAGTAAAAATGCGTACGCGATTTGTTTAAGTATAACGTGCACATGATATGGTTAAGCAAAATTAATAGAGTGGGTGCACGGCTAGGGCAACGAATAAGATCACAACTTCCCAAATGTTTTCTATGGCTAACAACAAAACAAATGTTTTTAGTGTTCCCTTCTTTTCATGCATATAAATGTTTCTCTCTATAGCCCCAATAATCCCTACATATCCCTATCTCTTTCTAAATATACCTCCCTCATTCTCTTTGCATCCCTCCCTATATGTTCCTTTTTCTCCCTTACTCCATCCCTCCATACTGATGGTGATGAAGACGACGACGATGATGATGATGATAATGATGACGACGATGGTGATGATGATGTTCATGATGTTGATGGTGATGATAATGATCATGTTGATGATGATGATGATGAAGGTGATGATGATGATGATGAGGAAGGTGATGTTGATGTTCATGACGTTGATGGTGATGATGATGTTGATGTTGCTGATGACAATGGTGATGATGATGTTGTTGATGTTGATGTCGATGATGACGATGGTGATGAAGATGATGATGATGATAAAGATGGAGATGATGATGAACATGATGATCATGCCTCTTTTGATGATGATGATCAATGATCAATGATGATGGTGATGATGATGGTGATGATGAGGATGAGGATGGTGATGATGGTGATGATGATGATGATGAAGATGTTTATGATGATGAGGAGGAGGAAGATGAGGATGAGGATGATGAGGAGGAGGATGAGGATGGTGATGATGGTGATGATGAGGAGGAGAAGGAGGAGGAGGAGGAGGATGGTGACGATGGTGATGATGATGGCGATGATGATGATGATGATGACGATGATGTTGATGATGATGTTGATGAGGATGAGGATGATGTTGTTGATGATGATGATGACGATGACGATGATGATGATGATGACGACGCTGGTGATGATGATGTTCATGATGTTGATGGTGATGATGATGATCATGTTGATGATGTTGATGATCATGTTGATGTTGATGTTGATGATGATGATGATGATGATGATGATGGTGGTGGTGATGATCATGGCGATGTTGATGATGATGATAGATGATCAATGATCATGGTGATGATGAGGATGAGGATGGTGATGATGATCGATGACCAATGATCATGGTGATGATGGTGATGATGATGATGAAGATGATGGTGAGGATGTTGATGGTGATGAGGATGATGGTGATGATGATGGTGAGGATGTTGAAGGTGATGATGATGATGATGATGAAGATGATGATGATGGTGATGATGGTGCTGATGATGATGAAGATGATGACGAGGAGGAGGAGGAGGATGAGGATGAGGATGAGGATGAGGATGGTGATGATGGTGATGATGATGATGATGATGATGAAGATGCTTATGATGATGATGATGAAGAGGATGAGGATGGTGACGATGGTGATGATGATGGCAATGATGATGATGATGATGATGATGATGTTGATGATAATGAGGATGATGTTGATGATGATGATGATGATGACGGCGAGGGTGATGATGATGTTCATGATGTTGATGGTGATGATGATGATGAAGATAATGAGGAGGAGGAGGAGGAGGATGATGATGAGGATGATGATGTTGATGTTGATGATGATGATGATGATCATGGCAATGTTGATGATGATGATCAATGATCAATGATCATGGTGATGATGAGGATGAGGATGGTGATGATGATCGATGAGCAATGATCATGGTGATGATGAGGATGATGATGGTGATGATGATGATGATGAAGGTGATGATGATGATGATGAGGATGATGATGATGATGATGATGATGATGTTGATGTTGATGATGATGACGACGATGGTGATGATGATGTTCATGATGTTGATGGTGATGATGATGATCATGTTGATGATGATGAGGAGGAGGAGGAGGAGGAGGAGGAGGAGGATGAAGATGATGATGATGATGATGATGGTGATGATGATGTTGATCATGATGACGATGATGGTGACGATGATGTTCACGATGATGATGGTGATGATGAGGATGAGGATGGTGATGATTATTGATGAACAATGATCATGGTGATGATGAGGATGAGGATGGTGATGATGATCGATGACCAATGATCATGGTGATGATGAGGATGAGGATGGTGATGATAATGATGATTAAGGTGATGATGATGATGAGGATGATGATGATGATGATGATGATGTTGATGTTGATGATGATGACAACGATGGTGATGATGATGTTCATGATGTTGATGGTGATGATGATGATCATGTTGCTGATGATGATGAGGAGGAGGAGGAGGAGGAGGGTGATGATGATGAAGATGATGATGATGATGACGATGGTGATGATGATGTTGATCATGATGACGACGATGGTGACGATGATGTTCATGATGACGATGATGATGATGAGGAGGAAGGTGATGTTGATGATGAGGATGAGGATGATGATCGATGATCAATGATCATGGTGATGATGAGGATGAGGATGATGATGATGATCGATGACCAATGATCACGGTGATGATGAGGATGAGGATGGTGATGATGATGATGATGAAGGTGATGATGATGATGAGGATGATGATGACGACGATGATGATGATGTTGATGTTGATGATGATGACGACGATGGTGATGATGATGTTCATGATGTTGATGGTGATGATGATGATCATGTTGATGAGGAGGAGGAGGAGGAGGAGGATGAGGAAGGCGATGACAATGACGATGGTGATGATGATGTTAATCATGATGACGATGATGGTGACGATGATGTTCATGATGATGAGGAGGAGGAGGAGGAAGGTGATGCTGATGATGAGGATGAGGATAGTTATGATGATCGATGATCAATGATCATGGTGATGATGAGGATGAGGATGGTGATGATGATCGATGACCAATGATCATGGTGATGATGAGGATAAGGATGGTGATGATGAGGATGAGGATGGTGATGATGATGATGATGATGATGATTATGTTGATGTTGATAATGATGACGGCGATGGTGATGATGATGTTCATGATGTTGATGGTGATGATGATGATCATGTTGATTATGATGAGGAGGAGGAGGAGGATGATGATGATGATGATGATGATGATGAGGAAGGTGATGTTCATGATGTTCATGATGATGATGATGATGATGAGGAAGGTGATGCTGATGATGAGGCTGATGACGACGATGATGATGATGATGATGAGGATGATGACGACGATGATGATGATGTTGATGTTGATAATGACGATCGTGATGATGATGAAGATGATGAAGATGATGAAGATGGAGATGATGATGAACATGATGATCATGGTGATGTTGATGATGTTGATCGATGATCAATGATCATGGTGATGATGATGGTGATGATGAGGATGAGGATGGTGATGTAGGTGATGATGATGAAGATGTTTATGATGATGACGATGAGGAGGATGAGGATGGTGATGATGATGGCGATGATGATGATGATGATGATGATGACAATGATGTTGATGATGATGTTGATGATGATGGTGAGGATGATGATGTTGATGATGATGATGATGATGACGATGATGACGATGGTGATGATGATGTTCATGATGTTGATGGTGATGATGATGATGAGGATGATGATGATGATGAGGATGATGACGATGATGTTGATGATGACGACGACGATGATGATGATGATGATGATTTTCATGATGTTGATGGTGATGATGATGATCATGTTGATGATGATGATGATGACAATGATGTTGGTGTTGATGATGTTGATGGTGATGATGATGATGAATATGATGATGATGATGACGATGGTGATGATGATCATGGTGATGTTGATGATGATGATCGATGATCAATGATCATGGTGATGATGAGGATGAGGATGGTGATGATGATCGATGATCAATGATCATGGTGATGATGAGGATGAGGATGGTGATGATGATCGATGATCAATGATCATGGTGATGATGATGATGATGATCGATGACCAATGATCATGGTGATGATGAGGATGAGCGATGACCAATGATAATGGTGATGATGAGGATGAGGATGGTGATGATGATGAAGGTGATGATGATGATGATGACGACGATGGTGTTGATGATAATGATGAAAATGATGTTAAGTACAACACGCATGCATTTGGCTTTATAAATCGCGTGCATGTTTGGCTTTACTAAATCATGCATGCATTTGGCTTTACTAAATCGTGCTCGCGTATTGGTTAAATTCAAAAAAAAATTCCCACCAAATGACAAGGCTGAGCCTCCACCCATGCTTTCATGGAATTCCTATGCCTATGTGTCTGCTTTGTACTTTACTTTGGATTCAACATGCCTATGCCTCGAAGTATGATAAACCATGGCTAATTCAGCATTATATCCAAATTTCCAATATGCTCGTGTTTAGCTGTTCGTCTGATTATGCTGCACACCTCCATTTTTTATGAGATTTTAGAAACAGATATGGTTTTTTTTGCAGATTCTAAATATGTAAATTTTAACAAGAATACATAATTTTTTCTATTTTTTTCTTATTTATCTCCTATCATCACTCCTCAACTCAAAAAACACACTGTTAGTGTTTTGTCCATATCTCTTTCGTTTCTCAACCATTTAAAAAAAAATTGTATGGTGCACTAAAGAACACCAACCTATACATGCTATAAAAAACTCACTTCCAAATAATTGCATTAAGACATTCAAACGTTGCACCCACAATTGACGTACCATTTTCGAGGTTTGATCTCTTAGATAATTAAAAACAAATTTAAAAATATTATTTTTATTATTGGAAAAATAGTCGTGCACAAGTCCTATATGTTCTCTATATGTATACCGGTTTTCGTAAGTTTATTCCATCATTTAGACACTCAGAAATTGCACCCACAAAAACATATACCTTATAATTTGTCCCAAAAATAAAAAGTGCTCGTTAAAAAATATCTAACTTTATATAGTTAACAACATTTTCAATAGAAAAAATTATATATTTGGAAAGGTCATTCAATTTCCTACATTTCTTGTTTTTAACTGATCGCAAGATTCATTGTGTAAGTGTCTCAAAATATCCATGCAAGTTGATGGATATCTGTTTTTTCAGTTTTGTATTGTATTTAATGCGCCAAAAGAGACCCTCAACTTTTTGCACACACCCTAATACTTAGATAACAAATCTTGATTAAAAAAGTAAAACAACAGTAGAAGAATAGTACTTGGATAACAAATGTTGATTGAGAAAACATCCCTTAATTGGTAATGGGAGGTCGAGAAGCCATCTTGCATAATGAGGAGGAAATTTTGAAACCAAGTCGTGAGAGGTTTTGTCATGTACATGGGCATCTATAGAAACGTAAGCAAATGCATATAGTATAAATGTAATGCCTCTCATGTGGAGCACCATCTTTATGTATTCTAACTTAGAATCCTTTTTCTTAAGTTTGAGCCAAAAGGATGGAGAGGAAAACAAGGTGATAATTGCCATATTCAGCCAAACAAGGTATAATTGCCACATTCATTTGAGTTTTTAAAGGTTATAATTATTATTAATTCATTTTTATAAATTCATTTATCTATATCTACAAAAGAGAATAGAGGAAGATGATGGTCAAACGACACACATAATTATTATTAATATTATTAATGGTATATTACATAAACCAACTCGCAAATTACAAATATTATTACATTAAATCAAACTGAAAAATATTATGTAATTTATACGCGAAGCTACAGTATCATTCAATCATTATAATAGCTATGTTAAGGCATTCCGGCAGTCCAACCAACTTACAATTATTTCACGCATGCAAACCACTCTGATGGGGACGGCTTGCCCAATCTTTTCATAAGTCAGAAAACCGATGACGAGTCGTTTTCCATTGAAAAAATGTAACGAGGTCAGCGAAACAAATATTATAAAAAAACAGAACATCAATATACCAACCTTCCTTCTTTGATCTCAAAAATTCAATATCATTTCATGTTCAGAATACATCACTGGAATGTTGATCTATTCTGGATTAGAATGAACATCAGAGGGCTCTGGAAAAATGTCTGAGATCAGCAAAAACCTTACATCTTCCTATTTGGGATCTGAATGATGTTAAATATGAATAATATAATTATGTACAATGCTTCACAAATGTAATCTAGGATCAGTGATATTGAGTTTCCAATGTTGATCTGGGAATCCAGAGATTTGAGCTTGCAGTCTATCCCACTCCAGAATCTCCTTCTGAACAGCAGGAACAAGGCAAAACTTGTGCAACTGGGGAGCCATGTTGTCATGGACCTTCCACCATCTAGCATGAGCAACATTGCTAGCATAGGCCCTCTGGTTCTCCACGTTCCAATTGCAATCGTAATCCCTGTAACAGAGCCATGGCTTGATGCCCAGGTAATGCAGAACGTAGAGCTCTGCAGGATCTGCGCCGAAAAGGCTCGTTTTCATTTCGAATTCTTCGGTATCGTTGGACCAGAAATGTTTCAGATAGTTCATGCGCCTTGGGATCCTGTGCCACCATGTGAATACCTCGTTCAGGTACCCCTGGTCTCCGCCATTGTAAGAAACGATATCCCTCCTGTGCCCCACCAGGAACTTGAAGGTGCAATTGGAGGGCTCGATCACCATCATTCCTGAGTTGAAAACGAACCTGCTGTTCCCTGTTGCGGAGATCTCCGGGAGATCGAACAAGAAATCCAACCTGCGGAGAATAAGAAGATCCGAGTCGATGAAGATGATCTTGTCATAGTCCGTGAGCTGCCATAGCCTGAATTTGCTGTAATTCCATTCATTGTAAGAATCCTTCTCGGCTCTGGGATTCCGAATCCTGCGGATTTCTCGAACCTGCCAGCCGGCTTCTCTGAGGCCTTCACGCTTCTCCTCTCCCACCTTCTTGTCTACCAAAACGATAAGATCCTTCGTAGACCCGCTCATGCGTATGCTTTGAGCGAGGGCTATGGCTCCGCAGACATAGAACTCTGAGGAATGAAGAATGGTCGCATATGCTTCCCTGCGGCTTGGATTTACTACCTGCGGTGTTTGAGCTGCCATTGACAATTTAGCAGACAAGATTAGTTCAGATGCATACTATACTATGTCAAACAAACAACAATTTGATAGTAGAATCAAAGGCACCTAGGTTTGTAGCAGGTGTTGGTTGTCAATGTCAAGCCATTCTTCAATTTGATAATAGAATCAAGCAGGCACCTAGGTTTGTAGCAGGTGTTGGTTGTCAATGTCAAGCTATTCTTCAATTTGATAATAGAATCAAGCAGGCACCTAGGTAGGTTTGTAGCAGGTGTTGGCTGTCAATGTCAAGCCATTCTTCAGAAAAAAACATTCAAACATTTGGAATGGTTCATTTTAATATCATATTGTATATAGGGTTTCGTCAAAACCAAACCAACCGTGCAAAACTTATTTATCACTGAGAAATCTCGCTTCTATGCAGAAGTGCGAAGTGCGAAGTGCTGGAGGGCGGTTTGATGGAAACATTCCATGGCCTTCCTTCAGGAAGAATTTTTGAATTTTTTTATCTCGAGGCAAATGTGGGAGGGCTGTCAAATGAAAACATCCAAGGGCCTTCTAGTATTTGCTTTTGGAGAAAGGAGATTTCTCATTGGTAAATAAGTTTTAATTTGATAAACTAATGAAACAGACATCTTAGTGTTTTCCAAGTATTGGTTCTCATAATTTTATTTCATTAAACTCAAAACAAACAGTGTTATTAAGATTTATTATATGGAAAATAAGTTAAATGTAGTTAGCTTATTCTATTAAGCATGAAGATTCAATTTTTATAAGGGTGAGTTAGTTGGAAGGACATATTTAAGAGGATCGCTAAGATGATGATGATGGTTAACCTCTTCTGAGACCAAACTTTAGTCTTTGGGACCTAAAGAAACTGATTATTTTGTTTGTTTAAAATTGTATTTCTATGCTCAAAGAGCTTGGAGAAGGGTCCAGAGCTCACTATAATTTTGACAAGTTAAAGGACTAGACAGGTCGGTATTGTAACAAAGATTATGAAACTGAGATCTAATGTGAATGTATAGGCACTCTAAGAAGAAGAAGTAATTTTCATCTTCAATGTTCATATTCTCAGAGAGATCGCAGATCTTTTCCATCCATAATGTTTTAAAAACTATCCAACCACTTATTTGAGTAAAAATAAAGCTTCCATTGTTATAAAAAAGGCCATTGAGGACGATCCAATTTCAATTCTTTTAAACATGAGCTAATCTATTCACCATTCCCAACCTAATTTTTTTTTCATAGATTTACCAACACTATGACCTGCCTGAAATTGGGAGGTCATCAATTTCAGTGCATGATAATCTAATGGTTAGAAACTTACAATGATCCTTCCATGACACTGCCAATTCACAGGATCCAACAGGAAGCGAAATCTTCTGAGCCAGCTTCTTCACATCAGAGGCATAGAGCCACACTGCATCCATTCGCTGATGCTTGACAAGATCCTCACATCTGAAAAGGTCCGGCATCGGACGACACGAACTGAAGAACAACATTGCCATTTTTTCTCCATCTCTGGAAGCTCTAGCAGCCACATTTGCAGAGACAAGATGAACTTGCAAGCGCAGAACATCTCTCGACCAACCCTGCTCGGGCTTCCTGCAAGGCAACCTCGTAACCACAAGATCAAACTTGGTCTCGTTGCTGATATCTGGCATGGGTACATTCGGACATGCAGGAATAGCGTACTGTTCTTCTTCGTCGATCCATTCAGGGAACAGATCGGTCCACGCCACATCCTCGTCCACCCTCTCAAACTTAATTACTGTGGTTTCTCCCAAAGTTTCCCATTGCTGCGTTTCTTCCTCTTCAAAATTCACAAGCGCGATCTTCATACCATCTTTAATATCGATCACAGATCCTATTATGGAATTCAACCGACGCCAATTAATAACACGATTTTGCTGGTTCCTCTTTTCTGCCAGGCCTCGCTCCATTATGACCCCGACTTTCTCTGGATCTCTCCATCTGTCGAACACAAACGGGCTAATTCTCATTACAAATTCATTAAAAAACAGTACAGAGAACCATATTTTGCATACACTAATACAAGTTGGGAAACATTTCTAAGCCTTAAATTGCTTTTCTATAAAAGTTCACAGTTTCAAACAGAAGCTTTCTAATTCTTCCATCCATGGCAAGAAATTGACTTTATAAGGTGATTTGCTTCAAATGTTTAAAAAACTGTTATGATTTTGTTTTAAATTTGTCAAAAAAACTAGTTACAGAGTTGTCAAAACAGTCAAACTTATAGGCTGTTTCTATTTCAAATTTCTACACTACAGGTTTCATGAACTTTCTTAAAAACCAAGATTCAAAATAACTTAATTTTTTTTGGATTCATATCATCAACTTCAAAACTATAACAATGGAAATGAGATATCTAAAGAAAAACTTCTTCAGAGAAATGTTCAGAAAAAGATAATCAATGGAAATGGAAATGAAGTATGAAATCTTCTTCTTCAAAAAAAAAGTCTTTATGCTCAGAGAAAATCTAAAACCCACATTGAATTTAACACATAAATGTTGTTTTCGATCAAGATTGAATTCTGACAAAGAAATACATTATTATTACGATAATCGAATGACGGGCACTCACCTTACCTTCCCGTAGCCTTCAGCTTGAGTTGAATTCCTGAGTTCTTTCTCCAAGTCTAAGGAGTTGGGAGTAAAGAACATCCAGCTGGTGCATGCTGCCATGAAAAGAAGCAGAATGATCAGCCTGATTCTTGTTCCAAAGGGCCTACAACCTCGTGTTGTTCCTACTTGTCTTAGCATTTCTGGGCTGTACTTGAGATATTTCTCATTCAAACGATCCACTTGACCCTTGTAGGCTTGCATGAAGAACTTCACAGATACTTGACCTCTAGATTTCATTAAGAAATCAATGGAATGGAACCATATAACAGTGAATAACAGAATCCAAATAGCATTCCAAGGACGAATGTCAGTTGTCCTTGTAATTTATTGTTTGGAACTGGTTGGGAGGTACCATCAGCGTGTTCGTCAAGGAAGTAGGGAACTCGAGAGAAATGGAATATTTTCAAAGCAATATTGGCTTTTTTGGAACGAGTTTAGTGGATTCGGTGTTACACAAAGGAGCTGTTGAGAGGTCATTGTTTCAGGTTTGGTTGGGTTTGGTTTGGGTTAGCTGGCCAAAATGATTTAGATTGCCATGATCAGAAGCACATTCTATTATAGATACCGACCATGTGTGCGCCATCATTCACGACGACTCCATTCTCATTTTCTAATTCTTGAGCTACCCACATGAAATGAATTGTACATGTGTGCCCTATCATGAACGAAGTCTCTATAAATTTCAATTTTTATTTTTAATATTTGTTGATCTTGAATTGTACTCAACGTTAATACCACGCTCCATTTTCTTTATAGATAGAATACATTAGACCTGAGTCACATAGAGAATGGAAAGTTGAAAGCTCCATTTCTCCTACCCTGGTAGCAAATCATTAGGGCTAACCTACGGAGGTTCCCACGCACCCAGTTGCAGCACCATATTCTTCTCCCTAAAATGGTAGAAGATAATAGGCAGAAAAATTTCATTTTCTTTTTTCAATTTCAGAATTAAAGAGCGTTTTTAAACTTTAGCATTAGCATTATAACTGGTTTTCATTGATTGAGAACTAAGTTATTTAAATGACAAGGCCATCAAGATGATGTGGTAACTACCTCTGCTATTATTCTCTAGATGCTATTGTTATTATTCTCTATTGATATTATTCTCTAGATGCTATTGTTATTTTTCTCTAGATGTATTATTTTCTAGATGCTATTGTTATTATTCTCTAGATGTGTGGGGGCAAAGCATTAAAAGATGAGAGCTATTATTGATTCATTGATTGAGAATTCACAAATTAAGTTGATTCAAATGGTTATAAATTTTATGTCTATAGTTATATATAAGATTCTTGAAAAACTTTATTTCATTCTTTTATTAATTTAAGAGTGAAATAGTTTTTTAAAACTTCAACAAAGTAATAAAAGATGAGAACTCTCTTTGATTGATTCAAAACCCATAACTAAGTTATCCAAAGAAGAAGGTCACCGTCTTGATGTTGTACTACTACCTCTTCTTATCCAAAGAAGGCCACCCTTCTGATGTTGTACCTCTTCAGCATAACATAAGTCTATTATCCTCTCTAGTGTAAATATAGAGTAAAGGATGAGAGCTAGCTTTGTTTGATTGAGAATTCACAACTAAGTTGATCCAAAGGACAAGGCCACCCTCTTGATAGGTTAGGATAAGTGTTAAGATGTATGGAAAGGATGGAGTTAGTTTTGTTTGATTGAGAATTTACAACCAACTTGATGCAAAGGACAAGGCCACCCTCTTGTTATGTTAGGATGCATAGATATAATATTGACATTGTTTCTTGATCATGGGCTATAAACTCTATGTCTATAGTTATAATTATTATTTGCATGTTTTTTTTAATATAAATATATGTCATATTTATCATATAGATTATTAGAAAATGAATTATTTTATTCCCAAAATAGTATGGAATGAGAAATGGTAAAATTTGTTTTTCTCCTTATTCTAAAAGTAGGTTTGGAAGAATATTTTAAGCAACTCATTTTGAATTCCATACATTGTGGTTGGTTGTATTCTCTTGAAGATGACGTGGGAAGGTTAATGTCAAGGGATATACTAAATGATTTTGTTGTAAAAGGGATAGATCTAATCATAACAATAGAGCATATTATTTTAAGAAATCCTTTTGAATTTGATATATCGTGGTTAGTTGGATTTTATCAAGGATGAAGTGCTAATATTGATGTCAAGGGATCTAGTGATTGATCTTGTTACAATGGAGACAGAACTAGTCACAACACTAAAATCATAGTAGAGCATTCTGATATGGGAATGTGTAATGCGTGTAATGGAAGCTTACGGAATTCAAGAGTTATATGTGGAAGCAATTATAATGTCCATGCAAGTAAATCAATTCACATTTGTAGAATTAACCAACAAGCATGTAAAAGAGTTTATCAAAATTTTGTTCCTTAAAATATTCTTAATTATTATGTGAACTTGTATGTGTAGACGTAATAAACCATATAACACAACCGAAACAATCCAGCAAGATATAAGCACAATTATGGACTTGAGATTGTTGGGACTGTGAATTTTTGTTACTATTACATAACTACAAAATTGGAATAGATGTTCTCGCATTGTGGAGTAATGTAGTTGTGTGCTTTAGTTGCATGATGAAGACGATTGTGTGAGCATAATCTTGTTATGTAGAATAACCAAAAAAAAATTCTTCTAATATCTAGATAATATATGACAAGGAAGATTTACAATGCTTATGATCATACATGCTTATACAAGAGAATATGAGGGACCAAATGTCTAATCGAGGTTTTCAACCTTCCTTGAGAATTAGCCTGATGCACAATGTATAAGTATGATAATTATGCTGTTTGAATAGTTTTAAGGTTAATTGAGTCCTATGATGATTAAATTTGATTGTTACCTTGAGTGCATTTCATTGTTTGACCTAAATTGACTTAATCACGTGTTTGTCATTTGACAATTTATCTAAGTTGTGATGTTAAGTTGTTATGGCACATTCAATTATTACTAAGTTGGACTAGGGTGTTGATTGATGAACCAATATTGAATATATTTGACATGGTTTCACAAATCTTATATCTAGAAAGCATGTAGTAAAGTGGCGTTTTCACGACGACATGTTGATGTAGTGTAAGGTTGGCGTTGTTAGCATAGAACATGTATGTTGCAATGAGTACTAGAGTGAAGTCACGACACAAATATAGCAATGGTCTCCATTGGATTAAAATCTTTGGAAGCATCAATATGCATTGCATCTTTTCTTGTTAGTAAACTATGGAGAAACTTCTATCCAACTTGATCTTGTTGTTCAAACACATTTTTTTTCTTCTTAACCACAACCTCTTCATAGGGTGTTAGAATTCTATGAAAATGCAATATTTTGTGTGTTCTCATGATTTCAGAAACAATATTCTAGCATTAGGAATTTACTATTTTATATTTATATAATGTAACAAAACCTTTTTTTATATAAGAAGCGATTAATTTCTCTTATTAAAGAACAAAGCTTCATCTGGATTTGTTTTCCTACTTATTCATGGATGGTTACAAATAGGGTAAATTGTCGACGCACATTATGAATCTTAACCCCGAGGGGATCAATAGATTTGAACCCATGACCTTCCCAGCTTTGGGAGAAGATATCTCATATCAGATTATGACCATTTGAAGTAACCCTCAGGTCTACATATCCAATCATTTTATCAACATAATCTATCAATTTCGAGTGTTTATTACATATACCGACATGTGTGCACCATCATTCATGATATATCCATTCTCTTTCTTATAAATCTTGAGCTAACCGAAGTAAATTGTACATTTGCGCGTTATCATTAACGAAGTCTCTAAGTTATTTTTTTTTAAATATTTGTTGATGTTAAGTTAATGAATTGAATTGTATGCAATGTTGATACCACACTTCATTTTCTTTATAAATGGAATGCACTTCTGCATCGAACCTTCTATTATAGATACCGAAGCACTTCTGCATGGAATGCTGATACCATGATCAGAAGAACTTCTGCATCGAACCTTCTATTATAGATACCGACCATGTGTGCGCCATCATTCACGACGACTCCATGCTTTCTTTATAAATCTTGAGCTACCACATGAAATGAATTGTACATGTGTGTGCTATCATGGACGAAGCCTCTAGAAATTTAATTTTTTATTGTTAATATTTGTTGATTTTGAATTGTACTCAACGTTAATCCCACGCTCCATTAGTTTTTATATTTTTAGTTTTTATATTTTTAATGTTTGTTGATTTTGAATAGTACTCAACGTTAATACCACGTTTATAGATAGAATACATTATATCTAAAAGATTAAAATATTCATTTTTCGTTTTCCAATTTCAGAATTAAAGAGCGTTTTTAAACTTTAGCATTATAACTAGTTTTCATTGATCGAGAACTAAGTTATTTTAAGGACAAGGCCATCATCTTGATGCTATGGCTATTATTTTTTAGATGTGTGGGGGCAAAGCATTAAAGGATGAGAGTTATTATTGATCGATTGATTGAGAATTCACAACTAAGTTGATTCAAATGGTTATAAATCTTATGTCTATAAGATTTTTAAAAAATTTTATTTCATTTTTTTAATTTAAGAGAAATAGTTTTTTAAAACTTCAACAAAGTAATGAAAGATGAGAACCCCCTTTAATTGATTAAGAACCCACAACTAAGTTATCCAAAGAAGAAGGTCACCCTCTTGATGTTGTACTACTACCTCTTCTTATCCAAAAAAGAAGGCCACCTTCTTGATGTTGTACCTCTTCAGCATAATATAAGTCTATTATCCTCTTTAGTGTAAATATAGAGTAAAGGATGAGAGCTAGTTTTGTTTGATTGACAATTCACAACTAAGTTGATCCAAAGGACAAGACCACCCCCTTGATACATTAGGATAAGTGTTAAGATGTATGGAAAGGATGAGAGATAGTTTTGCTTGATTGAGAATTTACAAGGAAGTTGATCCAAAGGACAAGGCCACCCTCTTGTTATGTTAGGATGTATAGATTTAATATTGACATTGTTTCTTGATCATGGGCTATAAACTCTATGTTTATAGTTATAATTATTGTTTGCATGTTTTTTTAAATATAAATATATGTCATATTTATCATATAGATTACTAGAAAATGAACTATTTTATTCCCAAAACAGTATGGAATGAGAAATGGTAAAATTTGTTTTCCTCCTTATTATAAAAGTAAGTTTGGAAGAATATCTTAAGCAACCCATTTTGAATTTCATACATTGTGGTTAGTTGTATTCTCTTGAAGATCAAGTGGGAAGGTTAATGTCAAGGGATATAGTAAATGATTTTGTTGTAAAAGGGGTAGATCTAGTGATAACAATAGAGCATATTATTTTAAGAAATCCTTTTGAATTTGATATATCGTGGTTAGTTGGATTCTAGGGTTAGTGCAAGAAGATGATGGACCTTTTTGGCGCGTTAGATGCAATAGAAACCTGAAAAATCAGGCATCCCTCAACTTACTTGGATTTTTTGAGAT
>LPNX010680348.1:0-30112 GCA_001517045.1 Pseudotsuga menziesii
CTGGTTAGGGCTGTCCACATCTCATGTGCCCTATCCTTCCCTGAAATGTGAGGGATAATGTGGTCTTTAACCGCATCAAGAATAATTCTTCTAGCTTTACAGTCCAACTTATTGAAGGCTGATAAGGCTGCTGCATCTGTAGATGCAGGAATGGTGATCGGATTTGCAGTAGTGTTCCTCACTATTTCCGGCCACAACTCATTCTCTTCTAGTAACAACAAAATTCTGGCCTTCCACGGCACAAAATTCCCTGTCCCATCCAGCCTATCCTCCAATCTAAGTCCTGTAGCCATCTCAACAACAACTCAACAAAGTGTTGTTCACTGACAGAAGTAAAATAACAAAAATTTCTGAATTCTGGAAATTACTGTGTGTCTGCAAAAATCACTGTTTTCAGCCCCCTTTGCTCTGATACCATGTAGAAAACTGAGTTTTACTGCTTGCTGGTTTAAATGAACATTTTGTGTTTTTCACTTCAGCCGGTTTTGCATAGGCTGAGAGCTACTTAAAAAAATTTGCCGAACAATTTTAAACACACAGTAAAATTATTAACAGGCAGAAATAAACACATAGACAGTCACACCATAAATTTGACTCGGAGATTTTTGGCTAATCAGCCCTGGAAAAAACCCCCACGGGGAAAACCAGTCAGAGAGAGAGATATTTTATTTTCTTCAGCAAAATAAAGGACAGAAGTACAGTAGAAATACAACTTATCTCCACCACAGATTTTATCTCAAAATCTGGAAATTTGTGCCCAGTAAACAGCAGCCATACACCCTCGTTTTCTGTGCCAATAAATTGCAGACCGTACACAGTTCAGAAATTCGTACCAGCAAATAAATGCACTGTACCCTGTCTCAAAAACCGTGCCAAATAAATGCTGTTAACTCCCTCGATTTCTGTGCTGTATTTAATGCTGTCCGTACAGCATTTAATGCAGGCCGTACAGACTTTAATGACCTCGATTTCTGTGCAGGAAAGTACCTCGAAACTCGTGCTGAAATAAATGCAACCGTACAACAGCAACAGGCCGTACTCTACCTTGGTTTTTGTGCCAATAAATGCAAACCGTATAGCATTTAATGAAGGCCGTACTCTACCTCGGTTTCTGTGCAAACATTAATGGCTGCCTCGATTTTCGTGCCCACCAAAATCACTTTAGCAAACTGTCTGGAAAATCGTGCCCTCCTCACAGTCTCGACCTCCTTGCTCAGCTCTCTCTTCTTCTCATGCAAAAATGAAAAGTGAAAACCCTTTTTCCTCCCTCAGCCTTTTTGAGTAACCCTAAGTGAGTTTCTAATCCAACGGTGGAAAAGAAATCTAATCCAATGGATGAGAATCAATGAGAGTAAAAATCCCTTTTATTTATTTCTCATAAATAAAATTACTCACTCACTTAAATTTATCAAAAAGTGACTTTATGGTTATAAAGTCTCATTAAGTGACATTTAATGTGAGGGTCACCTTTTTCCCTCTTTAAGTGACTTAGGCAAAATAAAGTCACCTAGGGAACATCTGCCTAGGTACAAAAACTAACAGTTTCCACGGTACTTGTTTTTGGTTTTCTTTTCATTGTGTTTTTAATTAATAATTAACAAGTTAATTATTCAAAATTGTAACCATCTATGAACCTAGTAAATTTCACATTGTATCAGAGCGGGTTGGAGAAACTTGGCACAAAACTTAAAACAGAAAGTTGAAGAGCACCATACACCCATGGGATGGGCCGTATGATCCTTGATCGTACATGTGTACGGATTTGTCAAGGATGTCAAATTACGTGGGCACCTATTGGCAAATAGTAGATCGTTCCTATCAGCGATGGATTGGATTGCTGCATAGTTTCGACGGCACGAGAATTTGGTGATCGTCGATAGTGGCGGCTCCATGGTGAGCCAAGTGGAATGTGCTGTGATCAGGGTTGAGCCCTTGTAGAGGTGGCAATGTGAAGGAACCAGTGGACGCAAGCCCAGTGGTTGGAGACAGATGCCATGCAAACTATTGAGACATCAGGCCACGGGATAGCCTAGATGGCAGAAGATCGAGTTGGCAGTAGGGATGAGCCACCGACAAAGGAGACCATAGCTTGCACACCAGATCTTGTTGGTGGCAGGAGTGTTAGTGGTTGCTGGGCGGAGAAGCCAGATCATGCGGGATCCTGGAAAAGAAGTGGCGGCTGGGTTTGATCGTGAGTTGACAGAGAGGTGGCGTCGGGGAAGCGGACGACATGTGGTTGTGAACGACAAGAAGTTCCAGCAGAGAGCAGGCCAAGTGCGCAGGGAACTCAAACTTGGGCTGGCCAAATGCGAAGAGCTTTAGATGTGAAAGTTTGGAGATGGTTGCGACACGAATTGTGTGCGCCGATACAAAAGAAGCAACGTGACGCCACCTGGAAGGTGTTCCGCAGCCAGCTGCTACGTAGAGATAAGAGCAGACAACAGCGGAGGCAGCACGCAAAGGGAAAGTCGACCGCGTGCAAAGTGCCCTAAAGCTGTCGACGTGGAGGTTGTGATTGCACCGTAGAAGTTAAGGAGGCGGACAGTCGAACGGGTGCAAAGTTGACTGCAGGACGTTGACAGTGACTGGGTTGCTGCTTCAAAGCTGGAAGACAAGAGTTGGCGTTGCCAACGGGCTGAGTAGTAGGGTCGAGCATAGAGAGGGTGTTTAGTAAGGAATTGTTGAGGCAGAGGCAAGCTCAGCCACTACATAAACTTAGATGCTTCGATAAATTTGATGACGGAAGGAGGACCAACGACCTGTCAACCGTTAGCCATATGTCCACTTAGGCAGCAAGGCAAACCCTAGGTTAGTGGGAAGTAAAATTTTGACAGCTGAATTAAGAAGCAGAACGACAGTTTTGTTTTGTGACCATCGTCAGTATGAAGCTGTTGAGAAGTGGGAAGGTGACTAGGCAGCCGGTTAGGCCTCAAACGGGTGACAGATTTGTAGAAAGTTTTTTACTTTTTATCACAAGGGTAAATTTTTTTATGGCTTCCAATCTTAGGTATGAGGATCAGTTGGAGGGGATCTCCAACTACCTTCATTGGAAGGTGAAGATGACACTTATGGATGAAAAGAATGGATCTTCATATTAGAGTGCAGCAGATGCAACCGAGAAGTCTTCTAGTTTAAAGGGAGCAGCTGCAGCAGCAAAGGATGTGTTTAATCCTGGTGGATGGTTCTCCAAAGGTACCCTCCTAGCTAAGAGAAAGTATTAAATTTTGGTAGCTCGGTAGGTACTTCTACTATGGGGGTGCCTAGCAATGGAGAAGGGGCCAAGATAGTTTATCTAGCCAGTCTTGTAAAAGTGTCTTTTGTAATACTTTATAGTCAATGGTATTGGAGGGACCATGGTATTACATGTCTTATGGTAGCGGGTGTTCCATGGTATTGACATAAAGAGAATGTTATAAAAGAGTTTATGCAGAATTGTATAGACACTATTGAAATGTTAACTCTGAAGGTCCTCCCATGTTTTTGGTGTGGGTGTGATGAGAGGACTTCAAAATTTGTCCTTATGTATTTATGTAACAAAGTGACGTTTATGTAAATAAAGTGAATGTGTTTTTATACTTTAGAAAAGTGGGTCTCACTTAAAACTTGCATTTAATAATTAAAGTGTTTAATTATTAAAAAGTGAGATAAGTTGTAGACCCTTGATTTTGTAATTTAATATCAACCCTAGATTAGGTAGTTACAAAATTTAAGTATAAAACAATGAGAGAGGACAAATGAAGATAACTCACCATTAATGAGGAGAGAGAGAGATTGGAGACCAAAGGAGAGAGAAAACCCTTGGCACAATTTCCAATGCAAGTGGGGCAACATTTAATGCAGAAAGTACATCAACATTAATGACAGTCTGAAGCAGTCCATATAGCCATGTGTGGGCACATTTCTCGAGGAAAAAAATACAAAAATAGATTGACAGACCATACAAAACTTATTGTTGGCTGTTGCACACATTTCGAGGTAGCAGAAAGTATAGAAATGACAGATCAGTACAGCCACACGTGTGACAGATTTGTACACACCTGTTATCACATATATAGTAGTCGGGCTACCATATTCTATTTTTGAGATTCCAGTACATTGTTTCAGCCAGTTCCCTTACATATGAGATGCTGAGATGAGCATCTATGATGGATCACTATTTGATGATGGACTATAGTACTTTCCCATGCCATGAATGAGTCTCAGGACACTCAAATTTGAGGACTGATGTAGCCATCTAGCCATTTACAGAGTAGTCTATATTGCCTAGAGTTGCAGCAACAGTTTCTCAGTGGACATATGTTGGTTCAGATTGGTTATTTGCATGTATATGACTCAGCATGTATTAACTTGTGTTATGGTTATTATTGCTCTTATACTCATTCGTATGACATGTCTTACCATTTAGTGTCATGATCTGGCGATCATATAAATACATGGGCTTGGTTGTATTGATATTATGTATGTGTGTCCCTACTTAGACCTGGAAGTTCTTGACCCATACTCATTGGTTTTACCCTTCTTAGGGAAAATAGAGGTGATCATTCCCACCATACTTTGGCTTGCTAGTGTTGGTCTCATTGTTCACTGTCTACACCCATCCATTACCTTCCAGTTGTGTTTATAACCCGAACTACTACTTGACTAGTGGCATGGAGGACCTTCCCCCACTAAAGCCTCTTTGTTGGATAAGCTTCCTTGTTTATTTGTGTCTCGGCTCTGACTTGCCAAGGTTGTGTTGGCTAAACCTGAAACAAATAGCGCTGTCATCAATACAATGTGTATGGAAATGAAATGAATATCTTGTGAAAAGCCCATTCATGAAAAGAAGTGTTTTTGAACATACATGAATGCAAGGCAAGCCTAACGAAATTGGCTTTGAAATGTAAATGTGAAATGTGAAATGTAAAACCCATGTAACAAGTGTTTTTAAACACGCATGGAGCATGAAGCCTTAATAAATAGAAATTCGTGTAACAAATGCATGGATCAAAGCTATGGAAACTCGAAGGCCCAAAAAGCAATGGTTCTTAAAAGTTATATCTAGAGATTGCTAGCCTCACTTGTATTTGATTTGGATTGTGAGCATTTGTCAAGGTGAATAAGCACCTCTAAACGTAACTTACCCATTTGTGAGACACCGCCATCCCCTGTGTTATTGCTTGTCCGACATATGCTAGAGTTAGTATCCCCTTTCCATATCCAAAGTGTCACTGTGTCAAGTTAGTAGTTGACCTTTAACCTAGCCTTTTGATCTTTAACCTTCATCCTTCACTAGCAAATTAATTACAACTGTGAAGTGAGTATGGACTTGAAAGTCTGGTCTGAGTCATAATTAATAGTTAACAAAACTCTATATATTTGGTTGGTAGATCGCCAGTGAAATGATTACTACTTGTTATAATTGTTACTTGAATGATTTGTAGAGCATGTCTTAACCTCTAACACTTGCAGCTGTGTGATGTTAGCCTCTGTCATATTATTGGTCACGTACAGATTATTATTATTTTATCTGTCCGGGCATATTAGATATTGTACATGATCATACAGAGATTAGTAGGGTGTATGAATATACATCTTAGATGAATTTGGGTTACCTGAGTCCAATGAGACAGTTTGTTTTCAGTTCCGAGCAATTACAGCGTGGATTTGTCTCAGTATACCATTCTGGTGGAGTTTTGCCATGTTAAATGGCCTATCAGAGCAGAAGGGTGATTTGATTGGTTCACTTAGGGAATTGTATGAGGAGGGGGTGGTCCAGCCACTTGTTTTTACAATTTTACTCCCCTCCCAGAGAGCCTAGTGGGCTCAGTTTGACAATGCAAACACTCCAGAGGGCAGTTTCATAGTTCTCGAGGCAATTTAAAAATGGTGAAAATGGCTAATGAGGAATTCAATTTGGGATATTGAGGCACGGAAATGGAATGGGATGAGTTTTGATGATGAGTGTGATGTCTTCCATCCCTTCTCCAGTAGTTTCAACATATAGAAGGACCCACACCCATCTCTCCAACATATTTTATAGTTTTCTGGAGCTTTTGGAGGCTCACGATTTTCTGAGAGAGGCACTATTTTGCACTTAGAGTTATATTTTATTTATCTTGTACCATGGGGACACACTAGGGTGTTAGACACTACCCCCTAGACCCACCATGAGCTTTATTCATGTTTATTTTGGCATATTGAGTGGGATCCCCACTCTTAGGGCGATTTGGTCCATTGATGTGTTATATTATTATATTGATCCATATACTTTATGTTGAACTCATCTCAATCGTTGATTAGAACATTTTGATTTTTTAATTTAGCCATCAATTCAAAAGGTGGTTAGGATTTTGTTATCTCTCCGTCCTATTTAAAGGGGAGAGCTTCTCATTGTAAAGGGGTCTTTGGCTCTTGAAATCTTGATAATAGAAAAACACTTTTGTGGAAATTCTTGGGTCTCCTTTGCATTTCGTGTTCTTCGATGGTGATTGGAAAGTCTATTGCATCCTAGCATTTGAGTATTTGTGGTGAGATCTATATTTTCGTGGAATCTTTGTTTGTCTACAGGAGGGCGACTTCACTTAGGCATTTCTGCAGGGCTTTCTCAACTCGCTTGTTTGGCATCGCTTGTATCATGGGGTTATCATTAGTATCATTGTGATCTATGGTTTCATCTTGTTACTTCTTTTGTAGCATTTGTCCCTTTCTCTTGATGCATCAAATCCGATATGGTTGACGTTTGATGTGTAGGAGGGAGGGTGCATTGGCTTCCTTGGGCAAATCGATTTGCATAGAGCACTCATCCAAATCAAATTGATCGGAAAGGCATAGATCATCATCATCAAGGAATCTACAAGGTTATCCAGGTAAGATCCACAAGTTAGTTCTTCTTTTCTAGGTTCCAATCCATTGGCACCTTCATTCTACTGTTGTTATCACATATATAGTAGTCAGGCTACCATATTCTATTTTTCAGATTTCAGTACACTGTTCAGCCAGTTCCCCTACATACAAGATGCTAAGATGAGCATCTACGATGGATCATGATTTGATTGATGGACTATAGTACTCTCCCATGCCATGACCGAGTCTTAGGACACTCGGATTTGGAGACTGATGTAGTCATTTTAGCTATTTACAGAGCAGTTATTGGTGCCCATAGTTGTATCAGTGTTTTCTCACTGGACTTATGTTGGTTCAGATGGAGTTTTTACATGTTTATGACTCGGCTTATATTATCTTGTGTTATGGTTATTATTTGCTCTTATACTCATTCTTGTGACTTGTATTAGCATTTAGTGTCATGATTTGACGGTCATATAAATATGTGGACTTGGATGTATTGATATTATGTATTGATGTCCCCTACTCAGACCTGGAAGTTCTTGATCTATACTCATTGGTTTTACCCTCCTTAGGGATAATAGAGGTAGTCATTCTCACCATACTTTGGCTTGCTAGTGTTGGTTTCATTATTCATTGTCTCCACCCATCCATTACCTTCCAATTATGTTCTCAACTCGCCCTACTACTTAACTTATGGCATGGAGGACCTTTTCCCACTAGAGCTTGTGTTGGACAAGCCTCCTTGTTATTTGTGTCTCGGCCCTGAGTTGCCTAGGTTATGTTGGCTAACCTGAAACAAGTAGCGCTGCCATCAATACAATGTATTTGGAAATGAAATGAATATCTTGTGAAAAAACCTATTCATGAAAAGTAGAGTTTTTCAACATACGTGAATGCAAGGCTAGCCTAATGAAATTGGCTTTGAAATACAATGAAAAGAATATCTTAATACATTCATGAAAAGTAGTGTTTTTCAACATACATGAATGCATAGAGCCTAAATAATAAAAATCCGTGTAATAAAAACATGGACCAAGGCTATGGAAAATCAAAGGCCCAAAAAAGCAATGGTTCCTAAAGTCATATCTAAGGATTGCTGGCCTTGTATTGAGTTGGATTGTGAGCATTTGTCAAGGTGAATAAGCACCTCTGAAGTAACTCACCCATTTGTGAGACACTACCATCCCCTTTTTGTTGTTTGTTTGTCATATGCTAGAGTGAGTATTCCCTTTCCATATCTAAAGTGTCACAATGTTGAGTTGGTGGTCATCCTTTGCCCTAGCCTTCTGAATTTTTAGCCTTCACCCTTCACTAGCAAATTGATTACAACTATGGAGTGAGTATGGTCTTGAAAGTTTGGTCTGAGTTATAGTTAATAAATGAATTCCTTTATATTTGGTTGATAGATCGCCAGTGAAATTATTACTACCTGTTATAAGTGTTATTTTTGAATGATTTGTAGAGCATGTCTTGACCTATGAACACTTGCAGCAGATGGATGCTAGCCTGAGTTATATTGCTAGTTATATGGTCATTTACAGATTATTATTTTGTCTATCTGGATATTGTAGATGATCATGCAGAGACCTAGAGGGGGTATGAGTATACACCTTAGATGGATTTGGACTCTTTGAGTCCAATGAAACAACTTGTTTTCAGTTTCGGGCACTTGCAAAGATGATTAGGCTCAGCTTACCCTTTTGGTGTAGTTTTACTATACTTGATGGCCTGTCTATGCAGGGAGATATTTTTCTTGGATCTCCTAGGGCTGTGTATGAGGCATGGGAGGTCCAACCACTTTTTTGTACCATATTACCCATCTCCCGGAGAGCCTGGTGGGTTCAGTTGGATAACGCAGGCACCTTAGGAGGCAGTTTCTGGCATATCACGTTTCTCAAGGCAAATAAAAAATAATTAAAATGGCTACTGAAGAGTTCGATTTGGGCTACTGAGGCAAGGAAATGGCATGGGATGAGTTCTGATGATGAGGGTGATGTCTTCCAGTTCTTCTCCAGCAGTTGCAGCACTTGGATGGGCCCACATCTATTTTTTGGGCATATTATATTATTTTCTAGAGCTTTTGGAGGCTCATCATTTCTTCGAGGAGGAACAATTTCACAGTTAAAAAATTATATTATTGTGCCATGGGGACACTTAAAGAGAGTTAATTAACACTCCCTGGACCCACTATGTGCTTCATTTATTTTTTGTTGAGTGGGATCCCCTCTCCTAGGGTGATTTAGTCCACTTTTATATTATATTATTGTATTGATCCATGTATTGTATGTTGAGCTCATCTCAACCATTGATTAGAACATTTGTATCTTTTAATCTTAGCCACCCATTTGAAAAGTGGTTAGGATTTTGGTTCTCTCATTCCTATTTAAAGGAGGGAGCTTCTCATTTGTAAGGTGTCTTTGGCTCTTGGATCTGGATAATAGAAAAACTTTTCTTGTGGAAATTTTTTGGATCTCATTTGCATCTAGTGTTCTTAGATGGTGATTGAAAAATCTTTTGCTTCCTAGCATTTGGGTGTTGGTTGTGAGATCTATGTATTTTTCGGGATACATTGTCTTGTCTACAAGAGGGTGACTTCAATTTGGGTGTTTTTGCAGGGCTTCCTCAACTCACTTGGCTTGGATGCATTTTGTATTAGGGGTTTTCATTAGCATCAATGCGATCTATGATTTCATCTTGCTATTTTTCTGTACATTTTTTTTTTCATGATGCAACAAATCTGATATGGTTGACGTTTGTTGTGTAGGAGAGAGGGCACATTGGCTTCTTGGGGCAAAACGTTGGGCATAGAACTCACTCAAATTTTCTCAAATTGATCGGGATAGCAGGGATCATCATCATCAAGGCATCTACAAGGTTTTCCAGGTAAGATCTACGAGTTGGTAATTCTCTTCCAGATCTCAATCCATTGGCAACTGTATTTCCATTTTCATCTTCCCTAAAAATTAAAAAAAAAATATTATGGCTCAATCCGCTTGATTTCTCGGCGAACCATTTATGGGTTTTGTAGATCAGGTCATGCCCTAAGTTGGTCTTCCTCAACGTTGAGCTAGAAGTGACTCTTTTCTCGAAATTTGATCTTTTCCAGCAAAACCACTTTTTGGGTTTGTAGATCGGGTCTAAACCTAGGTGGGTCTTCTTCAACACTGGGCAGAAAATGACTCCATTGCTCTAGATTTGAAAAAGCACTAATCTCCAACCCTAGCGCTACCCCTTCTTTTGCATTTTTCCCTTGTGTTTTGACATTCTCCTGTTGACTCGGGTGCTTTGACATTGTCATACCTTCCTTCGAGTCTATCCCTTGGTACTAGATAGCCCCAATCTCATTCTCACCTGTTCTGCATTGGTCACGTTTCCCAAGGCAATGGATATTTTCACCTCTTGCTAGTACCTTAACCCCAAAGCTAGTATTTACCTCATAGGTCATCCGTGTCCCAACTTGGATCAAATCTCATATCTCCTAAACCTTGATCCAAAGCCTTGGTTCACCTAGTGAAGTCATCCATAGATCTAGGGTTTCCATCAGCTTACACCTTACGTACCTCAAGTCCATTTGATATGATCTGGTGTTTAGGTCTGATCTCTTCTGTCGAGAGTAGATCTGGGTCTCCCACATTGTTGTCTTGGGCTAAGATAACATAAAGTGAAGACTGTCTCGATTGGCATGAAAACCATCCATTTTGGAGTCGAGGCAATCTTGGTTCCACCTCCTTAGTTGCTTGTCCCTCTACCGTCCATCTTGGATCCATCTCACATAGGCAACTACAAGGTTGGTGATAACAACTGTCAAAACCCTAACTTAAAATAATCAGAGGATCGTGTGGTTCAAACCGCTTGATAAATTGGCAAACCATTTCTGGGTATTGTAGATCGGGTCAAACCCTAACTGGGTTCTCCTTGACGTCATGCTTAGGGGATTCCACTGGGCCCAAACCCAAAGGCACTAATCTCTCAACCCTAGCACAACTCCTCACTTGGCCAATTTCTCTTGTGTTTTGATCTTATCTCTGAGGCTTGGGTACTTTGATACTGTCATACCTTTCATCAAGCCTATCTGTACTAGATAGCCCTAATCCTGTTCTTAACCGCCCTGCATTGGACACGGTTCCCAAGACAGTGGATATTATTATCATTTGTCAGTATCTTGACTTTGGATCTAGTAGTAAGACTCATAAGTCACTTGCATTTCAAACTTGGATCAATTTCACACTTCATAGACCTCTTGATCCAAACCATAACTCACCTTGTGACTTCATCCATAGATCTAGGGTTTACTTCACCTTACACCTTACGTACTTCAAATTCCATTGATTTGATCTGGTGTTTTGGTTTGATCTCTCTTGTCGGGAGTAGATCTGGGTCTCCCCCATTGTTGTCTTGGGCTAAGACAACATCAAGCGAAGATTGCCTCGATTGGCTTGACAACCATCCATTTAGGAGTCGAGGCTATCTTGGTTTCTCATGCCTCTACCATCCGTCTGGGATCCATCTCATAGGGTCAACTATAAGTCTGGTGATAACATTTTGGCGCCGTTGCCGGGGAAGGTAGAGGCCTACCTTGGTTCAACATTTATCCTTAAGCTCTACTCTCATTCTCTTTGCCAACATTTTAGCATCGTTGCCGAGGAGGTAGTGGCTTACCTTCGGTGTCTGCGAGTGTCTGTGCGTTAATCCATTTCTTATCGCATTCATTTATTTTGCCTTGGTGATTGCATTTCTAATTCCATAATTTTATCAATCACCTCCTTAATTCAATCATCTCACCTCTCCTACAATATATTTATTCAGTGAATTACCTATGTGGTTCACTTGGCGACTCCACCCCGCGACTCTACTGAGGACCGTACCCAACGTATTAATTTAAATTTCCTAGCACGTCCTGTAAATCCTGAGGAAATCCCTACAACTTACACTTAGAACCGCAGGCAAACTAAAGAAAACTCTGCTGAATAGAGCGCTTGAGAACCTCAGAATCTCTGGTCCTCGCATTCTGCTACTCGCATCCTCGATCCATCACTACAGCTCTACAACAGCTACCAAAATGCCATCCACTACCTGCAAAATGTCTAGAGCTATACCAAACTCACAGACCGGTCGTCAGAACAATGCGTGGATAAAAAGGAAATACTGAAACTAAAATGCATGAAACTGAAAAGCAGAATGTGTGAATGAACAATTTCATTTATGTAGTTACAAAATTTAAGTATAAAACAATGAGAGGACAAATGAAGATAACTCATCATTGATGAGGAGAGAGAGACAATAGAAAAAGTGAGAAAGAAGGAAACCCTAGCGAGGGCACAAATCCCAATGCAAGGAGCAGCACAAAAATAGAGGCAACCTGCACTAATCTCTATAGCAAACTAAGCAGTCCGTACATGAATAGAAATCGAGGCAAGGTGCAACAGATTGACAAGTCGTACAATTGCATTTATTGCAGGCACCTTTGGCATGATTCCCGAGGCAGAATTTATTGCAGAAAAAGGACATTCCGTACAACACACGTGTGGCAGAAAAGTGCAGTCCATACAGGCACGTGTGGAGGCCGTACAACAGACTGTTCAACAATTAATTGCACGGTTTTCGAGGTATTTTCTGTTGTTGGTTTAGTTTGGTAAATTTGTGAGAGGGTTGAAGAATTAATTTTCCTGAGTTGTTGGAAAATTTTCCGAGTATTCTTCTTTAAGTAAAATTTTCTCTTTCTAAGGTTTTCCTCAAGTTGGGGTTTTGCCCTGTCATTAGACCAAAATTATTGTGTTCATCTACTTAAAGATTGTTTCAGTAATTGATAGAGATTTTTGAAGTTCATTTCAGCCGTGTGGTTTCACTTTCAAATTTAAAGTTAAAACCCTAGTGTTTGCAAATGTTTGACAGAATGTATAAATGAGCAATTCCATTTTTAAGTCGGATTTTCTTCATGGTATCAGATCTCGGTTTAATAGTCATACTGAAAAGAAGTTTAGCAGGTGTTCTTTGAAGTTTCAGAAAAGTGTCAGATATTTTCTTCATTTAATTTTTGGTTGTAAGTTGTTTTTTTTAGATGATGCTCTGATGAGCATTAGGTATGAAGATCGATTGGATGGAATATCCAATTATATACCTTGGAAAGTGAGGATAACTGTAGTGCTCAAGGAATGGAGAATCTGGAGTTTTGCAAGCACCATGATGACGAAGCCCACAGACAAAGATGCTTTAGAAGAGCATGAAGCTCTAGAAGCCAGAGCTCAAAAGGTGATCTTGGACGGGGTGAAAGACTATCTCATCCCTCATTTGGCAGAAAAGAAGACTGCCTATGATATGTGGGATGCCTTGAAGTTACTGTTCAAGGCAAAGAATGAGAATCGGAAGATGGCCTTGAAATACAAGTTACACAATGTAGAGATGAACCAAGGTGAAGGTGTAACTTCCTACCTGGCTCGAATGGCTCAAGTCAAAGACGAGTTAACAATGGTGGGGAAAACTATCTCAGACTCAGAGATGGTAAGAATAGCACTGAAGGGCTTTACCAAGAGATGGGATGTTTTTGTCAAATGCATAGTTGGCAAAGAGAAGCTTCCAGATTGGTCAAGACTTTGGGATGATTTCACCTAAGAGGAGATTCAAGAAGGAACTTTGGGTGGGCAAGTCAGTGAGGAAATGGAGCAAAATGTTGCTCTTGCAGCCAAATCCAAGAAGAAGAAGAAGAAGAAAGGTCTAAGTCAGATGAAATACTATCATTGTGGCCAGTTGGGACACTATGCCTCAAAATGTCCTGAGAAAAAAATTGTGAAGACTGAAAGAGATGTGGCAAGCTCTGCAGCTGTAAAAGAATTTGCCGCGAAGTTTGAGCAAGAGGTTTCTCTTGTCTCAATTGATTCCAGTATAGGGAGTTCTACCTTTGAGCATGTCTGGGTTGTTGACATCGGTGCAACCAAACATATGACTGGAGTCTACGATTCTTTTTAGATGATCACATTGTTGGGACCAAGGCATTTTATCCATATAGATGTTGATAGTCCCCAGATTGCTATCCAAGGAGTTGGAATTATCAAATTTCAACTCGATCTCGGAGAGATCCTGGAAATACATGGAGTACTATTTGCACCTGGGATGAGAGTGAGCAAACTCTCAGTTTCATCATTTGTGGATGATGGCAATGGGATGATGATCAGGTCTGGTCAAATCTTTAGGTATTGAAGAGATGAACCAGTTGGTACCACCATCTTATTGGGAGATTGCAGGGACGGATTATATGTCCTGAGAGGACATGTCATACAACCAAGAGCAGGAGCAGGAGGATGGCTATCAGAGTCAGAGGATGAGGATGAGGATGATGCTGCATTTGATAGAGATGAGGAGAGTGACTCTCTCTTGAGCACTAGTAGATGACTTAGCCAGTCAAGTGATGGTGCAGTGGAGTAGGTTGATGGGACTAAGGTCGAGTCTCAGGCATCAAAGTTTTAGTTCGAGATAGAGCATATGTTTCCGAGGATGATTCTAGAGCAAGAGGGAGTTGTTGTAGGAGTCAGAGTTGGAGATAGTGTTGCGGACCTTCCTCGTTAGGAGGAAGTGTTGAAATGTTAACTCTTAAGATCCTCCCATGTTTTTGGTGTGGGTGTGATGAGAGGACTTGAAGCCCTTATGTATTTATGTAACAAAGTGACATTTTTGTAATAAAGTGAATGTGTTTTTATACTTTAGAAAAGTGGGTCTCACTTAAAAGTTGTATTTAATAATTAAAGTGTTTAATTATTAAAAAGTGAGATAAGTTATAGACCCTTGATTTTGTAATTTAATATCAACCCTATATTAGGTAGTCGATAAAGGTAGTTACAAAATTTAAGTATAAAACAATGCGAGAGGACAAATGAAGATAACTCACCATTAATGAGGAGAGAGAGAAAATAGAAAAAGTGAGAAAGAAGAGATACCCTAGCGTGGGCACAAATCCCAATGCAAAGAGTAGCACAAAAAGCGAGGTAGCCTGCACTAATCCATACAGTAGATTGAGCAGTCCGTACATGCACAGAAATCGAGGCAAGGTACAACAGACTGACAGGCTGTACAACTGCATTCATTGTAGGCACCTTTGGCATGATTCTCGAGGCAGAATTTATTGCAGATAAAGGAAAGTCCCTACAGCACACGTGTGGCAAAAAAGTACAGTCCAGACAGGCACGTGTGGAGGTCGTACAACAGACTGTTCAACAATTAATTGCATGGTTTTCGAGGTATATTTGTTGTTGGTTCAGTTTGGTAAACTTGTCGGAGAGGGTTGAAGAATTAATTTTCCCAAGTTGTTGGAAAATTTTCTGAGTATTCTTCTTTAAATAAAATTTTCTCTTTCTAGGGTTTTCCCCAAGTTGGGGTTTTTCCTGGTCATTAGACCAAAATTATTGTGTTCATCTGCTTAAAGATTGTTTCACTAGTTGACAGAAATTTTTGAAGTTCATTTCAACATTGTGGTTTTACTTTCAAATTTAAAGTTAAAGCCCTAGTGTCTGCAAATGTTTGACAGAATGTATAAATGAGCAATTTCATTTTTAAGTCAGATTTTCTTCAGACACAACATTGTGACAAGAGCGAGTCATATCTCTCGTGTTGGACAAGAGTGAGTCATATCACTTGTGGTGGTCATTGTCACTGTGTGTAATATCATTGATAGTGAGTGATTAGATCTAAGAGAGGGAGTCTCTTAGAGGTTTGGGAGTGAGGGATTCACTCAAGTCAAGGTTTGTTGATATTGTTGAAGGTTTGGGCATAGTTGCATCAAGGGAGAGTTAGGAGTTAACTGAGATCTGGTGTGTCATATCCGGAATCTTGGTGTAGTAAGTGTTGTTTAACAAATATGCAATAAAGACAAATTGTTTGCTGATTTTTCCCATTGGGGTTTCTAGGGTACTTCTTGTGTTTGATTTTCTCTGTATTGTTGAGTTTCGGTGTGTTATTAATTAATAATTAACAAGTTAATTGTTTGAGATTGTAACCAGATCTAAACTTAGTAAATTTCACATGATGATTCAAGTCTTCAAACTTTTCTATTCTATAACAATGAAGGAGGACTCACCACTCCAACAACTTTGTCTTCAAGACAACAAGAACACCAAGGCTTTAAAAATCCATTTCAGGATAAAAACAAAATAAACCAATGACTTGCCTCTAAGACATAAAAAACCTATTGGATCCAAAGAATCCAGGAACATAAGTGCACATTTATAAACCTCTTCCCCCAAGGAAAGTTAAAGGAACTTGTCCCTAAGCAACCATCTCTGCTTTCTTTTGAATGCCCTTCAAGCTCTTTGTAGGGTTTTGAGTACGTGAATTGGGCAAAAAATAAGTCATCGAAACTTCCAAATCTCTTCCCGCCTCTATGAAAAGACCATGCTTGCTTCATGGCTCTAAGGCTAGAGACTCTAAGAACACATGAAATGGAATTGAAGGTGAAGAAGAATGAGGAGACGTAAGATGCATGATGCTTTAGATAAGAGAAACCCCCCCTCTACATCCAAAAGAGTTGGAAAATGTGAAATCGAAATTTGAGAGTGAAATAAAGGAAAGTGTTAGCTTTCAATGTTACTTTGAAAGTGTTTACACCATGTTTGTGGGTGCTTCTTGAGACTTGGGGTACGTGGTGTATGATCAACCATTAGATGATCTATGATGAATTCGCACATTGGAGGTGGCTTACTTAGTGGTTGTTTGATCTTAGCTGGATGCTTGCATGACACTCTTCCTTAGAACATTGGAGATATTCTAATAGTTTGGTGACATTCTACATGTTGGCCACATGGAAGAGGTTGCTTGCTTGGAGGATGCCCTGCATTGGAGGACAACCATTTGGCATTTTGGAGGAGGGTATTGAGACGTAGAAAACATGGGGTAGAGCTTGGATGTTTGCATGGAGGCAGGAGTTGACTTGGGGACACTTGGGATGCAAAATGTTCATGCAGGGGAAGTGGACCTAATGGATCACTTGGGCTTAGAAACAATATTGGGTAGTTGGAGGATTCTTGGAGGCTTGGAAGAGTGTTGGATACATCTCGTGGAGAACCCTTCAATTCATATGTCATAGGATTTGCCAAACTTCAAGGTTAAAGTTCGAAATTAGGCAAACCTCAAAGAAAATTTGAAGTTTGTTAAGGTTTGTCGAACCTGATCCCTCCACTCAATGTTGCAATTCTAACCTTTTGTACATGCTCTATTTAAACCCTCAATCCCTTGTCTCAAGGTTGTGATATTGTGTGCTAAGTTTTTAGCATTAGCATTATACTTTTAAAAATTGCAGACTAACATAAACAACTATTAACTACAGTAAACAACATTCATCACATCAACACAATGGACACAAGATTTTTTCACTAGGGAAACCTTTAAAGGACAAAACCCCCCAAAAGCATTAGTAATTCATCTCGTAAATGAGATGACTTAAATGCTTCAAAAAGTTCCACAAATCCCTATAGGGTTAACCACAATACCAGAAGATCAATTTTCGAATTACATACAAGAATGCCCAATTAGGGCTTTTTCATAAATTAGGGCTTGTAGCTCTTTTCTCTCTCCTGCCCAACAAATCACAGGATGCTTGAAATTCCTTTTAACCTGCCCAGATCTGAACTCTGTCCTTCCCTGTCAGCCTGCCCGACCGTACACCTACCCAAACTTATGTCTCTGCACGGCTGCCTGCCCATCTGCCTGTTTTTCCCTTCTTGGTTGTCTTTTTCTCCTGCTCGGCTGTCATTTTCTCTTGTCCGACTGCCCTGTGGCAGGTCTGCTGCTTCCTGGAGGGCTAGCAGCCTAGCCCGTGGGCTGCCCTGTGGCTTGTGCAGACCCGGGCTGCTAAAGGACCCTCACGGGTCTGTCTACAAGCTGCCCGGAGGCCCTGTCTGGCCACGGCAGCCCTTACGGGTCTGCCTTTTGGCTACCCGAGGGTTGGCTATGGGCCAATCCCTCACGGGTATGCCTATTACAGGCTGCCCGAGGGTGCTGAGAGGGGCAGCGCCCTTTTGTGGCCTGCCCGGAAACTAGAAGAGGGCAGCCCGTAAAGGAGAGGGCTGCCCAAAAATCAAAACCCTACTGCCCGAAACGTGAGGAGCTACCCGAAGTTGGAAAGGAGGTTGCCCGAGGAGAGAGGAAGATTGTTGTTGAAGAGGAGGGTTTGATAGAAACCCTAGCTTAGGGTTTGCCTTCAATGGATGGTGATGCCCTAGCTAGACTCATCCATGCTAGGGCACAATCACAAAATCTTCTTCTTCAAACTTAAGCAACTGTACTTGTGAGAGCAAGTATGTGTAATAATGAATTGGCTTGATCTTCTTTTATATCCTTTGAGTCACCTGAAGTGGGCCAAAATTAGAAATCTTAAAATAATAATATTTTATTCTTTTCTAATTTTGACTTGTGCCTTTAGTGTTGTTAAAGGTCTTTTTGCACTTTCACTTTTACACCTTAGTGGTACTAAGGGTCTTCATGTATTTTTGAATTTTGCTTTAGCCTTCTTTAAGTGCCCACTGTGGTCAACATGGTCTTTTATTTCCATTCAAAGTACATCATCATAAACCAAGAGAATTACTAATGATTTTATCTCACACTTTGTGTGACACCAAGATCAGGTACTAGGGTGTCTTAACCAAGGGTAGCTAAGCCTTGGAGAAGACCACAAAGCCCATTGATCAAGGGTCAGAGTGTCACACATGCCTAGACCAAGTCTAGGGCTTATAGTGCCTTCCTGGTAACAGACCAGGTGCCTCAACCATAGGCTGCATAATTTGACACTAGGTCAAATACTTGGTAACAAACCAAGCGCCTCCATTCTCCAAGAGAATGGCCCCTTAGTTTTGGGCTGAGTCCTGGTAGCTGACCAGGTGCCTCCATTCAAAAGAATGGCTACTCAAAACTAAGCTGAGTCTACCAGTACTAGATTGGTCCACATCGTGGTCCCGAACCAGATGTCTACCATTCAACAAAATGGTCACTCAACACAAGGTCGAGTCCCCCAAGGGCAGAGTTGGGTCCATATCATGGTCAAGGACCAGATATCATCATTCAATAGAATGATCACTCAACACTGGGTTGAGTCCACACCGTGGTCCTGGACCAGGTGTCCCCATTCTCCTAAGAGAATGGCTCTCAATGTTGCTCAGAAAAATCAACACTCCCTCTCAACGAGAGAGGTATTCTCTGCCATACCAAGCTTCTCATTAAAGTACACAAACTTTGATGCTGTCAGAGGCCTGGTCAAGATATCTGCGATCTGTTCATCCATACGAATGTACTGCAACTTCAGAGCACCTCTATGCACTAGGTCTCTGATGAGATGATACCTCATTTCAATGTGTTTCGATCTATCATGAAACACTGGGTTCTCTGAAAGCGTTATGCAACTCTAATTATCGCAGTGGATGATCGTTCAGTCAAGCTTTCCCTCGAACAGATCCGATACAAGTTTTTTGAGCCAAACTGCTTCCTTGCAGGCATCACTTGCAGCAATATACTCTGCCTCAGTTGTACTCTAAGCTATGGAACCCTGCTTCTTGTTGTACCAAGAGATCATTGCTGATCCCATACTGAAGCAATGACCAAAGGTACTTTTTCAGTCAACTACACTGCAAGCCTAATATGAATCTGTATATCCAAATAACAATACTCCACTGCTGGAAGTATACCTAAGCCCAAAGTGATAGTACCTTGCACATATGTGGGTACATGTTTGGCAGCTACCAAGTGTATGTGCTTCAGATCGTACATGAACCGACTTAGTGCATTCATTGTGTAACAGATGTCTTGTCTCGTACGCACGAGATACATCAGGGAACTAATAAGCTGTTTGTATAGAGTAGAGTCCACACTCTGTGAACTGGTGGCTGAGTCCCGCAGCTTTGTCAAGTTGGTAGTCATTGGTACGCTCATGGACTTGCAATCCTACATCCCAAATCTCTACAAGATATCCACTGCATACTTTCCTTGTGTTAGGAAAATCTCGCCCGGCTTCTGCCAGACCTCTAAGCCAAGGAAGTAATGCATTAATCCGAGATCTTTCATCTCAAATTCAGAGGTAAGCTCCCTCTTACATTGATTTATCAACTGTTCATCACTTGTAAGAAACAAGTCATCTACATATAGAACAAGTATCAAGACATGATTATGAATAACCTTAAAGTACAAGTTAGAATCAGCTGTACTTTTGGAAAACCCCAAGCTGTGGAGAAATCCATCCATCCTGGCATACCAGACTATCGGAGCCTGTTTCAATCCATACAAGGCTTTCTTCAGTTTACATACATGGGTCTTCTTCCCATGAGTCACAAAGCCTTCAGGTTGTTCAATGTAGACTTCCTCCTCAATCTTGCCATTGAGGAAGGCAGTCTTTGAGGAAGGCAGTCTTTACATCCATCTGATGTAACTTCCATCTGAATACTGCGGCAAGTGAAATGATGGTTTTAATGGTAGTATACCCGGCAATAGGAGCAAATGTCTCATCATGGTCAATGCCTTCTTTCTGAGTGAAGCCACGAGTTACGAATCTGGCTTTTTACTTCTCCACATTGCCATTAGCGGCATATTTGATTTTATAAAGCCATCTGGATGTCACTACTAACTTTCCTGTTGGTCTGGGAACAACTTCCCACACATCATTCTTCATGATTGAACTATACTCTTTAATCATGGCATCAACCCGTACCTGTTTACCTGTTGCATCTTTGTATTATAAAGGTTTTGAACCGATGAGCTGGTTCATAAGACCGGAATACTTTCGTGGTCTTATGTTTTCTCTGAAAGTCCCGAGAGGAGCTTTATGCTTCTCGCCTTCTTGCACCGTCTCTCGGTACCAAGCAGGTCTCCTTTTGGAAGGAGGAACTTCAAGTAGTTCTTCTGGTGGACTTTCAGTGTCCTCAGGTACATTTGGAATTTGATCCTCAAATTCCTCTTCCTCCCTCTGAATTTCTGAATCTGGAAAGTCAAGTGGAGAAACTGCATCTTCCATTGAAAGCTCTAGTGTTTTACGAAACACAATTTCCTCATGGAAGATCACATCTCTGTTGACCTCAATGTGCCTTTGTCACGGTATATATACTCGATAAGCCTTCGAGCAATCATTGTACCCAACAAATATGCCTTTCTTACCAGAGGGCTCTAGTTTGGCCATTTTTTCTTTTGGCACATGGACATACACAGGAGTGCCAAAAATCCTCATGTGGTTAACTGCAGGTTTCTTCTTGGTGAAGACTTCTTCTGGAGTCTTCTCCCCCAAGATAGCATGAGGGCTTATGTTCTGAATATACATAGTGTTACCTGTAGCTTCAGCCCACAAAGATAGAGGAAGATCTAGATCAGTGATCATAGCTTTAGTAGCTTCACAGATTGTTCTTTTCTTCCTTTCTGCAACCCCATTCTACAAAGGGTTGTAAGGTACTGTCAGCTCTTTCTTGATTCCTGCTTCCCAGCAAAAATCATCAAACTCATTAAATTCATACTCACCTTCGTTATCTGATCTTAAGATACAGATGTGTCTGTCAGTCTGATTTTCAATCAGTGTCTTGAACTCTTTGAACCTGTCAAAGGTTTCACTCTTGGCCTTAAGGAAGTAAATCCATGACTTCCGAGAGTGATCATTAGTAAACAAGACATAATATAAACACCCACTCAAGGAGGGTGAAGACATAGGCTCACAAATGTCAGAATGAATCCAATCCAAAATGCCTTTAGATCTACTTTTGCTTCTTGGAAAGGATTTCTTGGTGTTCTTACCTAGAGCACACCCTTTGCAGATTCCATCATGTTTTTGGGATACTTCTGGCATACCTGTGACCATCTTCTGCGATCCTGGGAGAGCTGTGTAATGAAGGTGTCCAAACCTTTTATGCCATAGTTCATGGAATCTTCGGAAGCCTTGTAGAGGCCTCCCTATCGAATCCCAATTTGTACTGCTGAACTTAGATATGTTTCATTTTCCCATAGAAGGACCTTCTTGTCCATGAAGAGGACTCTGTAGCCTGTTAAGAACCAGTGTCAACCCTCCTCTTTATTTTGTTAGAATATTTTGCCGAACGCATATGCTTTGTAAGTCATCCCATTAGTATGTTGTATTATCCCACATTCATGGGCAGTAAGTAATAGTTGTTAAGTCAGCAAGTTAATATGTTGCATTATCCTACATTCATGGGGAGTAATAGTTGTTTAGATTAGACTTAGTATATAAGTATGTGTTGAGGCTAATGAAAGCATCAAAGAGTTATTTTGTATTGAGCTTGCTCAAAGGAGGTTGCCCCCTCGAAGTGGCCTCCAATTTACAAAATCTCTTCTGTGATCCATTATTTCTGTTATATCGTGCATTCTCATTGTTTATTGCAGAAGCCTCTCCACATCTGGTATTAGAGTACTTTCTTGGGCTCGTTGGGTGGATTTTCTGCCAATTTTTTTTTCTTTTGCAGTGCTTCCTAGCGTTGTGTTCATTGCAGTCGTTCTTCTTCTTACAGTGGTATCATTCATTCGGATCAGGGAATAAACCCTATACGCTTAACTATGGAAAGTACTTGGGAATAGCCCTAAAACTCATTGTGAGGAGTACCATAGGAACTCCAAAGTAGCTGGCCATTGAGAGGAACTACCAAGCAAAAAGGGCAACGACCCCCACCGGATTGACTAGATTCCCACCCATGGGGAAAACCAAACAGCTGTCATTTGTGGCCAAGCGGTTACCAGTTTTACTTGCGCCGTGGAATGAGGGATACTGCCCCAATACGCAAGCCGTCAAATAGCCTTGGTGGCCGAGTGACTCTCGTGAACCTTTAGGAAGCCAAACATACCTGGGGTCCATATCCATTTATAGTTAATAAAGTGCAGATTTCCAGAACCGTCACAAATCAATTCCTCCATTTCCAGTTGATAAAGCACAACTTTCCAGAACCGCCATAGATCATTTTCTTAGAAGAAAAAAAAAACTTTCTGGCAATTTGTGAGTGACCCCAAATATTATCAATAAAACAAAATTGGCAATTGTCTTAACCTTATTACCTTCTGGATAATTATGAATTGCATTATCATCCTAGAAAAATGGTGGTTTTATTCTTTAGATGATTTTGATTAAATTTGGCGTGTTTGACTTTTATATTAAGGTATAAGTTTGTTCCAAATAACCCTAAGGATTTTAGACGTACATAAAATTGGGTTGCTTTATCAACCACTTTTTTGTATGTACCAGGGTTTATATGTTGTAAACATTGCTCGAAATGATACAGAAGATCTGTGAACTAGCAGTCCTTTGTACTTGTGAGTGTCCATATACAAGTTGTTTAATGAAATATTTAACACTTTGATCATATTGTAGATTTGTTTTCTTCAGCTTTATTGACCACCTAACCAACTAGGTAGGATGCCATGTACCATGTACCTTGAAGATGAGAAAGAAGTACCTAATAAAGTTTTTTCAAGCAAGGCAACTCTTCTTCTTATCTGTTCCCCATGAAATTTTCGCATGTTTGCGGGAGATTTTGTAATGATATGTCAACATGAAGGTCTAGTTTTTGTATAACTTAGTTACCTAAGACTCGCTATCGCCCAAAACTGGCACGCATGTGTTGAAGCCCAAAATGCGAGTGCATCGACTCGGTGACAACTCTCGAGAGAGAGGCTAATGTCACCACACCCCTCTTTCCTCACTTCAGATTGGCTCTTCTCCAACTCTAGGGGGGTTTCCCTAAGGTAGGATCACTAAGGCTGGTGCAACGAAGGGCAAGGTGATCTGAAGAGGTTGCCTTAGAGAAACGTTTGTAACAAAAAGGAAAGGTTTTTTGCTTGATTGATGAGAAGGAAGGGAGGATTAGTCCTCGAGGAAAGATCAGTGTCAGTACCAGAAGGGAGAATGGAGTCAAAAGGGGACTCAGGGAGGCTTTGCGTTTCATAAAAGTGGGATCAAACTTGTACATTCCATAATCAAAGGCAAGGAGAATGGGAGTATAACTGACTATTGTCCATTACTTCTTAGACCTTCAAAAACATAACGTCGACAATCAAGTTGACAACTACAAATGATTGCCCAATGGGCTAAATTATAGCCTTCTATGCTAGGTTTAGTCTGTAGCTTATGAAAAACACACAACCGTGACAGAGATGCCCAAATGAATCAAAAAACCCAATCATGATTTTTTCTATTCAACTCTGGGAAAAAATCCTCCCAAGCATTTTTTCATCATTACAACAGAGAAGGCAAGTCCTTTTATAGACAAAAAGCCTTTCTCTTTTTTTCTTTCAAAAACAATAAAAGAAAGAAAAGAAAAGAAATAAGAGAAAAAAAAGGAAAGATCATAGATCTACCTTTCACTCATTACAAAATCTACTTTATTAAAACGAGCTATACTTAACCACTCCTTCCAACCCAAAGATAGGTGACCCAAAATAAAGTGGGAATCTATGAAAACCACACAACCGGATAGTCTCCTAACTAAAAGAAAACTTCATACAAAACAAAATCCAAGCTCCACGTGGAGGAAGGCAGGCAGATCTGGGAATTTTGATTCTAGCCCAAGTCGTGGAAAACCCTTCGATCCCCACAGACTTCATAACTCGACTCTGTTCAGCTGCCACGATATCCGGGATGTCTGCTAGCAAGCGTGAGTTGATCACTTTAACGCTAAGTTACCAACTGCCATATGATAAATACAATGTGGGTGGAAAAGGCAGCCACTCCAAGCTACCACGCGAAATCGTGGAATTCCAATTGCTATTCGGCTACTAATGAGTCGAAAGGTGAACAGTCAGCTGCTCTAATATTCAACGTGGCAGCCAGAAGAGGACACCACCGCCCATGATCTGCTCTGAGAAGATCCAAGCAATCATGAAACCTGTCCTAAATGGTTGCCTGTGATAGATTGCTCCCTTGACTAATCGTTGAGTACTCATACGTCGAAGTCTGCAAATGGGCATGATTTCTGACACTGAAACCGCTACTCGATCCTGCCAAAGAACATATCACTGCTCTTCACTCAGTTGGTTTTCAATGCAAATGGTTACGTGAGCCCCCAAGATCACAGACGGTCCTTCGAATTAGCCGCCAATCGAGATGAGTTTAACAATTGTTCAATGTTTTGGCTGCTTAAGGAACTATGAGTGGCTGCCTGCTATAGGACGAGGGCACGATGCAACTCCAAGCAGCCTGAACTGCTTGTGAAAATGAGATGGTGCTTCTGGGTTAGGACTTCACCAAAATGTTGTTTGAACCATGAGCTCCGGCAATTGATTTACAAGCAACAGTCCTCCATATGTGTTGGCTTTGCACTGTGGATCCAATCTTGCGCACACCAGCATCAATCCATCACGATTTGTGATCACTCTTCAGCCTTATTTTAAAACTTAGGTAGATAACCGTGCAGTTTCCCAGCTGCTTCAAAGCATTGTATTTGTTATTGATGCAATCCTTCCTCTGCCACCTCCAAATTTTGCTGAAGAACCAGATTACCATGAAAATCACCATCATAGGTAGGCCTTGGGTCTCTCTCTGGCTTATGGTTGATATCAATCTTCATCGATGGCAGTGATTTAGCAGAGGCATTGCTTTTTTCATGCTTCTTTTCACTGTTTACAGAGTTTTTCTTTTGCCATTGCAGAAAGAAGATTGTTCGATCTACTCAGTAAGAGGGCCAAATTTAATTGCAAGAGGGCCGACCTTGGATGTAGACTGAGTCAACTTGTGAAAAAGAGATGTAACTGATCCATTTTGGCAAGAACGACACGACTTCAATAAAGCTGGAATTAGATAGTATAAAAGGTCATTGGAAGAATCTAGCTGTACTACATATTCATTAATTTGTTTCACTTTAGTATATACCCTGGTATCAAAGGCCTCCCTCCAAATCAAGCTTATCCAGACACACCCATAAACAAACAATGACAGAGAGATGCCATGACCCTGAGACATGAGAACCCTGCTTATTTGACTCACAATGATCAAGCCGACTTTCAACACATTGAGGCAGTTCAGCATCAATGCACATACCTAGTTGAAAGTCTTCTTCAGCATTTTGTATGCCTTTATACACATGAAGGCTTTCTCTTTTCAGCACAACTTCAAGCATGCCTTTGATACAGTTTATCACTGTCAAACATACAGTATGGCATTCTTCTATAAAAAAAAATAGACCGAATGAGGAGTAGCTTACATCTGTTAAAGTGGCCAACCTTTTACTGAATACTAGTGAATAGTGTTTTGTACCTTCCACACTGAAGGCTCTTTTTGTTGGACACTTAAATGCTAAAGCTATTTGATCAAAAATCAGTAAAGTCGCTCGTACTGGAAGCTCCATTTGAGAATCTTCTTTTCTAGCTGCATTTGTATTCCTACATGAATCCTATGGAAGCACATCTATTGCTGACTGATGTCTAGGAATCTCATTTTAAACCCCTTTTCGGAGTCTCTCAATGTTGCATGTTAGATCCCGATCTTGGGTGACAAGAAAGGGCGAGAGATTGAAGTGGCTAGATTAATAGGCACTTTAACCATTTATTGCAATATTGATAATATAAGGACTCGTTGTGGAGCTAGAGGGGTAGAGGCCACTGGGAGCCCCATGGCACTTAGTGTCCTGCTGTTGAGCACTCTGCTTGTCCTTGTGACTGATCTGTAGAGCTAGGAGGGAGCCTTGTGGTCTCTTGTTGAGCACCCAACAGTTTCTCTCAATTAAGGGATAAGGGTTAGAGGTAGACACACTGGTTAGCTTTACTTTTCTTGTACAAACATTAGTCCTCTAAGCTGAAAAAAGACCATAAAATAAACTAAAATCTACAGAACCACTTGCAAAACATCGCATCCTTTTATTCCATTTATTTTTTGTTGCCGCCTAAAACACACTTGGACACAGGTAAGTCTCCCAACCGATATGTGTGTTCCTGAGGGAAACTTATGAGTTGAGAACCCACTGTCACCTCAGTTCCAAACTGCTCCGTTTAGACCAAAACTCCTAAAGGCCAAGGGGGGTAGTCCCTACTTACTAAGTTCTTTTTTTGAAGAATGTTTTCTGCGGGTTGTAAATTACAAAAATGACAATCAACGTGCAGTGATGCAAATATTTCAATGTCAAGCAAACCCTTTAACAATCAACCAATAATGTATGCAAGAGAGAAACAATCAAATAATCAAAATAACCAGTGCGTCTCTACTTAGGCTATGGAGTCACAATAATCAACTTCAAATAATTTTCCTAAAGCATCAACTCCTTTATTTGAACAAATATACAAGAACATGATGACTTCCAGTGAATGAATGGTTAAAATAAAGTACTTGCAAAGTAGAGAAATGTAAATGATTGTAACAATGTTATGCAAGTGGTCCTGTAAATTTTAGTAAATTTTATGTTTCTCTTTGAATTAGGGAATTAAGGTGTTTGTTGCAAAAAAAGAACTATTCTAGATGTCTACCCGAAGAGAGTATCTCCTTCGATTAGAGAGAGAATGTCAGGTGCTCAACACAGGAACACAAGGTTCACGTCTAGCTCCACGGGTCAAACTCAAAACTTGTTGGGTGCTCAACTGGACGACACAAAGTGCCACAAAGCCCCCTACAACCTCTACTCCACTAGCTCCATAGGTGAAGCCTCTTTTTCTCCTTTCTAATGAAGATGCTTATCTAGGTGCTTATTAAACTAGCTAACACAAATCTTTGCCCTTTCTTGTCACCCTAGATCGGTTGAACCGGCGAGGGGAGAGGATATGGGGCAAAAACGGGGCTTGTGGTAAATTTTATCCTTAAAGCAAAAATTAAACAAAACAAGCCAAGCATGATATCTAAACGGAGGCAGAGCCTACTCAATTGTGAGGTGCAGGAAAAAGGAAATAAGCAAAATAAAAATGCTAGCTTATGCGATTTCACATGGATGGGCAAAGCCACTTCACTTGTGAGGTGCGGGTAAAAAGAAAACAAACAATGAAGTAACTAATCTAAACCCAAGCAACTTACAAGGTCATGCAAGGATGTGCAGAGCCACTTCACTTACATGCTACCGAAACCAAAATCACAAATGTAATATTCCAAATACTGATATTCTACTGTTTTCTATTCTAGGGCTTGCTTGTAGCCTCAAGATTTACAATAATACTAAATTAAAATGTGCATGCGAGGTGCCGAGCAAATGGCCCTAAATTATAGTTAAACTAGGGCAAAGATTTTCGGAAAGAAGGTAAACACTTACCACTGATAATCAATATGAAGATGCTCCAGAGATAAAACGCATGCAAATAAAGCTGAGCTGGTGAAGTAATATTGCTTCCTTCCCGGTGTTACCGCCCAGCAGCACGAAACCCTCTCCTTAGCTAAAGGTGACGTTTTTGGTGAAGGAGGTGCATGATGGAGCTGAGAATTTACCGAGATGTAGATCTTCCCGTGCCAAAGAGAATGACCAGAGCATGCAAATATTCTGACCCCTCTAAGCAGGCTAGTGAATTGGTTCCCCTGTTGAGTTCCTCACACCCCCAACCACACAAAACTGCTGATAACTGCTCCAGATGAGCAAACTGGAAGCTAATGATCACCCTATGCAGTAGAGTGACCCCGCTGATGAAGATGATGCCAATATATGGAAGATAAACTGAGATTTAGAGACTCAGCAAGTACTTTGGGGTTTTCCAGCTAAATCCCCCAGTTGCACACGTGCTCCTGCAAACAATCTTCTGATGGATGCCAAATCGTTGTGTATGAATGAAATACGGATGAAAGCTGGTGGTGGACCTGAATGTTCTACCCTGAAGAAGACTAGGGCAGATATTTCACTCTCGAACCCTCGTTAGCTGAAGACGTTGTATTCAACCCCAACTGCCGCGACTGCACACTGTGTTGCTGCTCAAAAGCTCCAAATCAACAATAATAATAATAGATATATTCTTTGGTCCAATAACCCTTCTTAAATAGCTTAGCATGTACTTTTAAGGTTTGCATGTCACTTTTAGGGTTTGCGCTTTACTTTTGCATGCATGCAATTCTAATTTCTTGTTGACTTTTAAGACAGAAGAAATAAGGCCTGCATGCTCCTCATGCTTTATGATAATAACTCTAATGGCCCTCTTTACTATACTGATGGCTGAATAATTGTCCTAATATGCTTTCGGTATTAAAGGTCCTCAGTCAATTCCCTATTTATAAAAAACGGAACATTACAGTCCTCCCTTGCCAAAGATTGCTTGTCCTCAAGCAATGCCAACGCAACTCCACAATCAATCAAACTGAACCAATTGAATCCGGAGATGATGCCAGGGTCCCAAATTACCCTAGGAGATCTGTAGCACCCTCTGCTCAAAGCACTGCACTGCACGATACCATCACAAGATATCCCATGGAAGCCTCCTAGAAGTAGAGTAACTAACCACGGTGTAAACAAGTTACCATCACAAGAGACCTCTTGAGAGCATCCTCTAACAATCACTAAACTGCCAGTCACTGTAATCCCAGGGTCTCAAATCAATCTAAGAATTGCAGAGGTCAAAATGCATCCACCGCTATCATGCGTAGTATTGACACAAGGAGCATCTTGTAGACTCCCAAGTAACCCCATTAGTAAACATTGTATCCATCCCTCATAAGGTCTCCCACCTGGATCCCAATGCAAACTTGTGCATCTTTCATCCCAAATATCCCAAGGCTCTTGTGGGACTATACTCTTGGCTAGGAATGTCCTCCCAAGAATCGCCCACTCAATAGGACACCAACTCTTAATCTTTCTCCAATCCAACCCCCAAAAATGACCTTGTCCATATGCACCATCACAAGGAATAATCCTACCAAGCTGACATTCTGCCCTTCCGATTTCAACTGGAACGCTCATATACTGCTGGCCAATTTCTCGATCCTGGCCAACCTGTAAAAACCATCCTCCATTATGCAAATGTGCACTCAAGCTACTGCAAGCCTTGTCTATGTAATCATGAAGATAACTGCTTTGAAATGCAATTGTATGTTTCTTCTGCTGCCCCATCATGGAATCTAGCTGCTCTTCAATACTAGAAAGCCTGACTGTTGACTCGGTACATACAACTCGAAGAACTCTAAGCTCACCATCTCCCTGTAATATGGTGTCCCAGAGTATCCTGGTCCTCTCTTTCATTGCTAGAATGTTTTCTTTAACACATTCAATTTTATTTCGGTGACTATAATCTGGGAGCTCTATCTCATGCCTGTATAAACTCTCCCTAACCTCCATGTGTGACTGCCCTGTTGAAATCAGCATCAGTAGGCATTCTCCAAGGTCTGAGGTCATAAGTGACCACCCTGAAGCTAGCCAGGGAGACTTGGAGATTAACCAGTTCTGTG
>LPNX010680362.1:0-25392 GCA_001517045.1 Pseudotsuga menziesii
CTAGCATTACAAATAGAATGTAAATGAATTAGATACCCTTCATAAGCACAGGAAACCGACTTCTTTCCAATATGTTTCAATCCAGACTTTACATCTACATTATTTATGGGATACATGATAGCTGGATTTGACTAAGTTAGAGAGTCAAATGTACCTCATTTTTTTGGCCCATGGTAATTGGTAGCCCTTGTTATTGGCTATCGATAACCAGTTTGTTGAGCAGGTTTTAATGGGACAGAGGCTGAGGCTGTTAAAGCGTGCACAACAGCCATTGTAAGGTACTTAAGAAGACCAGTGCTGGCCTGTGTGTAGCTGGTAATGGCTGGATTGGCCATACCTTAACCAGATTGTTTGGAGAGATACTAAAAGATCTATTATGGCTTATTTTCCAAATTAAGTTTCCAGAATAAATATATTTAGTTCAATGTGTACTTTTGTGTTTTAATGTGCTTCTAATCATAACCATTAATGCACCATGCTACCATGTCCTTACTGGAGCAATCAGTCACTAGAAAACGGAATCTTTGCCATTTTACTGTTGAATGCCCTTGTTTGAGTATCTAAGCACACTTACTATATTAAAGTCCCCTGATCCCTAAAACTGGGAAACGCGAAACTGATTAACCTCAATATTCTATATTCTATAGTAGGAATCAAATTCGAAATGACAACTGAGATGTTTTTGTCATTAAAATCAATTCATGGTAAAGAAAACACAAAAGCGGTCCTCTCCATGAAATTCCGTTCAGACCAACAAAGCCATTGCAAACATATGAAGTTCAGACCAACAAAACCCCAAACATATGAAGTTACTGAGATAAAATAACTCACAATTCTCTTCGCCTTTTTCCATCAGACCCCATAAGCGGATCCTCCCGTCCTCTCTTCATTTTCTAAAATAGTCACTGTTGTTGTACCTGGACCGAAAAGCAGCTGTGAACACCAAAAGAAAAATCACGAATAACATAAAATCTCGTCCATGCCAGAAATTTACAAATCTTATAATGGCGTAAAGCCGGGGCTATGCATACTAAAAAATGAAAGAGTGTTAAAAATTTGAATTAATGCAAGAACCTTACCGGTTTCGTGAAAAACAATTGCTAAAGTGCAACAGATTGAGGGGAATAGAGTGCAGATATAGCAGTATAGAGTTTGGATCAGTGGTCGATAACCTCGACTCTACCACAAACTTCCCAGCAGCAGTGCCTCTTCCAGTTATCGTACTCCAAAGACTCAGAGTGCATGACAATCACCTTTCCAGCTTTTCCACCCGATCTAACATTTATTTATATGGCCTTCCGCCGTAGAAACAAACAACTCTTTACCCACTTACTCCACATGCTATCGCCTCAGATTGGTTTCCCACTGTTCATGTCACTTTAAAAACAACATAATACTTAATCTATTAATATTTAGAATTTGAATATCAAAATTTTACTTTGACGACGTTGATCTTCATTTCATTTTGAAAAATGTGTCCGCTTAGTGGCATTGTAAGTTGTACCAGTAGTGCTCATAGGGTTGAAACGTTTGATAAACATAATGACAATAAAATTTTAGCAAGCATAGTAAGATGGAAATTTTTTTATCCATTTTAATGTAAAAAGACATAAAAATATATAGCATTTTATTTAGTCAATTTTTATTAGCTCATTTAGTTAAGGTGTATTTTAAGGAGGGTTTGGGTTCAATTTCTCTTGGGGTGATTTATCTAGGAGGAGACACCCAAAATCTAACTAGTGTTGGACACACCACGAACACAGAGAAGAGGGGTGAATCTCTGTGTGCAATCTTTATTACTTTTTTAACTTTAATAATCCACAACTTATTCAATATTATGCATTATCACATTATCATTATATCATCATCAACATTGTAACCATAATCATATCATCATCATCACATAGAAGGCATAGCAATACAATACGCAATATTTTTACATGGAAACCCAAGTTCTTGAGGAAAATCACGAAAGTCTAGTTTTAAAATAGTTTTCTAATGGGAAGGAGGAAACAACCCCTTTATTACAAAGATTTCAATTTTCCAGCTGCAAGTTGAAGAAGGCTACAATCCCCTGATTTACAGGCTACATCCTGAAGGAAGCTGCAACTGCGTGGTTCTCTAGATTCAATCGGAAGCACGATACGAGCCCCTTTCCTTGCCCCATCATGCCAACCTGATAAGAGGATAAAAAATGTTGTACCACAACCGCGCAAATATTGCGGACCTACTAATCAACATATGCACTGCACTACACATCCTGTACCACACTGCACAACCTACACCACACTGCTCAACCTGTACCACACTTCAAAACATGTACCACACTACTCAACCTATACCATCGTGCACAACCTTTACGGTCACACTACAAAACATGTATGACACTGCACAACCTGTACCACACTTCTCAACCTACACTACGCAAGCAGTACCATACTGCACAACCACTACTCATCATTTGATCACTGCTCATCATCTGAGCAACCTGTCCAATCAATCTGTATTAATCAATTTGTTTCTCATATATAAACCAAATGAGTCAATCTGAGTCTCCACACTAAACTCGGTCCACCTGGGTCAAACCAACTGCTCATATAACTCAGCCAATCTGAGTCAAAACATATGCACATAAGGCATTTTGTGTCAATCTTTCCCAATTATGCCAAGATGCTTGTGTACCTTATTGAAGATCACCAGATGAAGAAAAAGAACAAAAACCAAAAGAAACTCTAGATCATGTCATCACATAGCCCTCGTAATGAGATTACCAACGAGCCAAAAATTTGTAATTTTGATTCCATATGAGAAAGTTATGCCAATTTTAGTGTAGAATATCCCCAGAAATTTCTCTCTCACAAAATTCCACATTATTCTCCAAGAGTTCCAAAATATGTAAGTCGATTGTGAGCATTTACAAGGCACATGGATTGAAATTTTTATGCATGTAAGAGAAAGCTATAATACATTGCATTTTTAATGTTAGTAGTTGTTCATACTGATTCACAAATATTATATTAGGTGTGTGTCCTCCAAGGAGATCCATGAGAGTGAATTACAAAAACAGAAGAACGAAATTGCAGAAATTGTATGTTTATTAGAAAAGGAGCTCCCTACAAGTTTCATGGACCTTTAGGTTCATCTGCTTATACACCTAATAGATGAATCCTTCGAAAATAAGCCTTTGTGACTAAGGTTTTAGATCTTAGAGAAAGCTAATTGTTGGAAGGAACCATATCACCAACTCTTGGCCATCTTGTGATGTTGTTGACAAGTTAACTTTGATTATATGGCTGATGTGGAAATAGTTAACTATGATGATTTGGATAGTGTTTCAAAGATACCAAATAGCCAATAGTGTTTATAAAAGAGGTTGCTAAAAGCATATTCAAAACATATTTCTTCAAGCACTACAACAAATATAATGCTTTCTCACATTGGAGGACTCTTGCCTCTTGGTGGGTTTTTGTAATGTCTTGGTGGCGAGAGCTCGAAAAAACTCCTAAAACTTGAATATCTACCACATCAATATAATTATTCTGTTAGAAATTCCTTCCAACTTTGGAAATTTAATGAGGCTTTATGAATGCATACAAACTTGTCCCTTTTAGGAATATTCCTTTCACTGAGGCGATGAGACCTTGGGGGAGAGTGATCTAGAGATGGTGTATGATAACGTTGAGCATAAGAGTAATGCTAGTTGAATCCATGACCTCTTCTCACATGTTTAGGTGTGCCCTCTAGGCTAGGACGTTTTTCAACAGTATGACTTTGATTAGGATGGGGAAGTGTACTCTTATCAACAAGAGGAGTATGACTTGATCCTCTTGAAAACCTTCTTCTTGGAGGCCTTCTTCGACTTTTCAAAGAACTTTGGGCTAGGTTTTGTCGTGAATTCCTACTGAAACTACTTTGTGGACTTCTGCTTAAAGGCATGCAAGCAATCATACTTGGGATCCTACCTAAAGCCCTATGACTTGGGATCCTTCTTACAACCATGCAAGCAATCACACACTTGGGCTCTTGCTCAAACTCATTCGAGGACTTCTACTTAATACCCTTCTGGGACTTCTACTGAGGATTTTGCTTGAGATTTTCCTAGGACTCTCACTCTCACTCCTGCTCAAGCTCCTTCTTGGGATTTTTTGCAAGCTTCTTCTAGGGCTTTTGCTCAAACTCTTATGAGGGATCCTACTGGGACTCCTTGGAGAGAAAATTACATTTATTAGATTAATAAGACAAAACTGTACAGAACGTACAATTTTACAAAACCAAACTTAATGAAATAATATATATACAAAAATATAACATTTATGGTCAGTTAAAAATTCAACAATGGCATATCATGATGCTTACAACTTAAAATATAAATGTACCTTCATCAACTACAACTATACTATTATCTTTGCCTCGCAATATTTCACCACAATTATAAATCTTAACTCGAACAATAGGTCTTCCTTGATCTATAGTTGATAATCGCTCAATTTTCTTCAGTACATCTATTCTCTCAAGAAATCTTCCAAATAAGACATGCTTGCTGCAGATAAAAATAAAAGGGTCATTAATTATATGATAGTAAAACATAAAATAGAGATGGGGATAGGCAAGATATCCACATTAGTCAAACAAATGTTGACCTCGCCCCCTTAGTAGCATATATACCAACTGAATTGGACTAAAGAGAATTGCCTACAAATATTTATCATAATTTAAAAGGTCAAATGGTAAACATACAGTGGTGTTTGGAACGCAAAGAAAATAGCCCATTATTTCAAGGTAAAGGAATCTTATATTTCTAAAATACGAAATCGCCATATGGTGACACTCATGAGTCATGGATAAAGAGAAAGTATGTTGATGACAACCAACATGTAAATCTACTCAATCAAACTCAAGTGAATACAAAAATTCATAGATATGGAATCAAGTATATACCCATCAATATGAGGTGTTGCTGCAAAAGTAATAAAGAACTGAGATGTCATTGGTGTTCTAAGATACGAAATTACCATATGGTGACACTTGTGAGTCATGGATAAAGAGAAAATATGTTGATAAAAAACAACATGCAATGCTTCCCACACAAACTCAGGTGAATACAAAGTCTATGGGACTTGATAAATTAAGATTTTATGGAATCACCAAAATAATTACTCATTGAGTGAATAAAATAAAAAATGGAGCAAATCCTAAATATATTTCATCAAAAGAACCACTACCAATTTTGTGCCCAAGTCTATACTTGTTGTTTACGTGTGACTCCATGTCACAGGATGTCATAATTTTAGACCCTATGTGCACACATTCAAGGTTAATATGCACATTCCAGTACCTACAATCATGTCCCAACACCCCTGCACACACTTCAACATCTACACATGTTCTAACTCTGTGCATACACTTTTTCATCGTGAGATTTGTGGAAATGACCATTTTCTGATGAAGATCTCTACGGTAAACTAGATTCTGAATATATATATATATGCACAATGATATTTAACAAGTTTCTTTACAAGTTATGGTTGTCTTAAATGGTTCCCTTTAATAGTAAAGTGCATTCTACATGCAGCATAGTATAACTGCTTAACAAAATCAGTGAACCAACAACATACTTGGTTGTAATGATAAATAATCAAGTTTTATGCAATCAAGCACTAGCAAAATGAAGTCAAGAAATATAACAAGGATACCATATTGGGAATATATTGGGAAAACTGCTTGAAATGGAAACCTCAATAAAGGGTTGGGGTCTTGTATTCCAGACCTGTATAAATGACCTTAGGGTCATTGGAGGCTAGAGAAGACTTGAAGGTGAAAATATAGAGTTGAATTTTTTGCATCCTACACCTGAAGGAGGAGCTTTGAAATGGAGTTTGCTAACAGCTAAGGAATATGCAAGAGTTCTACGTCTCACATATGAAACCATCATATTGGCATTAATTCCTTATTGAATGGTTATCAAAAATACATTTGATATTTTTCCACTTGCATATTTAGCCTATTAATACCTATGTGTTTGAACGTTGAATTCTCTACCAGCTCCTAGTAATGATCTGAACAAGGCAAATTCCTTTGTCAGAGTAGTGGCTCTTAAAATTCGTGGCATATTGAGAAATGTAATATTGTGAACAAGTGATAAAATATATTACAAAATATCTAGTAGTCAAGAATAATATTAGCAACGGGGATTTACAGATGTTTGGAGAAGGAAATATCATTGGGACTCTATGGTGTCGAATCCTCCATCCAGCAAAGTAGCAGGTCCACATTACCAGCATTCAAATCCCATATTTTGAAGTTCAACAATAAATATCAACCCCATATTAAAGGGCATCAAATCGTGTGCTTCGAGGAAGTCATTTAACATGTGGTATTCAAAGGAGGGACAAATATCAAACTATGGGATGTCAAATCATATTTGGGTAATATATTGAACACTTCAAAGCTATAGGATTCCAAGAAATCATCTCCAGATTTATGGAAATAGTGGGGCATATATCCCCAAATTTCAGGTAGAATATTAGTTCATAGTTATTTTCAAACCTTATATTTGAAGGGAATTGAACTCAACAATAGTACTAGCTTTTAGAAAATCATCTCAGCAGCAATACTTAGTGTTTAGAAAATCAACTCTAGGTCTAGCATTTCCTGGCTCTATACTTGGATCTATGTTGAATGTTTTTCTTGTCAAAATTCATGGCGCAATTCATGTCACTAACCCTGGATTCATATATGGTGCTATGTTATTCAGGTCGTTTTTTTGGAGGCTATTATTGGCAATATATGGGATGCTTTTGTGGACACTAATTGGGATGTTAATTGGGATGCTAATTATCATCCAAAATAGCGCCAATGTTTATATAGGGACGATATTTGGGATGCCAATTGGGATGTTAATTGGGACCCTAATTGGGGTGCTAATTGGGAAGCTAATTGGGACATTAATTTGGATGCTAATTAACATCCAAAATAACACCAACTTTTAAAAAGGGATGCTGATTGGGATGCTAATTAGGATTCTAATTGTAATGCTAATTGCGATTCTAATGGGGATGCTAATTGGGATGTTAATTGGGATGCTAATTAACATCCAAAATAGTGCCAACTTTTAAAAAGAGACGCTAATTGGGATGTTAGATGGGATTCTGGTTAGGACGCTAAGTCAGACGCTAATTGCGACACTAATAAGGACTCTAATTGGGACGTTGTTTGGGATGCTAATTACCGTCCAGAATAGCGTAGACTTTTAAAAAGGGACGCAAATAACACCATTAAAATCACCATCCCATGGAAAAGCGTCCACTTTGTTCAAAAAATGATGAAAAATACACTAAAAGTGATAGTGGATGCTAAAATGAAAGCTAAAAGGGATGCTAATCATAAGGTTTTGTTGTAGTGAAGGCCTTCTTCAAACCGGAAGGATGTACTGAAATTGAGAAGGGGTTCAAAGGATCGTGAACCACATATTAAGTATCTTTTGGATATAACATAGACATAACTATACAAGAAATTTAGCAATGAACATAGATAATTGAATTTGGGAAAAGATATTTTGAGAAATGTAAGCATTGGTATGTTAGAATAAATACTCTTTTTAACACTTGTTGTTGTAAGTTCATCGTGTGTTTCATACTAACCATGTGCATGAATGCTCCTTGACAATACCACTGGATTCATCAAGAGAATTCATTCATAGCATCATGTTCAATACAAGTGGTTCTCCCAGTAGGACCATCGGGGACCAAAAAGAAATACATATAGAATATTATTCGGCCCAAATAGTAGTGAAGAGCAAAGAGAATTTCTGAAAGAATATCACTTATACATAAGTGATGATAGGTGCCATGACTTCCACTGTGTATGTCATTCCTTCATCATCTTATATGATCACTTGAAGGGTAAGAACATACAGATGGATCAACACTAGATTATAGTTTGGTGGATGTGGTGGTCAGTTCAAAAATGCTCACATATTTCAATGGTTGTGTTCATTGCATAACAACTGCAAAGTTCCACATATGTGGAACTATTTTGAGACTCAGCATGGTAAAGGAGAGCATGATGGAGCCAGAGCATATGTCAAAATGTCCCTACGAAGAAAGGAATTAAAATTATCTACAGTATCTACTATTTGAAATGCTCAATCGATTGTAAGGTTGTACGCATCAGTAATGGGAGAGGAATCAACTATGCGAGTAGAATCCTCAAGGAAGAGACATGTGGAGAGATTTTTTTGGAGGTGGTAGACATAGATCATTCACATGCATGGAAATGAAAGATTGTGTATGTGACTTGTGGCTTTCATTCAATTCGAAGCTTTGATAACCCAATATTTGAAATTTGGACCAGAAAATTCGTTTGTTTTTTCCCGCCTTGTTGTTATCGTGATTGGGATGGGTGTGAATAATTGGATTGGGTCGATGGATGGGATCGAATATCACTTCCACTTGATCGACGTGTAATTGTTGAGTTACCTCCATTGGAAGAAGACCAATCATCTATTTCTATAGATTTTGATCATGTCTCAGAACCTATACAACCTAGTATGATGCATTTCCTTAACATTTTTTTGTTTATCTATGTAGTATTAAAACTCACATTAATGGCCTTGTATCACACGAAAAATATTTTGATCATATACCTACAATCATATCATGCGGGGAACATATATGCAGTGGTTGCCTCAAAAGATAGTGAATGGGGTGGTGATTACTGGTTGGAACATTGTACAGAGGGAAAGAAAACCCTAATTATGTCCATGAGTGATGATGAAAACAACCACTTCCCAATTGGGTCTATGGATGTTAAAGGTGAATACCTTACACAAGACAACAATGCAAGAAAGAAGGGTGGATATGTTTACAGGGATTAAAAACTAGGTTCAAGTGTGTATAGCTTTACCAACTTAATCATTGGTACAAACCTCCACGTACGAACAATGCCTAGCCGGAATTCATCGAAGATACCCTACTTCTTACTGGATATAGAGCACGAGAGACTAATGGAGACCATCATTATAAGAGATTATCCGGAGGGCTTGGTTGTATGATGATAGGTGGGATCTAATGTGATGAGTTATGTTACATAATTTTAATTTTCCCATGTATGTTGCTTATGAATATGTCAATTTTGTGTTCTTGATATGCCAAATTTTCCTTTTTGTTGTTTATAAATATACCAAAAGTTCTCTTACATGATGTCACTTCCTCTAAGTTGTTGTCATCATACATGAAACTAGTATAAGTCATCTTTTGGGATTTGATTATCATAACCTTTGATTTGTCAATGTGAACAGTCATACCCATACTAGAGAAAAAATACTTCAAAGTTTTTATCTCCTTTTCAAGATCATAAGTACTCGTTGCATAAGAACAATAAACCCTAAGATTATGAATGATCATGTAAATATTGATAACATGATCATGTCATTATCAATCATATGATCACACTATGAGGGTGACAATATCAATCATAAGAACATGTCAATATCTCATTCTCATGTTAAACATAACATTAGAATACATACATGTACCTCTTTAGGTCATACTTGTCAAAAGTTCTTTGTAGGTTCTCTTACGGGACTAAAACCCTAATTTTTCAAGTAGGTCATGTTGTCAATGTTTTTAGCTGATATATAAAAATAGGATGATGGAAAAAATATTCCACAACGATCACTTTCTATTTTAAGGCTTGTATAATTTCCTTCTTGACAGCTAACCTCTTATACCATGTTAAATTTTTTATTATAACCATTAGTTCAACGGATAAATTTAACCATAAAATATTTACATAAATAGTTTAACAAGTAGGATCTAGTTAAGAATAATAATGCACAAGAGACACAACATTTTATGCCTTTCTCGCATGTCCATTCCCCGGTGACCTCCGTATATGGTGGTTTCTAAATCTAGGGTTCCACTTAGTAGGGGACAATGCATTTCACGCCAACGAGGGACAAACCTGGAAAACCATGAACGATGGGGATGTGGTTGGAATTCCCATATTTCCCATGCCCAAACACACTATCAAGATTTGATGGAATTCAAAATTGCAGCTCCATGACATTTTTTGTGCATGAGGCACAAGTCCACCAAGTGTCCCTAAATGGTATCTAGAGATGACCTGCAACTTACCATAGATCAATGCTCGGTCCTACAATCGAAAAACCATCATTTATCTTCGATTCATGACGTGGGACTTTAGCACGACTTTATATAGGGGGGCCCTCTCTCGCTTTTCCATTTCCTAGTGACCTCTGTATACGGTGGTTTCTAAAACTAGGGTTTCATTGAGTAGGGGACAATGTATTTCACTCCAATGAAGGCCAAACTTGGACAACCGTGCACTGTGGGATTGTGGTTGGCGTTCCCATATTTCCCACGCCCATACATGGTAGCAATATTTGTCGGAATTTAGAATTGCGTCTCCGTAGCATTTTTTGCACACCGGGAATAAGTCCACCAAGTGTCCCTCAACGGTATCTGGAGGTGACTTGCAACTCGCAATAGATCGATGGCCAGGCCTTCAATCGATAAAACATGAATTCCATTGGATTTGTGGTGTGGGATTTTATCTAGGTGGTGCCTCTTTTGTTTGTTCATTTCCCGGTGACCTCCGTATACGGTGGTTTCTAAAAATAGGGTTTCACTTAGTAGGGGACAATGCATTTCACCCTAACGAGGGACAAACTTAGAAAACCATGCACGATGAGGTTGTGGTTTACATTCCCATATTTCCCATGCCCAAAAAATCTAGCAAAATTTGACGAAATTCAAAATTGCGACTCCGTGACATTTTTTGGGCACCAGACACAAGTCCACCAAGTGTCCCTAAACAGTATCTGGAGGTGACCTGTAACTCACCATAGATCAATAAATAGTCAATTCCATTGGATTAATGACATGGGATTTTAGCTAGGGGGTCCCTCTCCCACCTTTCCATTGCCCGGTGACCTTCGTATACGGTGGTTTCTGAAACTAGGTTTGTGCTCAGTAGGGGACAATGCGTTTCATGAAAACGAGGGCCAAAATTTGAAAACCATGCATGGTGGGGCTGTAGTTGGTGTTACCATATTTTCCATTTCCAAACACACTAGCAGGAATTGACGAAATTCAAAATTGCAGCTCCCTCACATTTTTTGCCCACCAGGCACAAATCCACCATGTGTACCTCAACGGTATGTGTAGGTGACGTGCAAATTGCATAGATCGATTTTCAGGCTTCTGATCGATGAACTGTTGATTCTGCTAGATTCACAATGTGGGATTTTATCCTGGGGGGCCTCTCCCACCTATCCATTTCCCGGTGACCTCCGTATATGGTGGTTTCTTAAACTAGGGTTTTGCTCACTAGGGGACAATGCATTTCACACCAACGAGGGCCAAAATTGGAAAAACATGCATAGTGGGGATATTGTTAGCGTTCCTATATTTCTTGTGCCAAAACATGCTAGCAAGGTTTGACAAAATTCAAAATTGCAGCTCCTTGACATTTTTTTCACGACGGACGCAAGTCGAGCAAGTGACCGTGAACGGTATCTAGAGGTGACGTGAAACTCGCCATAGATCATTGCTAGGTCATTCCATCGATGAACTACTGATTCCATTGGATTCGTGACATGGGATTTTAGCTATGGTGGGGGGGGGGTCTCACACCTGTCCATTTCTTGATGACCTCCATATACGGTAATTTATGAAACTAGGGTTTCGCTGAGTAGGGGACAATGCATTTCATGCAATCGAGGGGCAAACTTGGAAAACCATAAACGATCGAGCTGTTGTTGGCATTCTCATATTTCCCATGCCCAAAAATGCTAGCAGGATTTGATAGAATTTAAAATTGGGGCACCTTGACGGTTTTTGCGCACGAGGCACAAGTCCACCAAGTGTCCGTGAACAGTATGTGGAGGTGGCCTGCAACTCACCATTAGTGTGCATGTAGTGAGATCATTGAAACCTTTACATATAATAGTTTGTTCTTTTGACATACTGCATTCATATGTAATAGATAATTCACACAAATCAACACAATATATTGACACAAGAACATGTGGAAACCAAATAACAAATTCAAAGTGAAATGTATCATTCATTTATAAGTGAAATGTCAATGTACATGTCTCCAAAAGTCCATGTCTCCAAAACTACATATATATCCAAAAGAATCCAAAATTACATGTATCCAAAACTATCCAAGCCACATATACATGTAACTCAAATGGCAATGTACATGTCTCCAAAAGTACATGTATCCAAAACTATCCAGGACACATGTGCATGTATCAAAATGTACATATATCCCATAATACAAATAAAAAATCAAGATTCATGTTGTTATTTCCCGACGTTGATCCTCTAGGCACAACTCTAGGACAAGTGTGCATCTCTAGATCCTACAAATTAAATATCAGTTGTTAAATTCAACTAACTATGTGCTAGTACATCATCTCAATAAAATAGCATATCTAAATTAACTCAACAATTATGAACATGTTCATGGACATTGCATGAAACAATTGGTCATTAATCAACATCTCACCTCAATGAGAGACTATGACAAAGGGGATTGTGTTCCTTGTGTAGCAGATGAAGCCGTTGGTCGAACATCAAGGATGGTCACATCCAGGGTCGAACTAGAGGGAGCAGGAACTGTTGCTACTGCTAGTGGCTACAATCACCAAATGTTGAAATAGTTATACATGTGCATGAATAAACAATAGAAAACAATAGCATACTATGTCTATATCATATTCAAATAGTTAGACCTCTGTGTGGCTTGTTGTTATTGCAGATACCACATTGATTGATGTTGGTGGCTACAATCACCTATGTTGAAATAGTTAGATATGCATGACTAAACATTAGACAACAACAATAAAGTATGTAACGATCATGTTGAAATAGTTGGACCTCTTTGTGACTTGTTACCATTGCAGATGCAACACTGACTGCTGCATCAACCATCCCTATGAGGTTTTCAATATTAAACTATGGCTTCTGATGTAGTAAACATGAAAATCAAACATTAAAAAAAAAATTGCATTGGATTTCAAGTTAACAAAACTAGAGTCTTGATAGGAGTAGCCTGCCTCATATCCACATGAACCTTGTTCATGTATGGCCTATGAGGAGATACAACTCTAGGAAATGGTCCAAGTGTTTCGGTTGGTGCCTATAGTCAAGAAGTGTTCATGTAGTTAGACATGCATGATTCAACGAACATACATGTATTTAAAAAAATGGCATTTTTAATTGTTTACCTGGAGCACAAATGTTTTCTCAGTCGATACAACCATGGATGCTACCTCCATCACTGCTTTTCCCCATGAAGGATCTGCATCTGCAAGTTTAATAATTGTAAATATTAAACCCTAGATAGAATTAGTGAACTAACATGTACAGTATGTGGAAATTAACAAATTAAAAGTATTAAAAAACTGAAACTTTAAAATGTTTACCTCGGTGTGCGATACGACAATGGGTGCTATATGAATCTCTCCACCAACCAAGGGATCAATGGATGGAATTTCATTCCCCCCTGTTGAGTGTGGAACATGAAACTCTAGCGCATCGCTTCCGGCATAAAGCATTAAGTGCAAGTTAGAAAAATTAATATATTAGCTCAAACTATACATATGTGTACAAAGACAAAAATAAATGAAGAATCTATTACAATTAACCATGTACATACATCACTCAAAAACCCACTGAAGACAACATCTGAGGAAATACCGTAGTAGGGATGACCACACGATGTGCACTCATGAGGCTCAAAAGTAGGTTGGGGATGTTCTGATGCTGCTACACTAATAGATAGTGTTGCACTAGTGGGTGGTACTACACTAAAAGATGGTCCTGCACCATTTCTACCTCGTGTATGTACCACACCTGGGACATATGTCCCTTTACGCCATATGTTGAACCATAGTGCTATGAAAAACAACTACCCGTGCTAAACTCAAATACGCATCACATGTATGTGGACTAACACGATGTACAGGTGGGACATCTAACCCAGGAAACTGCTTGCGAGGTGCACAGATAGGGAGATCAAGGTCTCGAAGCCTAGAATTGGTTCAGTTTGGGGGCATCCCCCCACCGGTCCCATGAAACTGCAATATATCAAAACAGTTTACGTGTTTACCCAACACGAACTCTGCATACAAATTTTGAAGGAAATACAGAGGATTTCCATGTTGTTATGTGGTGCAGCATATCAAAAACCATATACCATCTGCCCATCTAGTTATCAACAAATGGCTGAAATGTGCACCACTCAATAGAAATATGAGGACTATTTTCATTTGGGATTTCCCCTGTGTGAGGGTCCCTAAACAATGAAAATACATGTTCTTTGGTTATTTTCAACTTTTTGATTGCATTGTAGTCTATCCCATCAGCGTACTTTTGTCTTTTTCTTCTCTATATGATGTAATAGCATATAGTATGTTGCTTGACAATGAAATAGTCTCAACAATTGCATCCAAAGTGGATTCAAGTGAGCGGTGAATCATGTTACCTCCACTAAAATCTATACTAAGTCCCCTAAAGTGGGAAAGCTCAATCAGTATTTCGGCATTTGTGTCCATAGCCGCAACTCCAATAAAAACATCAATAAGAAAATCATTAGAAATGTATACATGGTCAATAATGACATCTCTTCAAAATTGAAAATGTAAATTAAATCAATGTCAAGTAAGCAATCTAATGGAATTCACTGACATACATTTAAAACTTAAAATTAAACATTTAACAATTAAATAGTAAGTTTTGTTCAACTTATTTCTAGAATTCAAGGCACTTCTTAACCCTCATTGGTGACTTTTCCATGCAAACTTGTTTTTAAACTTCTTTGAATTTAGGAGTGTTGTTTTGACATGTTTTGGCCTTTATGTCCCTTGGATATGTAAAAGGAAGGGGAAAGGGACTATTAGGACATGTGAGGAAAGAAAAGGGGTGATATAGGGCTGCCACCAATCCTCTAAATATAATTGGCTTGATCATGGTTGGGAACACTCTCATGACACACTTTAGGTAGTTCATGGGTGTTCACCATTTCCATTGTTGTATAAACATGGAAACCAAGAAAAAGTGACATGGAAAAATGGATAATTTGTGGACTGGAATACAATTGGTTGTAGATGATCTTAGAGGCTCGACATGTAGAAATATATTACCCATAGTTTTTTCTATTTTAAAAAATGGTCGATAAACCTAGTGATGCAGGGGCATAGACTGTTTGAGTAAATCCATTTGTGAGTTTGATAGGTCAAGGGATCTTAGGGAGACCTAGATTCTCACATCATTCTAATTTGCTTTATTATGTTTATAGGATAAAAGAAGCAGAATTCAAGTTCTATTTAGTTCAGGTGATGGCCTTTAATTAATTAGCTTTTTGGTAGCCCAATAGAGCTAGGGTCAGAACAACATGATGATTATAACTCTTCGATGGTGCGATGAATACCGAGGTTGTATTGTGGCATGAGGATGTTTTGACTTGTAATTCGATATCACAATGAGAAAGTTCATATATTTTAATTTTTTTTCATTACGATAAGATGAGGGGCACGGAGGGTAAGTCATATGCGTAGAATAAGAGAAAAGTGTCGATAAAGGTATAATTAAAACACAAATGAGGTGGGTTCTAAAACCAAGAATTGAAAATATTTTAGTGGAAAAATGGTGGTGGCTGCTAAAAACGGAGGAAGGAATAAAACTAGTCATAGTTAAAAGGGCAGGCCGAGAGGCACTTTGTTAATACGTTTTCACATTTAGTTAAGGGTGATTAACTAAGAGCCAATGTATAACTACATACACTTGTGATGAAATTTTGATTATGTTCATGGACAAATGATCGTGATGAAGTTTTGAGAAACCAAGTTATTAATTTTTTATGCATTTTTTCTATTTATGCTCGTGCATGCATTTCATCTTGTTATGGCCATTTCGAAGGAAAGTTATTCAATTACTATAATGGGGAAATGGCCTTTGAGGGTTGGAAATTTGGGTTTCATGTGGATGGATACATTGTATAAAGGGAGGAGTTCTATATTTTTCAATTTTTGCTTACAATAGGAATTCTTGAGTTCTTGAAAAGAGAATCATTTTACTTATTCACTCATCTCGGCCGAGGGAGATGTGAATTTAATTAGTGACTGGGTTATTTCCAATCTGCTAAATAATGCAAAATTTGGTTGTTTTAAACTATGAAAAAATCATATTTTAGGTTTAGAATTGGCAAAAAAAAATGCTATAGGCGAATGAATTACCTGATTAGATGACAATTGATCGGTGGATTTGCCTCCCCTAGAACTAAATCACGGGGGCATCACCTAGGGACCAATATGATATCACATCCGTTCATATTGGGGGGGGTAAAATTAAAAAATTAAAATTAATATATTGGGGGTATATTAGGGGTACTTAGGGTTTTTTTTTTACTATTTAAATACCCAATATGCTGGGGTATTTTTTATTCAACATTTTCGCCCGAGCGCTTCACCAGTCCTGCCTGCTAGGTGCCGGTGCCTGCGATGCATGTGCCTGCGAGCTCTTTGCTGGTGGTCTGAGGTCTGAGTGCACCTGCGGTGCCTGTGCCTGCGACCTCTTTGCTGGTGGTTCGAGGTCTGAGTGTGCGTATGCCTACGAGCTCTTTGCTGGTGGTCTGAGGTCTGAGTGCACTTGCGGTGCCTGTGCCTGAGAGCTCTTTTCTTGTGGTATGAGGTTTGAGTGCACCTGCACCAAGTCGAGGTGCAATTTTGAAAGCAAAGAAGCTGTTCCAGAGGGCGTTTATTCACCGTAGCAGCGTTTTTTGGAAAACGAGGGCGTTTATTCACTGTTTTGTGGTCGTGGGTTTGTGGTAGGTTTCTCTGGTGCTGGAGGAGGCACTTTGGAGAGCCATTGCATATCATCCTTGGAGGTACGCTGTAGTGTGTTTAATCTTTGATTCCTAAACTCTCCATCCTTACTATCATAGTGATTCAGACTTCTTTGCACCCTCTGAAATGATTCCTCTGATTACAAAACTTGAGGGCTTGATCCGATTTCCCCGTCAAACTGAAACACATACCTAAGGTCTAGCTGAGCTATAACATTGAAATGCATCTGTGCACCATCCAGCTTAGATTTTCCATTTGAAACCCATCCACTGTGGAAAACAATGGCCTTTTCATTAGTGCCCTCAAGGTCCAGAGGAACTCTAAATTTCCCCAATATCTTTCCTAGAGCCACACCACAGGTTGATCCCTGTCTTCCAGCATATACTACAATCTCCAAGCATGGTTTTGAGTACCCCAAACAAGAAGAAGACAACTTCTTCAAATAAATTTGCTCAAGATGGAAGCTGGCCGAGATGTTATGAACATCTGGTTCAGATGACCTTGGGGAAATCAGGGAGGATACTACAGTCTGAGGGAGCAGATTAGGCAGTCTGATCTCACAAAAGCACAGAGAAGTAGTAGGATGGACACCTGTTCTGGTAGGCTTCGATGAGACTGGGATTCTCAGTGCCAACACTCCAACCAAAACCTTCACAAATGAGCAAGGTTCCATTGTTATCTTCTGAGCTCTCAATGCATTCCCCAAAACACCCAAGAAGGCCTGATATTGTACTCAGACTTCCATTGACCTGTTGAGCTTTGAATACATTATTTGCACTGCTGAAACATGCCACTCCTGCTGAGGCTCTCAATGAAATCCCTGCAAATACCCAAATAGGCCTCTTAAACACAGCTAGGCTTCTTTAAATGCAATCCCCAAACAAAAAGAACGCTGTTGTCCTCAGCACTCCAGTGATGCACACTAAAAATCCTGCAACTGCCAAAAACGGGACCTTACTGCAGTGGGGCTCCTACTGTATCATGGGCTGTGATTGCATTCCTTGAAATACCCAATTGAGCCTCCACCACAAAAAGAGCACAAACAGAGCCCAAAATGAAGCCTGTAGCTTCCTGTTATCTCCTTCTCCAGTTTTGAGACATGTTTGACCAAAATCTTATCTAGACCTCCCCCACCATTTTCATCATGGTAATTTTGCTTTCTCTGCACTCGCTCAACAACATTTGAGGCAGTCTTCATGGGAAGAATCTCTTGTTCAAGATCAGTCATATCCTTCAGTGGAATAGTGTTGAGGTTACTACCAGATACTGTAGAAGTAAAATTATAGCTTTGCATTTTATCTTGGTTGGTGTTATTCATATAAAATTTGCTCTTCATTTTGAGTGTCTTATTCTCAGTTGAATACATGTTTTTTTGGAACCACCAATCTATTTAGCTTTCCAACATCACTAGGAGTCACTTCTTTTCCAAATAGATGCTCTGGGTTAGACATCAATTTCCCATAACAACTAACGTTATTGATTTTTTCAATGCTAAATTCCCCAGATTCAGCTGCAAATCTACTGTTTATTGATAAGAAATATCTAAATTTCCCAGGGTAAGAGTGATCTTTGATCATTTGGACCACTTGTTATTTGGTGTACAACTCTTGAAAGTTGTTTTCTATCTGACTCCGTTTACCATTGAGAATATTTCTAGGACCTTCAGTACTTCTGAACTTAAGACAAGCCCTATCATATGCTAATGCAGCTTCAAGTTCACTGTTAAAAGTTCCAAGCCATAGTCTATGATGGCTTACATATATCTGAGCTCCCCATTTACCATTATGCTAAGGAACAACTCCTTTATATTGAGAGGAAAACTGCCTTGAAGTATTTCCACTCTTAGACGTCTGATCCAATGCTTCCGTTTTAAGATTGAAAGGAGTTGAGACATTATTGGATCTTGAACATGAATTAGTGTTCGCCATGAAAGCATGCAGTATATACTTATATTCTTAGCCAGAAATTTATCAAATTGTCGCAATTTTCCTTAATCATGTCCGAGGCTCCCAAGTTCCCAGGCTCCCACTCACCTGAGTCACATATATCCAACAAAAATAACCTAAAAATAAGCATGAGAAAAATCATGTTACTGAAAACTCTAAAAGCACTAAAGACAGAGAAGCATACGGTTTCTATAATATCTGCACTCGCTTGCTTTTTACCGTTATCGTAGTATGTTAAGGTTAACTGTATTCTCATGCTTTTCTTTGTAATAATTTGGAAACCTCCCATTTTGTTAGCAAAGTTATGGTGTGCCAACTAAGTTGTTCTACTAAAATCTGGAAACCATTTTAGCAGCTCTCATACCTAAGTTCACTTGAAAACTGAATTCAAGTCGTATAGCAGAGGATGAGAATAAACATAAAGCTGAGAAACACCTGTGAACGCATAAGATATAGGCAAATTGAATAATGGGCAGCTTTGTTGCTAACTTTGGCTTTTACATTGCCAGAGAAAGCTTCCTGATTATTGTTTTTTCATTACTTGGATCTCTCAGATGCAGTGGATGCCTGTGCTTGTTTTCATATTTAGGAAACAAAGAGTAGGCAGGGTTTGTTCTTCCAGATACCTACTTGATTCCTTTCTCTCCTTATCTAGCCTATCCCTGGTATGGTACTACACAACAAAACGCATCTAAAAGTGTGTGGGATTAAGTAGGTATAGGCTTAGGTACTTGTTTTAATTTTAATGGACATTTTTAAGCTAAATGTGAAAGAAAAAGACAAAGAAAGTGATATATGTTTTAATGGAGAATGATGATTTTTTCCTGAACGACATGCATATAATATTATTTGCGGGAAATGTACTCATCACATAGCACTGATAGCCACGAGGGCGTCACCTAGGGACCAATATGATATCACGTCCGTTCATGGGCATTAACAATGATGTAGAGACAGTATGTGTTTATCTTCCATCAGTAGTCTCAAATTTCAAAGATTGCTTGGAACCCCAGTATTGTTATCAATTATCACTCCGACTTCTGCTGCAGAGTCAAAAGATTCAACTGCTTTTTGTTCAGCTTTCTTCAGCTGTACTTCAGCTAATGGACATTGAATTCTGAACAGAAAATACAAGTAACAACATATGGAAACGAAATTTAAAAGTTGTATGGCTAAAATGTAAGAAATATGGCTAATTCTGACACTAAATTTTTGGAGGGTATGAAATACAGACTTATATACCTGCATCATTCTTATCTTCCAATCTAGATACGATTCTATCCTCTTTCGTGGGAACCAATTCAAAGGAGACTGAACAATGCATGAACTTGTGCTTTGGGTGCTTGGGTTTATACCATCTCAATCCTTTATCACATTGTTGAGCCTTTCTGCACTGCCTTTGTTGAACACTTGCATTAGTACACCAATTCCCATGTTCTCAATATTACATTATCGTTGATCCTCACTGGTAATTTTGATTAACTTAAGTGGTCTTTATTTTCCAGGGAATCTGAATGCTTAATTTCATCTGTAACCACCTCTTTGTCACTTTACATGCAACAAACTTATTTTACTACAAAAGGGTCAGCATGGAGTCTTTTATGCTCAGAATAAGGACAATGGAGCCTGGTACATTTTCAACTGTAATTATGAAATCAAGGTTCTCCTTACAATATGTGGACTCTGTTTGAACAATAAGATCTAAGCAAGGAATGAAACTTAAAATCATGGCAGGAAGGATCTTCTTAGATAATAGATTCAGAAAAATCAACGAAGAAGAAACAAAGAGCTCATCTAAATAGATTCAGATTGAGAACTTACACAGCTAAATTCTTGCACCAGATTTGGTTCACTCTGTCCTATGATTATCTCATATATATCAAAGAAAATTAAGATAAATATGACACCTCTGAGTCAGGTGTAATTTTGAGGGTTATTCTCATCTAAATTGATATTCAAGAATTAGGATGGTGATTCACTTCCAAAGAGTTCAAAGAAAACTATGCATATCTACGAGAACTGTCTGTCACCTAAAATCAACTAAAATGCAAACATTTTAAAAACTTAGTTTATAGAACATTTCTGGGCTGGTCTTTCAATAGTTCAAGAAGAAAAAGAGAATTCCAGTCTGCTTAGCTTTGCCATCTAGGTTCTACTAGAACTGTCACCTAAAATCAACTTAAATGCAAACACTTTAAAATCTTAGTTTATAGAACATTTCTGGGCTGGTCTTTCAATTGTTCAAGCAGAATAAGAGAATTCCATCTGGGTTTTCTGTTTCCATTTACTCTGTCCTACCAAAACCAAGCTGGTAGTATGATTTTATTAGCATACAACCAATTTTGCAAATAATGTTACTGATAAAGGGAATGCATAGAACATTTCTATGCCGGTCTTTCAATAATTTAAGCACAAAAGTAATTTCAGTTTTCTTAGCCTTGCCATTTGGGTTTTAGGTTGCCATATATTCTGTCCTACCAGAATATATTGGGGGAAATATCAAAACACATCAGTAAGCATAAACTTGGACCTGAAAAACTTAGAAAAATGAGGAGATATCAGAGATATTTACATCACTGCATATGACTATAAGAGGCTTATGTATTTGGAATTTGAACCGGAACTGTCACCTAAAATAAACTTTATAGAACACTTTTGGGCTGATCCTTCAATAGTTCCAAGAAGAAAGAGAGATTGAGTCTGCTTAGCCTTGTCAAGCTGGGTTTCTTGTTTCCAAGTATCAACTAGATTGGATTCTGTTATTTAAATTTGCCTTTCATGTTTGAATACGGCCTATCCTTTAAATTCAAAAAAGAGGGGTGAATTTATTTGGTCTATTTGTTTATTTTTCAACATCGCCTATTAGTCATATGATGTTGGGAGAAATTGAATACCATAACTAGCATTTGTAAAAGTAATAACTCTGCAATAAAATAAAAGAACATGGTGTTTTTATGAAAACAATGAATGAGAAGATTAAAAATTGTCTAGATAACTCAATACAGTTTGACAAAATGACTCTCCCTTCCCTCAATTGAGGCAGAAGACACCATAATCAAATGTGAATCAAATTCACTGTCTTCTTGAAATCTCACAAAAAATGCCTATGGTCAGTCAAAACCAGTGATGTGGATGCAGTAGAGTGCATACATCACTTCAGAGTAACAGTGTAGTAATCCTCATTTTCATACTTCAGAAGGTAGGTGCTCTCTGCCATTTTCTTCAATGTCCTGCCACAAGATTAATCTTCTGAATAAACTTCTCATATAACATTCGAGACAGCATAGTAAATTATAAAGGGCACTCCATCTAGCTGTCTCATCACCCTCACAAGGGTAGTATTCTGGAATTTTTGAACACCTCTAATTCCCTAACTCCCAAGTCAGTGCAACTCTTTGAATTCCTGAGTTCCTGATTCCAAAACTCCCAAATCTAGTTCTGAATTTGTGAATTACTTGGACAACAGTCCATGCTTTGTTAAATATTCTCCGATTCTGCTGTGTTCTTCTCTGATTATGGTGTCTTCTGCCTCAATTGACGGAAGGGAGAGTCATTTTTTCAAACTGTATTGAGTTCTCTGATTCTTGTTGCCAACTATCAATGCTTAGCCTTTGCCATACAATGTGATAGTAGTGAGAAAATCTTATAATGGCTGAGATCTGAAATGTGCTGTAGATGACTATTGGGAAAACTTCATCTTTTACTTAAATATTCAGATCTGGAAATGAGAGTTATTTGACTAACAATATAGAGTTATGAAAGTACTATAGCAGCCTTAGAATGTGTTGGCATTCCATATTCAATCCAAGCTGGTGTAGCTTGTCAGAATGCCTTCAGTATAGCCTGGAATATGGATGGTGTCAAAATATCAGGAATCTCAAATCATCCTTTCTTTCCCTTGATTTTGATCATGTCTACAAAGAATACAACAAGAATGCAGATGGCTTATCCAATGAGGCACTCTCTATGGCATCTAGCCTCTTACAGTTCATTGAAATATGTGAAGGTGAAATAGTGGGGAATGGATCGATGAAGGTATTTTAATTTGAGTTTTTGACATCTTTGATGTCTATTATTTCAAGAGTGACATAATTTAGATTTTTTACATCCTTTGGATGTCTAAGGAAGATGTTGATCGCCTGTTGTATCAGTTTCTTGGTAGGTCCATAAGTGCCTCCCTGGATAAGCCATGACTGGGTTCTTCATGTATTCCCTTGTAGACATCTTTTGAAGTCAGGATGAAGATGGGATGTATTCCTTGGTATTTTGATCTTGGTGGTGAGGTTGGTTATCCGACCTCTCAATGTAGCTATCTGGAAGAGTCTCTGAACTAGATGTCTTTATATGAAGTTTGATAATTCATTTTTGGCATATTATAACCTTAAAAACACATTTTATGCATCCTATTATATGCCCTTTGCTTACAACCTAAAAGGTGACCAGTCCAATGTTATGTTAAGAAAGGATGTGTCAGCACATATCTTCTACATAGCTAAAAACTTGTGTAAGAGTAATTCCAACACTGTCTACATCAGTTTGACTAGGTCTACAATGTTGATGATAAAATGAGTATGCATATTAAGATTATGATGTGAAATTAAATGCATCCCTTCCAAAATCTTGCCGATTTCTCTTTGTTACCTGTCATTAGAGCTACAATACCTATTCACAGTAATGTGAGAGATTTAGGTCACTTAAAGTGTTATGGCTGCAATTTCATTGTGTTGTTGAGCTGTGGAAGCTCTACCAACTACGTAATCTTCACCATTTGGATGCAAAATTGATCTCAAAGATTTAGGGAGTGAATTTAAGAGTTGTTGCATTTATGTGGGAAGTTTCCAAAGTGGTTTACTTGAGCTTTGTGAGCGACTATTGAACAAATTTATCTCTCCTTGGACCATTCTTCATTTATTAGGCGAGTTCACTTATTACTAAGTTTTTTTCTTACTCCAAGGCCAAACACCATGTAGAATAGGGCTTAGGGTTGCAGGTTGGGAATATTAGTCAATTAATATGTTTTTATCATTTCCTAGAGTGGATTGTAATGCTTGGGGCATTTCCATAAAAAAAGAACAAGGCTAAATTCAAAAAAGAACAAAGACCTTTGATCACCTCTATGTTTTTTGATCTCTTGGTTTGATCACCTTTTGATCTTTTGCAGGTACGTTGAAGTTGACTCTTCAGTTTTGGGAGGGCTATTTGAATAAGCCACTAACAATACATTTTGCTTCAAGGTGTTTCATCTCAATAGTAAGATTTCTTCATCCTTTTTAGATATTTGAATTGAAAGTGCATACTTTGCTTCCTAGCTCTTTGTTTTATTAATGAACTAATATGCATGCATAAATTTGAATTACTTTTTGTTTTTCATTTATTTATGGATGCACTCAACTCATTTCATAGCCTTATTATATCCAAAATTTTGAAAAAAATGTTATAATTTTATTCATTTCTTACCCAACTAGAAGGTACACATGGATGTAAATGCAGATGGATCCAAGTGATGTTGTGGACTTTGGAATATTTATTGGTGAAGAGAATTGTCCCGTTGGCACAGTCCAGTGTCAAAAAGGCTGTACATATGCTGATATCCGTTCTGAAATTCTGAATGATCAAGTCATTCAATATCCTTTTGAATTTATTATTGGCTCACCTAGATGTCCTTTAAATGCATTCCAAGAGGAAAGAAGGAAACCTACAACAACATATGTAGGCATTAAGAGGAAAGTATGCACGGAGGTTGCTGATACATTGGAATCAAATGTAATGGAGGGAACGCCAATCTCTGAAAACATTGAAGGGAACGTGGAGGAACCTATGCATAAACAACCAAGACTTGGTAATGTGTCCGAGTCAATGGATCAAGTTGTGGTTGATCCTAATGTATTGGCATCTTGGCAACATAAAGTGAACAGATTAATGGAAGAGTTTGTCAAGGAGAAGCTAACGCTAAAGGTATATTTAGAAAATGGAAAACCTAATATAAAGATCCATTGTGAAATATGTGGCATTGATTATGGAACGGAGGAGGTATCCTTGGCAGCGCGAACAATTCGTAACTTCAAAAACAATCATATGAAAACAGGGTCCCATCAACGTCAAATTTCAATGTTGGGAATTATTGAAATGTGTGAAATTCCTTCAAGTAACAAAGAAAAGCAGACAACAGTGGCTAGAGATCAACTTGAGATTGATCAAGCAATCAAACTTCTACATGATTTCAACCAAACGCAAGAGCCTAATTTGTTCAAGGTGGTGGAAGCAACACTTGCAAACTACGAGGACAAGAAAAAAGTAAGAGTGGAATGTACACGATGCAATAGATGGTTCTCTTTGGTGCCAGCAAGTGGTAATATTGTCAGTTCTCTAAATGAACACATGAAATCAAAGAAGCACACTACTAATACTACAGTTGAGGCTTCACATGATACAGTTGTGTTGAGGAGTGGAACAATAGGGAGACCAAAGAAGCCTACCAATGAAAAGTCCCAACAAAGTTTGTCTAAGTTCTTGATCCCATCACAACCATCACCATCACATGGGGCTTCTACACATCCACATCCTTCT
>LPNX010680362.1:27504-40733 GCA_001517045.1 Pseudotsuga menziesii
CCGTTGATGAAAATGTAAAAATATCTACCAAACCAGTGGTGGAGCTCGATGGAAAGGACATGTACAAATCTTGTTTGGTTAGTCAATTGAATGGAAACCCGACATTATCGAAAGATAGATTGACTAAGGTGAGGAATGGAGTATACTTCAGCAAAGATGAGAGGGCCCCCAAAAAGGGTGTTGCAATTGGTTTTGGAATTGGATCAGATTGTGCGGTGTTGTTTGAGAGCGATTCTATAGCTTTAGCTGAACGTACTACAAGAAAAGGTGTATCTCAAAGTACAAAGCACGACGTTTCTTCTGGGACTTGGTACATTGGAAGAGTTCAAAGAATAAGAAAGGAGGATGGTAATAGGGTGTTTTATTACCATAATGACATTGATCTTTTGGATAGGCCTGAAGGTGTTGAGCTTCAATGTTGTTGGTACAATAGAATAAAGGGACAACGCATGTACAAGTATGATTCAACAGATCATCTATTCATACAACTTGAATCTATTACAGCAACGTCAAACCTATCATACAATATCAAGAACGACACATACAAGTTAGAAGAAGGTGACCACAAAATTTTTGAGGATTTCATTAAAAATTTAAATAGGGTGAAGTTTTCAAACCATTCTAATTTATATTATCTTTTGTACTACTATATTATAACTTATTTATGAAGTAGTATTTTTTGTATTATTGTGGATTCGTTTGTATAAATTTCATACTCATTTTATACTCATTTTAATTTATCTTATCTTTAGGTGTGGTGAATGGTTCGGATGCCAAACGGTTGGGATAACTCTATGTGAAGTTATCGATTGTCAAATAGTTCTCTATGCGTTCTTGAAGCATGGTTCTTGAGGGTTGCTAAACTGTTCGCTAGTTCAACAATTATGTTTAATATTACTTTCAAAAGGATGAAACTAGTTTTTGTTTGTCAAATTTTGATGCCCATGCCCATATTGCTACTTCAATACTTAAATGGAATATTACTTAATGTGTTTTTCTTGAAATGTGTTTTCTAAATATTTTCTTAAATGGCATATCATGTTTGTGTGGAGTGCATATTAACTCATTAGGAAATTGCGATTGTTGTTGATTTGAAAGATGGCTATGGTGTGGAAATCTCTTGTTATAAAACTCATTGTTGTGCACCTGTTGTGGTATGCAGTGGGTATGATTGGTTCTACTTTCTATAACCAATGAATCTTATACAATGATGACAAAAACATATAAAACAATGTACCTTGAGAGAGAGAACATATTATTGGTCTTGTTGGTCCTATAAAGGAGTTGCATGGTTCACCATGTCCACCTTATATGGTTCAACTTGACCTTTTGGGTTTGTTGTTTGTTTTGTTGTGGCCACCTGGGTTGACTCATGATCACCTCATGATCCTTTATCTTACTTTGTCCATAGGTGATGTTTATTAATGTTTTGATACTTTACCTTAAGGAGCGTTACTGAAATCTCTCCCTCTGCGTGATCTTTGCATGATCTTTGTTGATGCTCCATGTGATATCTTGCTGCACCATCCCCATGACTGGGATTTTCTTGTTACACCTTCCATGTGGTCACTTTGCACTAGCGTGACCGTGGCCTGTTTCTTGGGTGGACTATGGGTTCTTCCATAGTGTAACCGTGAGTCTGTTTCTTGGTGGACTGTGGGTGCTTCACCAGCATGACTGTGATCTGGTTTCTTGAGTGGATTGTGGGTCCTTCCCTAACGTGACCGTGATCTGTTTTCTTGAGTGGATTGTGGGTCCTTCCCTAACGTGACCGTGATCTGTTTTCTTGGTGGACTATGTGTCCTTCTCCAGCATGACCATGATTAGTTTTCTTGGGTGGACTATGGGTTCTTCCATAGTGTAACCGTGAGTCTGTTTCTTGGTGGACTGTGGGTGCTTCACCAGCATGACTGTGATCTGTTTTCTTGAGTGGATTGTGGGTCCTTCCCCAACGTGACCGTGATCTATTTTCTTGAGTGGATTGTGGGTCCTTCCCCAACGTGACCGTGATCTGTTTTCTTGGTGGACTATGTGTCCTTCTCCAGCATGACCATGATTAGTTTTCTTGGGTGGACTATGGGTCCTTCCCACCTCCTTCCCTAGCATGACCATGAAGTGACCATGAGCGTGTTTTCTTGTGTGGACCATGGGGTCTTCCCTAGTGGACTATGTTTTTTCAAGCATGACTGTGCAAAGTATGCTTGTGTGTCTCTGTAGTATGTGACTGCATCCTTACCTAGCATGACTGTGTTGACATATTGACTGTACTGGGTATGAATGTGCTTGTTGACTAAGAAGTCTGGGTCAGTATGTTGTCTGCATGCTTATGCTTTAACCTTCTATGGATCTCTCGCAAGGTACATAAATTGTTTGTCTATATTGACTTGTCCCTTCGGTGACAAGATCGAATCTGAAAAATATGAGTATATGCTTGATTCAAATATTGGTTATGATTGTTTACTGTTGATATCTACTGTACATTACCTTATCATGTTGTTATTGTACATGGAATTTGATGATTCTCGAGGACCAACTTTAACGCAGTGAATAATGGAGCGTTAAGTTGAAAGAGATGAAAATTATGTTTGTTTGGTTTTATTGAAAATTATGTTTGTATTGGTTTTATTACAGTTGCTCCACCTAAAACTGTGAAACAATTAGAGCAGGGTGCATGGAGACTTGCAAAATGTTTAAACTATATTGGGGCTGCAACTGTTGAGTATCTTTATAGCATGGACTCTGGCAAGTATTATTTTTTAGAACTGAATCCTCCTTTACAGGTATATAGAATTTGCTTTAGTAAGCATTATGAGCATGGAACTAATAATGTTGGATTTGAATTTCTAGTTGTCTTGAGGTGAATAGAATGGTAACATGATTTCGACTAAAATAAACTCATTTGCTTCTCATGTTCATTGCAGTCAGGAGGAGGAATCCACGAGTTTTCAAATTCTCAGTTTGGTATGTACACATTTATTTTTCAGTGGCTTAAGATTTGCTTCTGTTAAAGGTATGTACTGTTGATAACAAATAGTTATGAGTTTCAGGTCATATTTCACTACACAGTTGACCTTCTCCATGTATGTTAATAATTTTAGATATGCAACATTAACAATACATCGTGCTATGAAACTTTCTTAGGTATGGTTCCAAGTAAATAATGTGGGGAAATTTTTAGGCTGTTATATGATAGTATTGTTTATTATAGAGTTGTGTGATTTGTTGTAGCTGGCTTTTCAGGATTTACCTAGATTTGCTGTAGCTGGCTTTTCTTCTGCTCAGAATAGCCTCAAGGCTGCCCAGAATAGCCTCAAAGTGCCTAGATTGGCCTCAAGGCTGCCCAGAATTAAAGTGAAGGATGTTTGCTGCTGCTTTAGAGCATAACTAGGGTTGCTGTAGGTGACCATTTGAGGACTGTCTCATTACCTATAGCCAATGTAGTAAAGTGTAAAGGTCACAGAACTCATCACCTTTAAGTGCATATCAGATGTGGCTTTTAAGTGGGTTTGTGCTTGGTGTCCATATTTTAATTTTTCACAGACACGGTTTATGGATTACCCTCACTTCAATTTGGATTGTAGAATGTACTTCACTTCTTTCGATGTAATTATATGTATGTATGAGTATTTGTGTGAGAGTATGCAGGACATTTGTGTGCTTTTGAATACATGAAAATGTGTGATACATGTTGCTATATGGATATGTGGCCAGGGTGGGTCTTCCAAGCCACATTGAGAATGTGGGTGCCTGATAAGTGGTGATTCAAGTTGAGCTCTGAGCTTTACCAGATTAGAATGCCGATGGTATCATTTCTATATGGAGATGTATATCTGTACATATGGACACTATGTTGTGTACATATGTACACATGTATATTGAATTGTGTCAATCCACATGTACATTTATGTAGACATGCATGTTTGTGTACATAATTTTGCATGTTTATATCCATCTGTGTGATTTTGTATAAGTTAGCATCTGTATGTAATATGCATGTATGAATGCATCTATTAGAATGATCATGCATGTGTTTGGTCTGTAAAATAGATGCATAAATGCATGTTTGTACTTATGTGGATACATGTATGTATGTTTGCATGCATGCATGTGAGTGTATGCACATGAATGAGCAGAGTTGTGTATAGAATCTAGATTTCTATGGATGTATATGGGTGTGCATCTGCACAGTTTCATGTTATGTTATGTATGTGTATATTTATGTTTTCCAGAGAGAAGTGAGGTGCTTTATACTAGTAGGAATAGATGTCCATTACAGTTTCATGTTAGGTTATGTATGTGTATATTTATTTTTTGTTAGAGAGAAGTGAGGTGGTTTATACTAGTAGGAATAGATGTCCATTACTTTGTCCATTTATGTAATGCTCCTACCCACATAAAAATCCAACTAAACACCCAAACAAAGATCCATCTCAATCCTATATTTTTAAGTGATGAAGATTTGCATCTTAATTTTTTTTATCCTTCTTGGCACATTAATAGATATGGAGTTAAGATGGACTTATGATATATATATTTATATATATATATATGCTTGCACTTGTGCATAGATATGTATATGTGTAAAATTACTGATTTCATTATGGCAGAAAGAGAATGCTTATAGCTGACTGAAATATTGAGTTATGCTCATTGCAGACACACAGGGAACTCAAAGAGATGGTGAACACACTATCTTTAGAGGGAGACAGATTGAAAAAGGTTGGATTTTTTTCATTAGTTTCCTTGTTATGAACTATTATTGGTTTTCTTCAGAATATGCCAACCTCATTTCAATAAAACCAAAGATTTTCCAAAACTTTTGTGTTCGGTTTTTGTCGAAGGTAATGTTTCTTATAATTGGGGTGTTTTCCACCAGGAGGAGCAAGTGTTGTTGAAAAATTATCGAGAATTGCAAAGTTGAAATGAGAATTTAAAGTCGCAGGTAGATAATTCCCATCCACAATGATTTTTCTTCCTACTATTTGCAGTATCCTTCAAAGAGAAGAGGAAAGAGGGACATACATTTAAACTGAGAGACTACCTTTTATGGTGTTTGCAGTTGGCATTGTGTCTTGACCATAGACAGGAGAAAAAGTTGCTCTCTACTCCTCAACACACATCATCTGATCAAGAATCAGGGCACATAACAGAAACTTCTTTTAATGATTCACCCACACCCAATGAACATGACTCTTTTGAGAATTATGTCAGCAAACTAGCTTTAGGCTTACCGTTTCATGAGCCTCAGAGTGTTGGAGGGCCAACACGTTCATATTCTCCCGGGTGTTCTTCTGAATCTAAGAAGGGCGAATTTTCAAGATCTAACAATACCACAGTAATTATTTCCGTTGTTCTGGCTATGGAGTTCTGCCATATTCTATTTGATTCCCACTTTGATCTGTAAAGGTTAAATGCTCTCAACAACTTCTGAACCATAGCTCCAATGTTTCAACAACTACCCAAGCTCCTGTCCAAAACACTGTTCTTAAACTCTTAGCTACGACCTCTTTCAGCTTTCTTTCTATCACCTGCACAATTCCTCTCACTTCTATATCAGTGCTTCCCTGATCTGATTGGGGTATCCATAAGGTGTCTTTTTTATTAAAAATTTGAAAATTTGTGATCAAATGTTTCAAATTAGTAAGAAAAAGGCTCAGATTTGTGATTAATGTTTGCATATCTGAAAACTAATTTTCTAAATAAGCAAAAAACTATCAAAATCTGCACATAACCTTGTATGAGATGTCTATTGTGCATGAGTGACCAGTTCCTTCACAGCCTTGTCCTTGGGTATGAGAAAAGAAGAAAATCAGGGAGGCAATTATAAATGGAATCTCGTTGATTAATAAAACTTAAATCTGAATCTCGAAGCTAAGAGAGTCGACAAACTAAAGGGATTATAATTAATCAAATGTTTTCATAGACTGAACACGATGACTTTCATTCACAAATGTTTATTTGAGTACAAAGTTCTAATAAAATTCAGAGTAAGACTTGTCCAAAGGACCTAAGGGGACATGACAAGTAACAGAGCTTAAGAACCTTCTTGTCCTATGAACAATGTTTGATTGTAGCTTAAGGAATTGGAAACACGATGAAGAGCAAGAAGTAAGAATGTTGAAGGACTTCTGTGCACCAATGGTTGGCTCTTTCTACCTTCTCTTGTGCATATACCTGAGGCTGTGAGATCTTTGTGCTAAACATGGATTGCTTTTCCATAAAGATAACTCATTCTAATTCTGACTTGAAGCAGATGCAAGAAATATCAAGGAACTACGTTGAAAATAAAGTCAATTTAAACCTTTTTGGGATGGAATCCCATCTCCAAAGAGCAAAGCTAGTTTTAGAAATAGATTCAAGAAAAACTTAGCCAGAAGCAGGGATATATTTACGATGAATTTAATCTCTCCTAGCACTGAAAATTGATGCCAGAAACATTTCTACTCTTGGTCTAAAAATACACTGATTTTTTCCTCACTAATAATGTTGGCGTTTACTGGTTTTAGATTGATTTGTGGTATCATTTTCCTATGCTCCACATTCTCTTCAGAGAATCAAAAGCAGCACTTCTATTCTGATTTGAAAGTGTCTTTCTGCATTTTAAAATCATTGCAGTTCTGTCTGAACTGTAGCACTGAATTTGTCATGGAATCTATGCCAAGTTTATCTGATATATAAGCCCAAATTTCCTCCTCAACAGTAGTGTGGCTTTTGCTGAATTCAGTCTATTGATGTGGATGCTGATAGGACACATGATCTTCCAAAAAAAGTATTGTAGTTCTGCTTTTTGAAACTCTGACATAGCTCTTACATGCTTTGCTATTCTTGACTGATGAAAAGCTGATTAGGGCCTCCACATAAATTCTTTTGCTACTATTTTAATCCTTCCTAAAGCTGCTGATTAGTCTTTCCTAGAGGGTTCTATTCTTCAAGAAGCTTTTGTGCTTTGTTGGAGTGCTATAAGTAGGTATTTCTGAGGTTGGTTTACCTGTAAGCAAAGTCACCTTAAAAAGCAAGCTGTCTTGCAGGTCCGCATATTTACAGATAATTCCTATTCTTATGTTTGCAAACACGTGCTTAATTTCTATTCACAAGAATAGTCAGCCTTATCCACGACATGGATTTATGATTAATCAACCAGCACCTGTCTTTTCACTACATGGGTGTACATGGGTTAGCTTGCATGTGCTCAAATAACATCCACAAAAGGATTATGTTCCTTGCTTATTAATTCTGCAACCTTTGCAGTCCACCCATAATCTTGATGCATTTAGCAAGACTTAGCTTAATGATGAAGCTAATCTTTACCCACATACAGACATGTGTCTGAATTGAAGGTAGGATAAGTTATACTATTCAAGAAAGTGCTGGAATCCTCTGCGGGGTGTCCAACTGATCTCTGCACCACTTTTGAAATGCATATAAAAATATCACATACTAGGAATAGGGAACATCCTGCTCTTCAGACAAGAAACACAAAAATTTATCAAGGTATTATTCCCTGTATCTATCTATTTGTTATTCATGATGGTACAACCCGTGTCAACTGATGTCTGGTGATAGTATGGAAGAATTTGGCTTAGATCCTCAACTATCTCAGAAATAAAATTCAACCCTGAGGTTTTCATATTTTGTACTTTGAACCCATGACCAACAATGACAACTGCATAAATCATTGCAACAAGGGCTTATTGCACCAACTTAAAGGAATGTCAGAATTGTATCAGATATTTGCAATAACTTTTCTGGCTTGGAGTGTACATTCTTCTTCCAATTTTTTTTGTTCAAGCTAGATTGAGAACCAGGTTGTATTGGGAGCAAAAAAGTGTGTATTGGGGGTTTTCCATTGTAGATAGAGTTTGATTCTACAGGGGTTTTATGTATTTAAAATTTTTTGTCCTAGGGTTTTATGGGAAAAAGTTTAAAAACAACAAAAAAGCCTTAAATATTTGCTGAAATAGATTAGATTCAACCTCCAAATTTGTTTTGTGGGAAATTTTCTTAGGGAGCTTAGGGTGAGTTGAGAACTTGTTGAAAGAAAATTTAGCAGTGTCTAAATGAGTGAAATTACTTCGTGCAACGCTAAAATAGACTGCTGCTACAGCTTTGAATGCCCACCACACGGTGATCTGAATTTGAAAAAGATTTTCCTTTGGCCTCACTGAATGCTGGAAACCTTAGCTGTGAATGTCGAAAACACTATTTTTCTGTTTTGCAGAAGTTGTTGAAAAAATATGAGCATAGTGGGGCTTATTTTGCAGACTGGGACTCATGAGTCAAAATTGCTTCGCTATGAAAACTCAGTTAGTACTTGTGGGCAAGAGTTTGTCCTGTGAGTACTTGCAAGCTAGACATGCTGGCATTGAATTTGACTATCTGGCATTTTGAAACCATTTGTTTTGAGAGGCGAGCAAGGTTTGACTCATGAGTCCTAGTCAATCTTGGTGAGTTTTTCTACTTGTTTCCAAGGGTGGGCATGCTTCCCCAGGGCAATGCTGATTGGAAATGTATGAGAAACGAAATTAAACAATCTGTAGGATAATTTGAAGGCTATGTAAATCTATCCTTTATAGCAGTCTTATAAGTTCTATTTAAATTTATTATGGAATCTGGATTTGATAAAGTATAAGCATTGCAGTTGGGATTTGGGAGATGGTACTCATATGTCTGATTATATCCTAATTTATAAACATAGAATGCACTTTCTGTTGTTACCAAATGATTATATTGGACTTCCAGTTGACTACAAAATAAATCGAAGCATGCCTGCATGAATAGTATAAGGTGGCAAATGTTGCCCTGAATGTATACTTAGTTTCAGTGCTAGTACAAGTAGCCAACTAAGAAAATAATGCATTTTGTAAGAAAGCATTCTTCTTTTTTGCATATTTTCTTTAATCATTGTATTTATTATTTTAGTCTATTTTTCAATTGCTAAAGTTGATAACATGTTTCTGATTTTATAATTAATTGTTTGGTTGCAGGTGCCTTCATATATATTGCGATCTGTGGCTGGAAGTTATGATAATGAGGTTGTAGCTATATTTGCTTTGATCATTACATTCTATCTATATATCAAGGTACATCCATGTGGAAACCTTGTTCAATGTAAATTATAGCAGAAATCTGAAAATGATGGTATTGGTATTTTGTAAATCTTAGTACCGAAGTCATGTCCATTCATGAAGATTTGCAGTCTTATAATATGTAGTTCCACTGCTGAGGAAATTGATTAGAGTCTGCAATGAAAGTAATCTTATTATGGCATGAAAAATAATTTTAATATGCTGGAGTTTCCTGTTTTGTTAACGTGATAGTTATTTTGAACTTTTGCAGACATTGAACACTCGATCTCTTTTTTATGCTACTTTAAATGCCTTGGCTTACTTTTATATGGTAAGTAGGTCATTGGAATAACAAATGATATTCATGCATGATGCAATTATTGTTATTGATATTATAAAGATAATTTTAATACAGGTTCTTCTTTGTAGGTCTGTTCCTAGGGAGGTTACACTTTCATAATAAATCTTATTCCAATGCATGTTCTTCTATGTATTGTGACTGGCCGGTACTCATCTCGCCTTTACATTGCTTATTCGCCTCTGATAAGTGCACATGCACAAATGGTGATAGTTACAGTAGCTCGACTTGGCATCCATGTATGGTCTCATTTTCTGGTCAGATGTTATTTACAATTTTTGTATACTGAAAAATTTGTTTGGCTAACAGACCCTGCATATTTATTCATGATAGGATTGTAGATCAGATTTAGCATTCATGCAGATGTAAAATGGTTTGCAGCAGACTGATAGAGAAACATAAGCCCAAACAAATAGAGAAAAGGTAGATCATAGAAGATATGTGAAGGAATTATAACCTGGGCCACCGATGAATTATATCTCAAGAAATTTTTCATCTTAATTTCTAATTAGATTCCGGGAAACCAAAAGAAATCGGGACCAAAATTAGGGGCGTCTGCTGGAACGAATTGAAATGGAAATTGTTGCTGCTAGAATCGAGGGTTTGAAATAATAATCCATGATTGGAATCATTAAACTGAAGAACAGGTTGCAATTCTATGCATTTAAAATCGAGCATACTGTTAATCTAAAAAGATTAATAGTATGCATTGAAGATTCCAAATCAATTTTGTTTCTGAAGTTGTACAATCTCCTAGATACCAAAATGGTGCTTGGATAAAAAGTCCGTGATGGAAAGAAGCCATTATAAATGGTGTAAGTTTCATTTTTGAACCCTTCTTGGGGAAAACACGCTACTATTTTAGATTGGTACAAATAAACCCTCTCTTATTTGTTTTGACATCATCTGATACATTTTAATTCATAATAAAGTGATTTGCCTAAGGGCGCCTATCAAGTGTTTCCCTTTCTTGTGTTTAGTTTTTTTTCCTTAGGTGGAAATATAAAGGGGTATACAAAATGTAAATGAAAAAATGGATACATGCAATATATAGGGAAAATAGGGGTTTTTTAAAATCGGCAAGGCATATTGGGAGGAGGTTAAAAAAATTGATTTTGGGAGGTATTTTCCAATATTTTTTGAAAATAGGGGTATTGTTTCATATCCCACGAACGAATGTGCTATGGCATGGTTTCACTAAGTGAAGACCCCGTGAACTAAATCGAGCTCCTCCAATAGTCCACAGCACACAATTCATCCATCCATGATTGGAATCATTAAACTGAAGAACAGGTTGCAATTCTCTGCATTTAAAATCGAGCATACTATTAATCTAAAAAGATTAACAGTATGCATTGAAGATTCCAAATCAATTTTGTTTCTGAAGTTGTACAATCTCCTAGATACCAAAATGGTGCTTGAATAAAAAGTCTGTGATGGAAAGAAGCCATTATAAATGGTGTAAGTTTCATTTTTGAACCCTTCTTGGGGAAAACACACTACTGTTTTAGATTGGTACAAATAAACCCTCTCTTATTTGTTTTGACATCATGTGATACATTTTAATTCATAATAAAGTGATTTGCCTAAGGGCGCCTATTAAGTGTAAGGCATATTGGGAGGGGGTTAAAAAAAATGATTTTGGGAGGTATTTTCCAATATTTTTTGAAAATAGGGGTATTCTTTCATATCCCACGAACAAACGTGCTATGGCATGGTTTCACTAAGTGAAGACCCCGTGAACTAAATCGAGCTCCTCCAATAGTCCACAGCACCCAATTCATCCCCGTTCATCCAGATATGTGTGTTCCTCATGGGTAGAATGCGTCGCGAGTTTCAGGACTGTGTATATAAATTAATTTTAATTTTAGAAATCGCGTACGCATTTTATAACTACATATCGCGTACGCGTTTTGTAGTTATATAACGCATACGCAATATAATTTCCTATCCGAAATGTTCCATGACATGTGAGGCTCGGGTTGAACCATAGCAAGTGCTATGTAGCAGAAAGGGGTTGTAATTTTATGTAACGTGATCGTGTTTTTAAAAACTAGGATTGCATCTAAAAGGTCCCTCTTCTTCTTGCACTCACCCACAAATTAAAAATATAAAACAAGTGTATAACTATCATAATATTTATATTAAGTTTTATAATTTATCAAATAATGTTGTTAAATACACATAGATTATTATAAACAAATTAAAAATATTAAATATAAGTGTAACTAGCATTATTTATGTTAAGTGTTTTCACTTTAAATCAATATTTTTTATGTTTAATTTCCTTACTTAACATTTAATATAATATTTAAAATTATTGTAGCCATATATAACACTATGTTAATTTATAAGTAATATAATTTTTTTTTTAAATTATAATTTTTTTCTCTTTTGATTGATTTTAAATAAATAATTATTGTAATAAAAAATAGATTAATATAAATAATATATTTGTAATATAATTATTTTAAAGATTATAATTCTTTTGTCTTTATTTTTTTAACCTAATATAATATTTAATATTTAAAATTGTTATAGCATAGGAGTAACACTATGCTAATATAAATAATATAATTGTCTTAGTAGGTTAATATAATATAATTGTTTTGTAGCCAACTACAATAATAAATAATTTGTTTTATAAATTATAATTGTTTTTTCTTTTAATTTTTTTAAATAAATAATTTCTATTTTGTTTTAATATAAAGAGAAAAAGTTAATTATTTTAATTTTTGATACATATATATGTATAATTAAAAATTATACATATAAGAGCTTAATTATTTTTATTTTTATTGTTAATTATTTTACTTGTTATATTTATACTGTTCCTTATCAACATCAACAATAGATTATTACAACACATTTAAATATAAGTATAACAATTATCATCATAAAATTATTTTTAAATTGCTTAAAAAAATTATAAAATTAATACATATTTTGATGTTTTTCTCTTGAGGTATACTATTTGTTTAAAATTGATTTGTATTTAATCTTTTGTTTTTTATTTTGAATTTAATATATAAAGAATTCGTTTTGATATATATTAATCTCAAAACGCTAACTTACGACAGAACATTGCAGAGAAGACTTATTCCCTCAACCAACTAAGGGAAATCGAAGGGAGATGGACAGAAATATGACGAGTATTCACAACGATAATTACTTGCATTGTGCTTTGCACGCAGTGATTGTGCCTTTCCCTGCGCAAAGTAATGTTAACGCTCTAATGAATTTGGCGCAGCTCCTCGGTATGCTAGGGTTTTTTTGAATGGATCCATAAAGAGTATGGTTACAGTGTCTACACAAAACACAAATGGTATATTTTTCTTGTTTCCGTCCCGCTTTGATCTGTGTATACCCGATGGCTTACCGCCGGCCACAACTCCAGCATGGGCGCAAAAATTGAGCCCCGCATTGGAGAACCTCCTTAGCAGCAGAGGCAAAGATTCATTTCCAGCCATCACATGCATCGTTACAGATTGCTTCACAAACGTATGCAGGTATTTGCATTTGGTGAGGTTCTTAATTGAAAGCATTGAAGAGGAATGAGCGTGGCAGTATCCTAAGAGATATCGTTGTTAACCAGGGAGTACGCGCGTAAAATACTTGACATCAATACAAAATTATACCACAGTTACACCATAATTAATGATGGTTCTTTCGATGCATCTCTGAGAAAAGTGGCTTGCGAAACAGCTGGGATATAAATGGATACCTGTGACAAAGCTTGGTCACTAACACCACCATTGGAAAGAGTAATCTGTCCATGAACGAGGAGTAAGCCCCTCTCTGCCAAT
>LPNX010680362.1:46148-67103 GCA_001517045.1 Pseudotsuga menziesii
TTCCCTTGTTTAAGATAAAAAACTATAAATCTCATGGGGTTTGAATATCTAAGCACGCTTACTGTATTAAAGTCACCTGATCCCTAAAACTGGGAAACGCTCAATATTCTATATTCTATAGTAGGAATCAAATACGAAATGACAACTGAGATGTTTTTGTCATTAAAATCAATTCAGGGTAAAGAAAACACAAAAGCGGTCCTCTCCATGAAATTCCGTTCAGACCAACAAAACCCCAAACATATGAAGTTACTGAGATAAAATAACTCACGATTCTCTTCGCCTTTTTCCATCAGACCCCATAAGCAGATCCTCCCGTCCTCTCTTCATTTTATAATAGAGTCACTGCTGTTGTACCTAGACCGAAAAGTAGCTGTGAACACCAAAAGAAAAATCATGAATAACATAAAATCCCGTCCATGCCAGGAATTTACAAATCTTATAATGGCGTAAAGCCGGAGCTATGCATACTAAAAAACGAAAGAGACTGTTGAAAATTTGAATTAATGGAAGAACCTTACCGGTTTCGTGAAAAACAATTGCTAAAGCGCAACAGATTGAGGGGAATAGAGTGCAGATACAGCAGTATAGAGTTTCAATCAGTGGTCGATAACCTCGACTCTACCACAAACTTCCCAGCAGCAGCGCCTCTTCCGGTTATCGTACTCCAAAGACTAAGAGTGCATGACCACCACCTTTCCAGCTTTTCCACCCGATCTAACATTTATTTATATGGCCTTCCGCCGTAGAAACAAAGAACTCTTTACCCACTTACTCCACACGCTATCGCCTCGGATTGGTTTCCCACTGTCCATGTCACTTTAAAAACAACATAATACTTAATCTATTAATATTTAGAATTTGAATATCAAAATTTGACTTTGACGATGTTGATCTTCATTTCATTTTGAAAAATGTGTCCACTTAGTGGCATTGTAAGTTGTACCAGGAGTGCTCATAGGGTTGAAACTTTTGATAAACATAATGACAATAAAATTTTAGCAAGGATAGGAAGACTGGAAAATTTTTATCCATTTTAATGTAAAAAGACATATAAAAATATATAGCATTTTATTTAGTCAATTTTTATTAGCTCATTTAGTTAAGGTGTATTTTAAGGAGGGTTTGGGTTCAATTTCTCTTGGGGGTGATTTAGCTAGGAGGAGACACCCAAAATCTAACTAGTGTTGGACACACCACGAACACATAGAAGGGGGGTGAATCTCTGTGTGGAGTTTTTATTACTATTTTAACTTTAATAATCAACAACTTATTCAATATTATTCATTATCACATTATCATTATATCATCATCATCACATAGAAGGCATAGCAACACAATACACAATATTTTTACGTGGAAACCCAAGTCCTTGAGGGAAAACCACGAAAATATTTTTAAAATAGTTTTCCAAAAATAACTCGAAGGAGGAAACAACGCCCTTATTACAAAGATTTCAATTTTCCAACTGCAAGTTGAAGAAGGCTACAATCCCCTCATTTACAGGCTACGACCTGAAGGAAGCTGCAACTCCGTGGTTGTCCATATTCAACCGAAAGCACGATATGAGCCCCTTTGCTTGCCTCGTTGTGCCACCTTGATAAGAGGATAAAAACTGTTGTACCACAACCGCACAAATACTGCGGACCTGCTAATCAACATATGTACTGCACTACACATTCTGTACCACACTGCAAAACCTACACCACAGTGCTCAACCTATACCACACTTCAAAACATGTACCACACTGCTCAACCTATACCACCCTACACAACCTTTACGGTCACACTACAAAACATGTACGACACTGCACAACCTGTAGCACACTTCTCAACCTACACTACGCAACATGTACCATACTACACAACCACTGCCACTACTAACCACTGCTCATCATTTGATCACTGCTCATCATCCGAGCAACCTGTCCAATCAATTTGTATTAATCAATTTGTTTCTCACATAAACCAAATGAGTCAATTTGAGTCTGCACACTAAACTCAGTCCACCTAGGTCAAACCAACTGCTCATATAACTCATCCAATCTGAGTCAAAACAACTGCACATAAGGCAATTTGTGTCAATCTTTCTCAATTATGCCAAGGTGCTTGTGTACCTTATTGAAGATCACAAGATGAAGAAAAAGTACAAAAACCAAAAGAAAGTCTAGATCATGTCATCACATAGCCCTCGTAACGAGATTTCCAACGAGCTAGAAATTTGTAATTTTGATTCCGTATGAGAAAGTTATGCCCATTTTAGTGTAGAATATGCCCAGAAATTTCTGTCTCACAAAATTTTGCATTGTTCTCCAAGAGTTGCAAAATATGTAAGTCGATTGTCAGCATTTACAAGGTACATGGCTTGAAATTTTTATGCATGTAAGAGAAAGCTATAATACATTGCATTTTTAATGTTAGTAGTTGTTCATACTAATTCGTGCCAATATTATAATAGGTGTGTGTCCTCCAAGGAGATCCATGAGAGTGAATTACAAAAATGGAATAACAAAATTGCAAAAATTGTATGTTTATTTGAAAATGAGCTTCCTACAAGTTTCATGGACCTTTATGTTCATCTGCTTATACACCTAATAGATGAATCCTTCGAAAATAGGCCTTTGTGACTAAGGTTTTAGATCTTAGAGAAAACTAATTGTTGGAAGGAACCATATCACCAACTCTTGGCCATCTTGTGATGTTGTTGGCAAGTTAACTTTGATTATATGGCTGATGTGGAAACAATTAACTATGATGATTTGGATAGTGTTTCAAAGATACCAAATAGTCAATAGTGTTTATAAAAGAGGTTGCTAAAAGCATATTCAAAACATATTTCTTCAAGCACTACAACAAATATAATGCTTTCTCACATTGGAGGAGTCTTGCCTCTTGGTGGGTTTCTGTAATGTCTTGGTGGCGAGAGCTCGAAGTAACTCCTAAAACTTGAATATCTACCACATCAATATAATTATTATGTTAGAAATTCCTTCCAACTTTGGAAATTTAATGAGGCTTTATGAATGCATACAAACTTGTCCCTTTTAGGAATATTCCTTTCACTGAGGCGATGAGACCTTGGGGGAGGGTGATCTAGAGATGGTGTATGATAATGTCGAGCATAAGAGTAAGGCTGGTTGAATCCATGACCTCTTCTCACATGTTTAGGTGTGCCCTCTAGGCTAGGAATTTTTTCAACAGTATGACTTTGATTAGGATGGGGAAGTGTACTCTTATCAACAAGAGGACTATGACTTGATCCTCTTGAAAACCTTCTTCCCGGAGGCCTTCTTTGACTGTTCAAAGGACATTGAGCTAGGTTTTGTTGTGAATTCCTACTGAAACTACTTCGGGGACTTCTCCTTAAAGGCCTGCGAGCAATCACACTTGGGACCCTACCTAAATCCCTGTGACTTGGGATCCTTGTTACAACCATGCAAGCAATCACACACTTGGGATCTTGCTCAAACTCATTCGAGGACTTCTACTTAATACCCTTCTCAGAATTCTACTCAGGATTTTGCTTGGGATTTTCCTAGGACTCTCACTTTGGCTCCTGCTCAAGCTCCTTCTTGGGATTTTTCGCAAGCTTCTTCTAGGGATTTTGCTCAAAGTCTTATGAGGGATCCTACTGGGACTCCTTGGAGAGAAAATTCCATTTATTATATTAACAAGACAAAAAAAGTATATAATGTACAATTATACAAAACCAAACTATATGAAATAATATATATAAAAAAATATAACATTTTGGTCACTTAAAAATTCAACAATGGCATATCATGATGCTTACAACTTAAATTATAAATATACCTTCATCAACTACAACTATACTGTTATCTTTTCCTCGCAATATTTCACCACAATTATAAATCTTAACTCGAACAATAGGTCTTCCTTGATCTGCAGTTGATAATCGCTCAATTTTCATCAGTACATCTATTCTCTCAACAACTCTTCCAAATAAGACATGCTTGCTGCAGATAAAAAGAAAAGCGTCATTAATTATATGACAGTAAAACATAAAATACAGACGGGGATAGGGAAGATATCCACACTAGTCACACAAATGTTAAACTCGCCCCCTTAGTAGCATATAGACCAATTGAATTGGACTGAAGAGAACTGCCTACAAATATTTATTAGAATTTAAAAGGTCAAATGGTAAACATACAATGGTGTTTGGAACGCAAAGAAAATAGCCCATTATTTCAAGGTAAAGGAATCTTATATTTCTAAAATACGAAATTGCCATATGGTGACACTCATGATTCATGGATAAAGAGAAAATATGTCAATGACAACCAACATGTAAAGCTACTCAATCAAACTCAAGTGAATACAAAAATTCATAGATATGGAATCAAGTATATACCCATCAAGATGAGGTGTTGCTGCAAAAGTAATAAGGAACTGAGAACCATTGGTGTTCTAAGATACAAAATTTCCATATGGTGACACTCGTGAGTCAAGGATAAAGAGAAAATATGTCGATGAAAAACAACATGTAATGCTTCCTCAAAAAACTGAGGTTAATACAAAGTCTATGGGACTTGATAAATTAAGATTTTATGGAATCACCAAAACAATTACTCATTGAGTGAATAAAATAAAAAATGGAGCAAATCCTAAATATATCTCATCAAAAGAACCACTACCAATTTTGTGCCCAAGTCTATACTTGTTGTTTACATGTGAGTCCATGTCACGGGATGTCACAATTTTAGACCCTATGTGCACACATTCGAGGTTAATATGCACATTCCAATACCTACAATCATGTCCCAACACCCCCCCACACACTTCAACATCTACACATGTTCTAACTGTGTGCATACACTTTGTCATCGTAAGATTTGTGGAAAGGACCATATTTTGAAGAAGATCTCTACGCTAAATTAGATTCTGAAAATATATATATGCACAATGATATTTAACAAGTTTCTTTACAAGTTATGGTTGTCTTAAATGGTTCCCTTTAATAGTAAAGTACATTCTACATGCAACATAGTATAACTGCTTAACAAAATGAGTGAACCAACAACATACTTGGTTGTAATGATAAATAATCAAGTTTTATAAAATCAAGCACTAGCAAAATCAAGTCAAGAAATATAACAAGGATACCATATTTGGAATATATTGGGAAAACTGCTTGAAATGGAAACCTCAATAAAGGGTTGGGGTCTTGTATTTCAGACCTCTATAAATGACCTTAGGGTCATTGGTGGCCATAGAAGACTTGAAGGTGAAAATATAGAGTTGAATTTCTTGCATCCTACACTTGAAGGAGGATATTTGAAATGGAATTTGCTAACATCTAAGGAATATGCAAGAGTTCTACTTCTCACATACGAAACCATCCTATTGGCATCAATTCCTTATTGAATGGTTATCAAAAATAAATTTGATATTTTTCCACTTGCATATTTAGCCTATCAATACCTATGTGTTGGAACGTTGAATTCTCTCCCAGCTCTTAGTAATGATCTGAGCAAGGCAAATTCCTTTGTGATAGTAGTGGCTCTTAAAATTCGTGACATATTGAGAAATGTAATACTGTGAACAGGTGATAGAGTATATTACAAAATATCTAGTAGTCAAGAGTAATATTAGCAACGGGGATTTACAAATGTTTGGAGAAGGAAATATCATTGGGACTCTATGGTGTCGAATCCTCCATCCAGCAAAGTAGCAAGTCCACATTACCAGCACTCAAATCCCATATTTTGAAGATCAACAATAAATATCAACCCCATATTCAAGGGCATCAAATCGTGTGCTTCCAAGTAGTCATTTAATAGGTGGTATTCAAAGGAGGGACAAATATCAAACTATAGGATGTCAAATCATATTTGGGTCATATATTGAACACTTCAAAGCTATAGGATTCCAAGAAATTATCTCCAGATTTATGGAAATAGTGGGGCATATATCCCCAAATTTCAGGTAGAATATTAGTTCATAGTTATTTTCAAACCTTATATTTTAAGGGAATTGAACTCAACAACAGTACTATCTTTTAGAAAATCATCTCAGCAGCAATACTTAGCGTTTATAAAATCAACTCCAGGTCTAGCGTTTCCTGGCTCTATACTTGGCTCTATGTTGAATGTTTTTCTTGTCGAAATTCATGGCGCAATTCATGTCACTAACCCTAGATTCATATATGGTGCTATGTCATTCAGGTCGTTTTTTTGGAGGCTATTATTGGCATTATATGGGATGCTTTTGTGGACACTAATTGAGACGTTAATTGGGATGCTAATTATCGTCCAAAATAGAGCCAACTTTTATATAGGGACAATATTTGGGATGCCAATTGGGATGTTAATTGAGACGCTAATTGGGATTCTAATTGGGATGCTAATTTGGACACTAATTGGGACGCTATTTCGGATGTTAATTGGGACGCTAATTAGCATCCAAAACAACACAACCTTTTAAAAAGGGACACTAATTGGGATGCTAATTAGGATTCTAATTGTAACGCTAATTGGGATTCTAGTGGGGATGCTAATTGAGACACTAATAAGGACTCTAACTGGGACGGTGTTTGGGAGGTTAATTACAGTCCAGAATAGCGTCAAATTTTAAAAAGGGACGCAAATAACGCCATTAAAAGCGCCACCCTGTGGAAAAGCATCCACTTTGTTCAAAAAATGATGAAAAATACACTAAAAGTGATAGTGGACGCTAAAAAGGAAGCTAAAAGGGACGCTAATCATAAGGTTTTCTTGTAGTGAAGGCCTTCTTCAAACCGGAAGGATGTACTAAAATTGAGAAGGGGTTCAAAGGATCATGAACCACATATTAAGTATCCTCTTGATATAACATAGACATAACTATACAAGAAATTTAGGAATGAACATAGACAATTGAATTTGGGGAAAATATATTTTGAGAAATGTAAGCATTGGTATGTTAGAATAAATACTCTTTGTAACACTTGTTGTAGATACCATGTAGAATATGAATATTAGTATGAAACATTTTTGTAAGTTCGTCGTGTGTTTCATACTAACCATGTGCATGAATGCTCCTTGACAATACCACAGACTTCATCAAGAGAATTCATTCATAGCATCATGTTCAATAGGCCCGAGGGGAATACATACTATGCAAAATCTTGTTTGGATGGAACTTCCTCCAACTGTGCTGGAATGGAATTATTGATCCAATGTATGCACGAGAGTGGAGACGGTGAATATGGGAATATGGTTACAGATATGAAAAGTTTCATATATATTAGCTATGAAATAGTCCCACGGAAAGAAAGCAAAAAAATACAACTGGTGACATCTCAAGTATGCGTTTATCTATAAATTTATGTTTGAACACTTACATTTCATTCCTTACTTAAAAAAAAGTGATATTGAGATAATTTTGTGTCCCCAGGTACAAGTTAGTGACTTCATCAAGGAATTTATTGAAAAGACACTTCAATATGTTTAGCATGTCCACTAGGAACAATGGCAGGATGAGAATTTTAGACTATGTAGAGATACATTTCCTCATGTTACTATACTTTCAGTTGTTGATTTTATCGATAAATACACTCTGCAACCTCAAAATGAGATCGAAATTTAGTATTATCACTCTAAGTAGGTTTCCTTGATGGTGCATATCACATATAGGCATGGCCCAAACAGTATGAAGAGCAAAGAGAAATTCTGAAAGAATATCACTTCTACATAGGTGATGATAGGTGCCATGACTTCCATTGTGTACGTCATTCCTTCATCATGTTATATGATCACTTGAAGGGTAAGAACATACAGATGGATCAACACTAGATTTAGTCTGATGGATGTGCTGGTCATTTAAAAAATGCACACATATTTCAATGGTTGTGTTCATTGCATAAAAACTACAAAGTTCCACATATGTGGAACTATTTTGAGACTCGGCATGGTAAAGGAGAGCATGATGGAGCCGGAGCATGTGTCAAAATGTCCCTACGAATAAAGGAATTAAAATTATCTACAATATCTACTATTTGAAATGCTCAATCGATTCTAAGGTTGTGCACGTCAGTAATGGGAGAGGAATCAACTATGCGAGTAGAATCCGCAAGGAAGAGACATGTGGAGAGATTTTTCGGGGAGGTGGTAGACATAGATCATTCACATGCATGGGAATGAAATACTATGCCTGTGACTTGTGGCTTTCATTCAATTCGAAGCTTTTATAACCCAATATTTGAAATTTGGACCAGAAAATTCGTTTGTTTTTTCCCACCTTGTTGTAATCGTGACTCGAATGGGTGTGAATCATTGGATTGGGTTGATGGATGGGATCGAATATCACTTCCACTTGATCAACGTGCAATTGTTGAGTTAGCTCCATTGGAAGAATACCAATCATCTATTTCTATAGATTTTGATCATGTATCACACGAAAAATATTTTGATCATATACCTACAATCATATTATGCAGTGAACATATATGCAGTGGTTGCCTCAAAAGATAGTGAATGGGGTGGTGATTACTAGTTGGAACATTGTATAGAGGGAAAGAAAACCCTAATTATGTCCATGAGTGGTGATGAAAACAACCGCTTCGCAATTGGGTCTATGGATGTTAAAGGTGAATACCTTACACAAGACAACAATGCAAGAAAGAAGGGTGTATATGTTTACAGGGATTAAAAACTAGGTTCAAGTGTGTATAACTTTACTAGCTTAATCATTGGTACAAACCTCGAGGTACAAACAATGCCTAGCCGAAATTGATCGAAGGTACCCTACTTCTTATTGGATATAGAGCACGAGAGACTAATGGAGACCATCATTATAAGAGATTATCCGGAGGGCTTGGTTGTATGATGATAGGTGGGATCTAACGTGATGAGTTATGTTACATAATTTTAATTTTCCCATGTATGTTGCTTATGAATATGTCAATTTTGTGTTCTTGATATGCCAAATTTTCCTTTATGTTGTTTATAAATATACCAAAAGTTCTCGTACATGAAGTCACTTCGTCTAAGTTGTTTTCAGCATACATGAAACTAGCATAAGTCATCTTTTGGGATTTGATTATCATAACCTTTGATTTGTCGATGTTAACAGTCATACCCATACTAGAGCAAAAAGTCTTCAAAGTTTTTAGTTCCTGTTCAAGATCATAAGTACTTGTTGCATAAGAACAATAAACCCTAAGATTATGAATGATCATGTAAAAATTGATAACATGATCATGTCGTTATCAATCATATGATCACACTATGATCATGACAATATCAATCATATGAACATGTCAATATCTCATTCACATGTTAAACATAACATTAGAATACATACATGTACCTCTTTAGGTCATACGTGTCAAAATTTCTTTGTAGGTTCTCTTACGTGACTAAAACCCTAATTTTTCAAGTAGGTCATATTGTCAATGTTTTCAGCTGATATATAAAAATAGGATGATGGAAAAAATATTCCACAATGATCCCTTTCTATTTTAAGGCTTGTATAATTTCTTTCTTGACAGCTAACCTCTTATACCATGTTAAATTTTTTATTATAACCATTAGTTCAATGCATAAATTTAACCATAAAATATTTACATAAATAATTTAACATGTAGGATCTAGATAAGAATAACAATGCACAAGAGACATAACATTTTATGCCTTTCTTGCATGTCCTTTGCCCGATGACCTCTGTATATGGTGGTTTCTAAATCTAGGGTTCCACTTAGTAGGGGACAAGGCATTTCATGCCAACGAGGGACAAACTTGGAAAACCATGAACGATGGGGATGTGGTTGGAATTCCCATATTTCTTATGCCCAAACACACTAGCAGGATTTGATGGAATTCAAAATTGCAGCTCCCTAATGTTTTTCATGCACGAGGCAAAAGTCGAGCAAGTGTCCATGAATGGTATCTAGAGATGACCTGCAACTTGCCATAGATCGATGCTCAGTCCTACAATCGAAAAACCATAAATTATGTTCGATTCGTGACGTGGGACTTTACCTAGGGGGTCCCTCTCTTGCTTTTCTATTTCCCAGTGACCTCTGTATATGGTGGTTTCTAAAACTAGGGTTTCACTGCGTAGGGGACAATGCATTTGTCACATACCCCAATTTTGTAAAATTATGTAATTTGCTTTATTATATTTTGAGACATTATGTTAAACTTAATCCTAAGTAGGGATTGATGACTCAGCAGAGTCAACAGTTATGGAGTGTAATTCAGAATATTTTATTAATAATAAATAAATTACGGAGACAACAGCATGGGAGAGCTGTTAAAAGAGGTTACTGGTCAAACTGGTGGATGGAACTAGGTGGAAAGGCAAAATACAAGTGGCAGCATCCTCAAACACTTCCTAAGTTGCAGGTGGAAACTTGCCTATATTTGGGGTCATGATTCCCCAAGAAAGTGGAATCTGAGGAGGTGGCTCATTAAATGACAGTTAACCCAACTAAGACCTAGGCAATCTTTAAAAAGTACTCAATGAAGAGAGCTGGGTGGCTCATATTTTATTCCAGAAAGAATTCATTCGAGTGAATGTTATTCAGGAATTTCATTGAAGAAAGAGGGAAAACAGTAAGGAAGTGTTTTGAGTGCATGGTTGCAGTAACTTGATTCTGATTACAGCTATTTGGGCTGACAGAACTGACTGATAGTTCTAAATTGATACTGATTTGAAGACTGTATCTGATTTGCTGCACCTAGTTCCAACCAGGGAGACCAGAGCAAGCTCGGGGTCCTGAGAAGTCGCTGTCTGAGCGCTCTCCAGGAGTTGGTAGGGAGGAACAGCCTCCTATTGCTGTTGCTGTCCACAGTTCAACAGGTTCTACTGTTTATTTCCTTATGTTATTAAATATGAATGGATGCATGTATGTTTATCAGTTTATTTAAGTTAGTATCACAGAGTATCATAAGTTAAATCTGTTAGTAGTACTGTGTTTTTCCACATCTGGTATCACCAGATAGTACTCTAGCACAGTATCTCAGTCTTAAAAGTAGTATTCTTCTGAACTGAGTTTCCTAATTTATCTGTAGTTAATACAGGTGTTTTTACAAATTCATGAACCATTTTCTTACAGTCTCACAAAATAGTTTCAGTATTGTATCCTGTTTTCTGAAAATAGTAACTATAAGATTGAAAAGATAGACTAGATACTTTTGCATATTAAGTAGGGTTTATGATCTTCTAGTTTTAAGGAGGATTCATTCCTTAGGAGTTAAATAAAATAAATCTGACAGTAGGATATGATTATGTATCTGCATTTTATTTGTTTAATCTTACAGATAATTTCCTAATTGTATCAATCTGTAAACTAGTTAAGTATGCAATGTTTATGCACTGTATACTTATTATTTAATTAAGTTTAAGTAAAGGTCATAACTACTATTCTATTTTAAGAATGGTAATGAGTGGTCATAAACATATATAAGAAACCATACTTAAATAATTAATAAGTAATGTACAGGAATACTCAAGCCTTGTATCTACATACAGAACCCAAATCAATATTGGGTAAATAGCTTTAGGATAATGTTCATAATGATATTAAGGAGAATAAGTATTGTATTGTATTGTATTATCTATAACACACAATATACTATACACATTATAATAGTAAACATTCATGTGGTTTATTAAATTACAATTATAAACTTGGTTATTAAACACAGAATGTAAACAAATAAAGTAAATTTATGTACTAGTTTTATATTGTACTTGTAAAGTAATTAAAATGTTAATAAAAGAAAAAAAGTAATAATTACTAAGGTTTAACAGGTTTCAACCAGGTTATAAAACCTGTAAAAAAATTTAATTAACAAATTATTAAAAGATAAAGTGAAGAGTACTTATTACCCATAACTCTTTTATTAAATAAATCACAGTATTTTATGATAACCAGAATAATACATTAGAATGGTAATAAGAGGTATAAAAGAATATTACTATTATATATTATATTAAAACCACAAATAATATAGCTTACAAACTGTAAATAGGGTTAAAACCCTAGATAGTTATTTACTACAAGTAATTAATAATTATAAAATTAACATAAGGGTTCACAGTAGCTGTATTATAAAACAACTTAATAAGGCTGTTCTAAGCCTCAAGAATTATTTCTTCTTAAAAACACACTTTAAACAAAATGATGCATTAATACTTTCAAAAGTAACTCTGTACAAAAGAAAGACATGATTACAGGATGCTCGACCATCGAGCTTAAAGGTTTAAACCTCAAGAGTAATATTACAAGACAAATGTCTCCTCTTTGAAAATCATTAACTAAACTAAAGAACCTGTAATATTTTCTTACAAGCAAGGGCTATTAAATAAACACAATAAGGATACCTTGTTTTAATCCTTCAAATACTGCAGTAAGGATATACAAGAAATAGATACAGTTTCCAAAGTATTATAGAACTGAGGGTATAAAACCCTAAACTTCTTCCAAACAACCATATGAACAACGGTATCCTGTATTATTTAATAACCCAAACTGTAACAAAAATATACAAGAAGGCGTGCAGCCTGTAAAGATGTTTTTAAGAACAGTAAACACGAGGCTTAAAGCCCATTAAGATTATAAAACCAAAACGGCAGCTACAGGTAGGGTCTTGCACTCACGGCCATAGCCACAGGGTTCTCTTTAAAAGAGATAGGGTTAAACCCTTGATTTTCAAGTTAAAAGCAAACAACTCGAAAAACCCTGGAGGACAGCAAAAGATTTGCAACAACCAATCCTGTACATATCGCTTAAGGGTTTCACACATTTTGATAAGCCGTGGAAGGACCAAGGCTTACCCGGGATTTGGAGCCGTAACATTAACTCTGGTGAACACGAAGAAGAGAACGAGGTTCACCTGCAAGGGGAAAACGTTGCACATATTTTTAATATCAGCCTTTAAATGTAAAAGAATTATATTAACTGGTATAAATTATTGTTTATGAAAGAAAAACAAATAATAGCTTCTTATCTGTTAATAAACCCTCGGAGCAAAGTTAGGACTTCTTCCAGTGATTTGACAGAGTGGGTAAGAACCCGACAGAGTGTAACAATCTCTCTTACAGCCAGTTGCTTGAACCAGCCATGCCACGATGAAGGAATAATAATGTTGGAGGATACAGAAAATGGAGGGACTGTCACCAACCGAAACCAGTTAAACAATGGCGATGAGCAGAAGCAAACAACACGGTGGTAGGGACCCCTTTACAACCTCACAATGCAAGGAGCAGAGCTCACAAGGAGCTGAAGCAACAGCGGGAGCAAACGCAGTCAAATTTCTAGTGGTTTGGACCGAAGAGCTAGCAGAACAGCCGAGGGCCCGAGGGCGGAGAAAATAACAAGCTAGGGTTCAGTCAACACATATATAACGATGGAGTGTGGCTGATAAACGACCACGTATCATTTTAATAATTGGAATCATATGGCTTATGCTCTAAAGTCCACGATCGATAATTGGTGACATACAAAATCATCGCTGGAAGGTTCCAAAGGAGGTCTCACTCCATAGTTTAAACCTACATCATATCATGAGCCACGTACATTAGTCCATTATATTTCTATTACATGCTACGTGTAGTTTAATCTCTAGAATTTTGTTTATACAAATAGCATGTTATATATTTTTATATTGCATGCTACGTATAGTTAAATCTTTAACATTTTGTTTATAAATATATCGTGTTATTTATTGATTAATTTTATTGCATGCTACATTAGTGCTATACACAACCTTGTAGCGCTAACATAGCATTTCCTTAGGATAACAAGAGACTATGGTGTAATAGGTATGAATATAGTTAGTTGTAATAGTTTGCAACTTAATGCTATCTAATTGTTTATTTTTTTTAAAGGATAAGTAGTATTCATATCTACTCTTTAGAGCTTATGCAATCATGGATATTTCCCTTATGTTAAGAGTAAATTGCTTGGGTTAATGCTAGTATAAAGTCTAGATACTTGGAAGATAAATAGATAACTCCTTGATTTGTCATAAGGTTGTTGACAACTAATAGACTTGACACTCTCCAACCCAGAATTGATAAGAAAATTCAAAGTAGGATAGATTAGAAAGGTTTGTTCTTTTCCTTGGTTATTAATCTAGTCTGGAGATGTCATAAGAGATCTATAGAAATGAATATAGGATTGATTCCACAATATAAGTTTCCAATCAATAATACTTTTGGATTGTGTTAAATATTCTAATAGACTATAGACTATTTAACCACAAAAAGAATACTTGTTGGGAAACATAATTTATAGATGCTGCAATAAAAATAACCATGAATTGATGTAAATAATAGTTCCCAATAGTAGAAAGATAAATCAAATGTATTCTAAGCCTGGAATGATATTATCGTAACTTTGCCAAAAAGGAGTAATCCTTATCTATTTTATCTATAGGTAAAAATGCAATTCCTTTTGTTTTAAAGTCTCAAAGGAAAATTCCAGTAGTAATAGAAATAGTACCTCGAGAAGCATGGCATTTCTATCTAGCATAAATAAGCTTTACCAAAACATTTATATGCAGAAAACTGAACTGTAACTTCAAAGACTTGTTAGGATGGAACCATACTTTTACCTGTATATCTGTAATAGAAGAAAACGGCTATGTTAGCTCGAAAGCTAAGTAAGCCCATCCCTTACGACAAATCACCTTATTGTCGCAAACATAAAAATAATCAGTAGCTGAAAGGAAAAATGCTTTTCAAAGTATAGAGTATTTAAATCACTAATCAATTACATTTTAATAGCATAAACTAATCAACCAGTATAAACTGCTTTATAATGTGATTAGTTGTTAAAAATTTTAAAAGTTTTAAATTTTTTTGAAATTTTGGGCTTTGACATGTGGTATCAGAGCATGGTTCAAACACTAGACCTTGAAGTGGCTCAATTACTTTCCGCATAACAGTAAAAATAATATACTAATCTGTATTTTGTTTATGTGAAAAGCAGAAAATTATATTATTTGCTGAATCTAACAGGCAGGTATGGAGAACTTAAGAGATTATGCAGAAGAGGAAACCCCAAACACTGAGACCAGACAGATGTCCAGAGAACCTGTGATTGAGGAGATAACTGCTCACTCCTCAGAATTGATGCAGACCATAAAAGGGTTAAAGACTGAATTAGAATCAGTTAAGAAGGATAATGAACGAATTCTGAAAACTCAAGAGGAGTTAAATCAAATGCTGATAGAGAAATTTCAGACTTAAGGGAAAAATAGAAGGTCTGAATTTGAAGAAGCAAGTCATCAAAAGGGGTCCAAAAAGATGAAACTAGCTAAATCTGATAGCAGTTCCTCATCTGAGGGCCTTAAGGAACAACAAAGCTATTATTCTACCAGTGATAGTAGCGAAGCAGAGGTGTATAAGAAAAAAAAAAGTACACACCTTACGAAGAGATCTCTGGGGAGTTCAAGAAAATAAAACCCCCAACTTTCAATGGAGAAATGGAAAAAGGAGAAGAGGCAGAATCCTGGTTATCTGGGATGAGAAAATAGTTTCAGATTTATAATTATTCAAACCAGCTAAAGGTGAGAATGGCCATATATAACCTTTCAGGGAAAGCAAATATATGGTGGCAAGATTTGAAGAGGGTTAAAGGGATTAAAGAAAAAGAGGTCAATTGGAGTACTTTCAAAAGGTACTTCAAGAAGAAGTTCCTATCTGAATAGTACTATGAAGAAAGGGCCAAGGAGTTTTATGAGTTAAAGCTTGGGTCCATGACTATGAAAGACTTAAAAAGCAAGTTTTTAAGTCTGTTGAGGTATGTCCCGTATTTAGTTGATGAGAAACCGAAGGTACAGCGGTTTCTCAGCTGCTTTCCATACCATATAAAAGACATAATCGAATATGACAACCCCAGAACTTTGGAAGAAGCTATGCGAAAAGCAAATTTCTGTTTTGAACAGAACAAAAAGAAAAAAGGATTAGCCAATTGGAAGGCTAAAAAGAATGGTAATCAGGCTGAATTCAAGAAAAAGGAGTTTATACCTCAGAAAAATTTTAAGAACAGGAAGAACAGAAACCGTTCTAATGGCAAGAACTTTCAGGGAAGCAAAAATGGTGCTTCAAATAACTCCAACAACTTTAAGGGCAGCAAGGAGGTTTCCAACAATCATGGAAATTTCACTAAGAATTTCGAAAGGAAGGAACATGTTAAGTGTTGGGAGTGCAATGGCCCACACTATGATTCAGTTTTCCCAAACCGTAAGAAGCCAAACAACAATATTTACACAATACAAGATGAAATGACAGTTGGAGACTTTGCAAGGACTATGCCCCGAATCAATGCAGCATTGGAAGATCGACAAGCTGAGTACCAAACTTCCATGGTGGAAGTAGAAGGTATGGTTAACAAAACTCCTGTAACTATTTTAATAGATCCAGGTGCTAGCTTAAGTTATATTTCACCATAGATAGTAGAAAAGTGTCATCTGAATGTTGAAAAGTTTGATAACTCTTGGTTGGTTCAACTAGCCACAGGGGCAAAAAGGAAGGCAAATTGTTATGTTAATGATTGTGTTTTAGATACGAATGGTTTTAAAACTGCTGTTAAATTAAATGTACTACCACTTGGTTCTTATGACATACTTATAGGTATGGACTGGTTAGAACAACATAGGGTAGTGTTGAATTGTTTTGATAAAACGTTTACATGTGTAAATAATAATGAACAGCCTGTAATAGTTAAAGGAATTCCTAGGAAGACTGTAGTTAGGCAGATTTCTGCCTTGCAGCTCAAAAGAGCAATCAGGAAAGGATGCAAGGCCTATGCTGTAATTATTACAGACGAAGCAAATAATGTTGAAAAAGATAAAATAAAAATAGAGAATATTCCTATGTTAAATGAATTTATTGATGTTTTTCCGGAGGAAATTCTAGGATTACCTCCTCGGAGGGAACTGGATTTCACAATAGAGTTGGTACCAGGTGTTGTACCTAGATCGAAGGCTGCATACCGTATGAATATTCTGGAACTTAACGAATTAAAAACACAGTTAAAGGAACTAATCGATAAGAAATATATTCGTCCTAGTGTGTCCCCTTGGGGAGCACCAGTAATTTTTGTTAAAAAGAAAGACAGAACTATGCGACTCTGCATAGATTACCGTCAGCTCAATAAAATGACAATTAAAAACAGATATCTGTTGCCCCGCATAGACGATCTGTTTGATCAGCTGTACAGAGCTACGGTGTTCTCTAAGATAGACCTGAGATCAGGCTATCATTAGGTGAGAATAAAGGAAGAGGACATTTTTAAGACAGCTTTTAGAACGGGATATGGAGATTATGAATTTGTCGTAATGCCATTTGGGCTTACTAATGCCCCAGTCGTATTTATGTGTATAATGAACAACATAATGCATAAATATTTAGACAAGTTTGTTGTCGTATTCATAGATGACATCTTGATCTACTCTAAAAATGAAGAGGAACATAAAGAACATTTACAGATAGTTTTACAAGAACTGCGAGAGCAACAGCTCTACGCGAAATTCAGTAAGTGGGATTTCTTCAGAGACGAAATCCAGTACTTAGGTCACGTAGTGACTAAGGAAGGGATCTCTGTGGATCCTAAAAAGATCAGGGCAATTGAAGAATGGCCAATACCAAAGGACGTAACAGATGTTAGGTATTTTATGGGGATCACTGGTTATTACCGGAGATTCATAGAAGGTTTTTCTAAGATAGCCAACCCAATCACTTCCTTGCAAAAGAAAGGCAAGAAGTTCGATTGGAACGTAAAATGCGAAGAAATCTTTAAGAAACTAAAAACTTTATTAACAACTGCGCTAATTTTAAGAATAGTGGATCCCAATAAGGATTTCGTGGTTTGCACAGATGCTTGTAATGACGGTCTAGGCGGAGTACTGACTCAGGATGGGCATGTTATTGCCTAGGAGTCCAGGAAGCTAAAGATCCATGAAAATAATTATGCCACTTACGATTTAGAGCTAGCTGCTGTTATTCATGCCTTGAAAATGTGGCGACACCACTTAATAGGCAGAAAATTTACTTTAATGACTGATAACAAAGGTTTAAAATACCTTTTAGATCAGCTTAACTTAAATGCAAGGCAATCCAGATGGTTAGCCTTCCTAAGCAAATACGATTTCTAAATTCAACATATAAAAGGGAAAGCAAATAAAGTAGCTGATCCTTTGAGCAAAAATGCAAAATTGAATTTCACAACAGCAATTAGTACTTATAGTTCTGATTTAAATGAACAGCTAACTGAAAGTATAAAATTGGATGAAATTTATCAAAAGTTACAAGCTACAGCTAAGGAAGAACCCATAGAAAGCTTAAGTAAAGGTTATAGTTTAAATAAAGATGGATTTTTACTATTTAAGGACAGACTTTATGTGCCAAATGTGTCTAAAATTAAATTGTTGATTCTGGATGAAGTGCATAAAACCCCTTATTCAAGGCATCCAGGCTACCAAAAAACTGTCACCATGTTGAGAAAAGATTATTTCTGGCCTAATATGAAATCTGAAGTAGCTGAGTATATAGCTAGATGTTTGGACTGTCAACAAGTAAAGACATAACATCAACATCCAGCTGGGTTATTGCATCCCTTGCCTATTCCTAACTGGAAGTGGGAAATAATCAGCTTAGATTTCATTACTGGATTACCCAGAAATCAAAATCAGAATGATTCAATTATGGTGGTAGTGGATAAATTAAGTAAAGCAACACATTTTATCCCTGTTAAAACCACTTTTAAGGCTGCAAATATAGCAGACATTTTATTAAAACAGATTTTTTGGCTACATGGTGTACCGAAGGTTATTATTTCAGACAGGGATCATAAATTTACAGGGAATTTCTGGAAGTCCTTGTTTAAAGGATTAAACACTACTCTGAATTTCAGCACCTCTTTCCATCCTCAGACGGACGGACAGACTGAAAGAGTTAACCAAGTGTTGGAAGATCTGTTAAGAATGTATGTTAAGGATCAGCCTAGTAAGTGGGAGGATTATTTGCATTTAGCAGAATTTGCATACAATAACAGTTATCAATATTCAGCTAAGTTCAGCCCTTTTGAAATTCTGTATGGGCGAAAATGTAACACTCTAATCTCCTAGAATAATCCAGTAGATAGATTAGTGTTGGGGCCCGAATTATTAAAAGAAATGGAACAGATTGTAAAATAGGTGCAGGAGAACTTGAAGGTTTCCCAAGATCGACAAAAGAGTCAAGCAGATCTGAAAGGAACTCCTAAAGAGTTCTAGGTGGGTGAGCATGTGTTCATAAAGGTAAGACCAAAGAAGAGCTCCCTAAGGTTGGGGAGTTGTGCAAAATTAGCGCCACGTTACTGTGGTCCATTTGAAATTTTATCTAGAGTTGGTTAAGTAGCATATCAGCTAGCGTTACCATCTAATTTAAAAGTACACAATGTTTTTCACATTTTTGTTCTGAAAAAGTATGTTCATGATGCTACGCATGTAATTCATTGGAACATTGTATAGGTAGAACCAGAAGGGGAAGTTCTGGTGGAACCGGATTGTATCCTCGAGAGGAGGGAGATTACTTTGCGGAACCGCACAATTGGACAGCTGAAGGTGCAATGGAAGCACCTTAGTCCTGAAGAAGCTACTTGGGAACTGGAAAGTAAGATGCGGGAAGCATACCCACATCTGTTCCAAGAGGTTCCTGAGGAAGAAGAATAAGTAACATCGAGGACGATGTTACATTTTAAAGGGGTGTGTATGTCACATACCCCAATTTTGTAAAATTATGTAATTTGCTTTATTATATTTTGAGACATTATGTTAAACTTAATCCTATGTAGGGATTGATGACTCAGCAGAGTCAACAGTTATGGAGTGTAATTCAGAATATTTTATTAATAATAAATAAATTATGGAGACAACAGCATGGGAGAGCTGTTAAAAGAGGTTACTGGTCAAACTGGTGGTGGAACTAGGTGGAAAGGCAAAAGATAAGTGGCAGCATCCTCAAACACTTCCTAAGTTGCAGGTGGCAACTTCCCTATATTTGGGGTCATGATTCCCCAAGAAAGTGGAATCTGAGCAGGTGGCTCATTAAATGACAGTTAACCCAACTAAGACCTAGGCAATCTTTAAAAAATACTCAATGAAGAGAGCTGGGTGGCTCATATTTTATTCCAGAAAGAATTCATTCAAGTGAATGTTATTCAGGAATTTCATTGAAGAAAGAGGGAAAACAGTAAGGAAGTGTTTTGAGTGCATGGTTGCAGTAACTTGATTCTGATTACAGCTATTTGGGCTGGAAGAACTAACTGATAGTTCTAAATTGATATTGAGTTGAAGACTGTATCTGATTTGCTACACCTAGTTCCAGCCAGGGAGACCAGAGCAAGCTCGGGGGTCCTGAGAAGTCGTTGTCTGAGCGCTCTCCAAGAGTTGGTAGGGAGGAACAACATCCTATTGCTGTTGTTGTCCACAGTTCAACAGGTTCTACTGTTTATTTCCTTATGTTATTAAATATGAATGGATGCATGTATGTTTATCAGTTTATTTAAGTTAGTATCTCAGAGTATCATAAGTTAAATCTGTTAGTAGTACTGTGTCTTTCCACATCTACTATCATGAGATAGTACTCCAGCACAGTATCTCAGTGTTAGAAGTAGTATTCTTCTGAACTGAGTTTCCTAATTTATCTGCACTTAATACAGGTGTTTTTACAAATTCATGAACCATTTTCTTACAGTCTCACAAAATAGTTTCAGTATTGTATCCTGTTTTCTGAAAATAGTAACTATAAGATTGAAAAGATAGACTAGATACTTTTGCATATTAAGTAGGGTTTATGATCTTCTAGTTTTAAGGAGGATTCATTCCTTAGGATTTAAATAAAATAAATCTGACACTAGGATATGATTATGTATCTGTATTTTATTTGTTTAATGTTACAGATAATTTCCTAATTGTATCAATCTGTAAACTAGTTAAGTATGCAATGTTTATGTAC
>LPNX010680362.1:67256-94472 GCA_001517045.1 Pseudotsuga menziesii
CAAGTTATAAAACCTGTAAAGAAATTTAATTAACAAATTATTAAAAGATAAAGTGAAGAGTACTTATTACAGAGAACTCTTTTATTAAATAAATCACAGTATTTTATGACAACCAGAATAATACATTAGAATAGTAATAACAGGTATAAAAGAATATTACTATTATATATTATATTAAAACCAGAAATAATATAGCTTACAAACTGTAAATAGGGTTAAAACCCTAGATAGTTATTTACTACAAGTAATTAATAATTATAAAATTAACATAAGGGTTCACAGTAGCTGCATTATAAAACAACTTAATAAGGCTGTTCTAAGCCTGAAGAATTATTTCTTCTTAAAAACAGAATTTAAACAAAATGATGCATTAATACTTTCAAAAGTAACTCTGTACAAAAGAAAGATGTGAGTACAGGATGCTCGACCATCGAGCTTAAAGGTTTAAACCTCAACAGTAATATTACAAGACAAATGTCTCCTCTTTGAAAAACATTAATTAAACTAAAGAACCTGTAATATTTTCTTACAAGCAAGGGCTATTAAATAAACACAATAAGGATACCTTGTTTTAATCCTTCAAATACTGCAGTAAGGATATACAAGAAATCGATACAGTTTCCAAAGTATTATAGAACTGAGGGTATAAAACCCTAAAATTCTTCCAAACAACCATATGAACAACGGTATCCTGTATTATTTAATAACCCAAACTGTAACAAAAATATACAAGAAGGCATGCAGCGTGTAAAGATGTTTTTAAGAACAGTAAACACCAGGCTTAAAGCCCATTAATCTTATAAAACCAAAACGGCAGCTACAGGTAGGGTCTTGCACTCACGGCCGTAGCCGGAGGGTTCTCTTTAAAAGAGATAGGGTTAAACCCTTGATTTTCAACTTAAAAGCAAACAACTCGAAAAACCCTGGAGGACAGCAAAAGAACTGGAACAACCAATCCTGTACATATCGCTTAAGGGTTTCACACATTGTGATAAGCCATGGAAGGACCAAGGCTTTCCCGGGATTTGGAGCCGTAAAATTAACTCTGGTGAACACGAAGAAGAGAACCAGGTTCACCTGCAAGGGGAAAGCGTTGCACAGAGTTTTAGTATCAGCGTTTAAATGTAAAAGAATTATGTTAACTGGTATAAATTATTGTTTATGAAATAAAAACAAAGAATAGCTTCTTACCTGTTAATAAACCCTCGCAGCGAAGTTACGACTTCTTCCAGTGATTTGACAGAGTGGGTAAGAACCCAGCAGAGTGTAACAATCTCTCTTACAGCCAGTTGCTTGAACCAGCCACGCCACGATGAAGGAATAATAACGCTGGAGGATACCGAAAATGGAGGGACTGTCACCAACCAAAACCAGTTAAACAATGGCGATGAGCAGAAGCAAACAACACGGTGGTAAGCACCCCTTTACAACCTCACAATGCAAGGAGCAGAGCTCACGAGGAGCTGAAGCAACAATGGGAGAAAACGCAGTCAAATTTCCATTGGTTTGGACCGAAGAGCTAGCACAACGGCCGAGGGCCCGAGGGCGGAGAAAATAACAAGCTAGGGTTCAGTCAACACATATATAACGATGGAGTGTGGCTGATAAATGACCACGTATCATTTTAATAATTGGCATCATATGGATTATGCTCTAAAGTCCACGATCGATAATTGGTGACATACAAAATCATCGCTGGAAGGTTCCAAAGGAGGTCTCACTCCATAGTTTAAACCTACACCATATCATGAGCCACGTACATTAGTCCATTATATTTATATTACATGCTACGTGTAGTTTAATACCTAGCATTTTGTTTATACATATAGCATGTTATATATGTTTATATTGCATGCTACGTATAGTTAAATCTTTAACATTTTGTTTATAAATATATCGTGTTATATATTGATTAATTTTATTGCATGCTACATTAGTGTTATACACAACCTTGTAGCGCTAACATAGCATTTCCTTAGGATAACAAGAGACTATGGTGTAATAGGTATGAATATAGTTAGTTGTAATAGTTTGCAACTTAATGCTATCTAATTGTTTATTTTTTTTAAAGGATAAGTAGTATTCATATCTACTCTTTAGAGCTTATGCAATCATGGATATTTCCCTTATGTTAAGAGTAAATCTCTTGGGTTAACGCTAGTATAAGGTCTAGATACTTGGAAGATAAAGAGATAACTCTTTGATTTGTCATAAGGTTGTTGACAACTAATAGACTTGACACTCTCCAACCCAGAATTGATAAGAAAATTCAAAGTAGGATAGATTAGAAAGTTTTGTTCTTTTCCTTGGTTATTAATGTAGTCTGGAGATGTCATAAGAGATCTATAGAAATGAATATAGGATTGATTCCATAGTATAAGTTTCCAATCAATAATACTTTTGGATTGTGTTAGATATTCTAATAGACTATAGACTGTTTAACCACAAAAAGAATACTTGTTGGGAAACATAATTTATAGATGCTGCAATAAAAACAACCATGAATTGATGTAAATAATAGTTCCCAAGAGTAGAAAGATAAATCAAATGTATTCTAAGCCTGAAATGATATTATCATAACTTTGCAAAAAATGAGTAATCCTTTTCTATTTTATCTATAGGTAAAAATGCAATTCCTTTTGTTTTAAAGTCTCAAAGAAAAATTCCAGTAGTAATAGAAATAGTACCTGGAGAAGCATGGCATTTCTATCTAGCATAAATAAGCTTTACCAAAACATTTATATGCAGAAAAATGAACTGTAACTTCAAAGACTTGTTAGCATTGAACCATACTTTTACCTGTATATCTGTAATAGAAGAAAACGGCTGTGTTAGCTCGAAAGCTAAGTAAGCCCAGCCCTTACGACAAATCACCTTATTGTTGCAAACAGAAAAACAATCAGTAGCTGAAAAGAAAAATGATTTTCAAAGTACAGAGTATTTAAATCACTAATCATTTACATTTTAATAGCATAAACTAATCAACTAGTAATAACTGCTTTATAATGTGATTAGTTGTTAAAAATTTTAAAAGTTTTAAATTTTTTTGAAATTTTGGGGTTTGACAGCATTTCACTCCAATGAAGGCCAAAATTGGAAAACCATGCACCGTGGGGTTGTGGTTGACATTTCCATATTTCCCACACCCATACATGCTAGCAATATTTGTCGGAATTTAAAATTGCATCTCCCTAGCGTTTTTTGCACACCGGGAATAAGTCCACCGAGTGTCCCTAAACGGTATCTAGAGGTGACCTGCAACTTGCAATAGATTGATGGTGAGGCCTTTGATCAAGAAACCATAAATTCCATTGGATTTGTGATGTGGGATTTTATCTAGGTGGTGCCTCTTCTGTTTGTCCATTTCCCGGTGACCGCCGTATACGATGGTTTCTAAAACTAGGGTTTCACTCAGTAAGGGACAATGCATTTCATGCTAGCGAGGGACAAAATTAGAAAACCATGCATGATGAGGTTGTGGTTGAAGTTATGATATTTCCCATGCCCAAAAACTCTAGAAAAATTTGACGAAATTCAAAATTGCGACTCCGTGACATTTTTTACGCACCAGGCACAAGTCCACCAAGTGTCCCTCAACGGTATATGGAGGTGACCTGTAATTCACCATAGATCGATAAATATTCAATTCCTTGGATTCATGACATGGTATTTTAGCTAGGGGATCTGTCTCCCACCTTTACATTGCCTCGTGACCTCCGTATACGGTGGTTTCCGAAACTAGGTTTGTGCTCAGTAGGGGACAATGCATTTCATGAAAACAAGGGCCAAAATTGGAAAACCATGCATGGTGGGGCTGTAGTTGGTGTTACCATATTTTCCATTTCCAAACATGCTAGCAAGAATTGACGAAATTCAAAATTTCGGCTCCCTCACATTTTTTACCCAGCATGCACAACTTCACCATGTGTACCTCAACGGTATGTGTAGGTGACCTGCAAATCACCATAGATCGATTGTCGCACCTCCGATCGATGAACTATTGATTTTGTTGGATTCACAATGTGGGATTTTATCCATGGGGTGCCTCTACCACCTATCCATTTCCCAGTGACCTCCGTATATGGTGGTTTCTTAAACTAGGGTTTCGCTCACTAGGGGACAATGCATTTCATACCAATGAGGGCCAAAATTGGAAAAACATGCTCAGTGGGGCTATGGTTAGCGTTCCCATAATTCCTATTGCAAAACATGCTAGCAGGGTTTGACGAAATTCCAAATTGTGGCTCCTTGACATTTTTTCACGACCGACGTAAGTCGAGCAAGTAACCGTGAATGGTATCTAGAGGTGACCTGAAAATTACCATAGATCATTGCTAGGTCATTCCATCGATGAACCACTAATTCCATTGGATTTGTGACATGGGATTTTATCTAGAGGCGGGCCTCTCACACCTATCGATTTCCTGATGACCTCCATATATGGTCATTTATGAAACTAGGGTTTTGCTCAGTAGGGGACAATGCATTTCATGCTAACAAGGGGAAATGTTGGAAAACCATAAACAGTCAAGTTGTTGTTGGCATTCTCATATTTCCCATGCCCAAAAATGCTAGCAGGATTTGACAAAATTCAAAATTGGGGCACCCTGACGTTTTTTGCACACAAGGCACAAGTCCACCAAGTGCGCATGAATGGTATGTGGAGGTGGCCTGCAACTCACCATAAATCGAATCTAGGGCCTTCGATTGATGAATCATTGATTCTGTTGGATTCGAAAAGTGGGATTTTAGCCTTGGGGGGTCCTCTCCCGCTTGTCCATTTCCTGATTACCTCCATATACGGTGGTTTATGAAACTAGGGTTTCGCTTAGCAGGGGACGATGCATTTCACGCCAACGAGGGACAAACTTGGAAAACCATAAACAGTCAGGATATTGTTGGCATTCTCATATTTCCCATGCCCAAAAATGCTAGCAGGATTTGACAGAATTCAAAATTGGGGCACCTTGATGTTTTTTGCGCACGAGGCACAAGTCCACCAAGTGTCCGTGAATGGTATGTGGAGGTGGCCTGCAACTCACCATAAATCGAAGCTAGGGGGGTCCTCTCCCTCTTGTCCATTTCTCGGTCACCTCATATATGGTGGTTTGTGAAACTAGGGTTTCTATGAGTAGGGGACAATGCATTTCATGCCAACGAGGGCCAAACTTGGAGATCCACGCATGTTAGGGCTGTGGTTGGCATTCCCATATCTTCCACACCAAACAAGATAGAAATGTTTGATGAAATTCAAAATTGTGGCTTCGACGTTTTTTGTGCACCGGCAGAATTCCACCAAGCATCCCTCAACGGTATGTGGAGGTGACCTACAACTCACCATAGATCGATGTTCGGGTATTCGATCGATGAACCATCAATTCTGTTGGACTCGTGACATGGGATTTTAGCTAGGGGCACCTCTCCCATCTGTCAATTGGATGGTGATCTCCATATACGATGGTTTCTGAAACTAGGGTTTCGCTTAGTAGGGAAAAATACATTTCATGCCAATGAGGGATAAAATTGGAAAACCATGCACGGTGGGGTTGTGGTTGGCATTCCCATATTTCCCATGCCCAAAGATACTAGCAAGATTTGAAGAAATTCAAAATTACAGCTCCGTGATGTTTTTGCGCACTCAGCACAAGTCCACCAAATGTCCCTTGACGATATGTGGAGATGACCTGAAACTCACCATATGTTGATGCTCAGGCCTCTGATCGATAGACCGTCAGTTTTGTTGGATTCGTGACGTGGGATTTTAGCTATGGAGTCGCTCTCCCTCTTGTCCATTTCTTGATGACCTCCATATATGCTAGTTTCTGAAACTAGGGTTTTGCTGAGTAGGGGACAATGCATTTCACACCAACGAGGGCCAAACTTGGAAAATGCATCTCACACCAATGAGGGATAAAATTGTAAAACCATAGCCCTAACTAGGGTTTAATGTTTAACATTCATGGACCATAGCCATAACCCTATTCCTAACCCTAATCTTATCTTATTGTCATAACTTAGTTCAGAATCAATCTAATATCCAACTCAACTTTTTCAAATCCGATGGAATTATGCTTGAAATCATCTTGATCCATGAATTTGGTTCTCGCTCTTTGGATTCTATTGTAGTTCCTTTAATTCTGAGTGATTAGTCATTGGGTGCATGAGGTTTGTTGAATAGTGTTGTTAGTGGTTGATGAAATGTGAAGCATTTATTGCACTTATTTTTACTAAATTACACTTGAACATTGACTTAACTTGTAATTTAATCAACCAAACTCACAATTTTTAATTAGATATATCCAATTGGTGTGCATGTACTGAGTTCATTTTTGGAACCTTGAAATACATTGTATTGCACTCAATTTTATTAAATTACACGAGCCATAACTTTGACTTTACTTGTAATGACCATCCAAAATCACAAATTCTAATTAGATATCCAATTAGTGTGCATGTAGTGAGATCATTGAAACATTTACATATAATAGTGTGTTCTTTTAACATACTCCATTCATATGTAATAGATAATCCACACAAATCAACACAATAGATTGACACAAGAACATGTGGAAACCAAAGAACAAATTCAAAGTGAAATGTATCATTCATTTATAAGTGAAATGTCAATGTACATGTCTCCAAAATTCCATGTCTCCAAAACTACATATATATCCAAAACAATCCAAAATTACATGTATCCAAAACTATCCAAGCCACATATACATGTAAGTGAAATGTCAATGTACATGTCTCCAAAAGTACATGTATCCAAAACTATCCAAGACACATGTGCATGTATCAAAATGTACATATATCCCATAAGACAAATAAAAACTCAAGCTTCATGTTGTTATTTCCTGACGTTGATCCTCTAGGAACAACTCTAGGACCAGTGTGCATGTCTGGATCCTACAAATTAAATATCAATTGTTAAATTGAACTAACTATGTGCTAGTACATTATGTCAATAAAATACCATATCTAAATTAACTCAACGATTATCAACATGTTCATGGACATTGCATGAAACAATTGGTCATTAATGAACATCTCACCTCAACGAGAGACTGTGTCAAAGGGGATTGTGTTGCTTGTGTAGCAGATGGAGTCGTTGGTCAAACATCAAGGATGGTCACATCCATGGTGGAACTAGAGGGGGCAAGAACTGTTGCTGCTAGTGGTGGCTACAATCACCAAATGTTGAAATAGTTATACATGTGCATCAATATACAATAGACAACAATAGCATACTATGTCTATATCATATTCAAATAGTTATACCTCTGTGTGGCTTGTTGTTATTGCAGATGCCACATTGATTGATGTTGGTGGCTACAATCACCAAAGTTGAAATAGTTAGATATGCATGAATAAACATTAGACAACAATAATAAAGTATGTAATGATCATGTTAATATAGTTGTACCTCTTTGTGACTTGTTACCATTGCAGATGCAACACTGACTGCTACATCAACAATCCCTATGAGGTTTTCAATAGTAAACTTTGGCTTCTCATTTAGTAAACATGAAAATCAAACATTAAAAAAAAAAATTGGACTGGATTTCAAGTTAACAAAACTAGAGTCTTGATAGGAGTAGGCCGCCTCATATACGCATGAACCTTGTTCATGTATGGCCTATGAGGAGATAAAACTCTAGTAAATGGTCCAGGTGTTTCGGTTGGTGACTATAGTCATAAAGTGTTCATGTAGTTAGACATGCATGATTCAACAAACATACATGTATTTAAAAAATGACATTTTTAATTGTTTACATGGAGCCCAAATGTTTCCTTGGTCGATACAACAATGAGTGCTACCTCCATCACTGCTTTTCCCCATGAAGGATCTGGCATCTGTAAGTTTAATAATTGTAAATATTAGACCCTAGATAGAATTAGTGAAATAACATGTACAATATGTGGAAATTAACCAATAAAAAAGTATTAAAAAACTGAAATTTTAAAATGTTTAGCTCGGTGTGAGATACGACAATGGGTGCTATATGAATCTCTCCAACAACCAAGGGATCAATGGATGGAATTTCATTCCCCCCTGTAGAATGTGGAACATGAAACTCTAGGTGGATGGAATTTCATTCCCCCCTGGATAGATGTCCGAAAGATACATTAATCAAGACCAAAAAAATCGTTTCATTAAACATATAGACAAACAAAATCATATTTATTTTCTATCTTATTGTATTTTCAGCTCTTGAGTATTTAGATTTCTTCTGGCTTCCTCTTCCTACACCTTAGGCTGAAATGCAATTTCATACCCTTCGGGCAGAAAGGTATTAAAACTTAAAGAAGAGAATGATGATCCTTAAATAAATCTCTCACTCGAACTATAACACCAGCCGTAGACACTCTGCAGAATTTCCAGAAGAGTGGTCCTTAGTACTATGATTTATAGTTAATGAAGAAAAAAAAAATTGTCATAAGAGTGGTCCTTAGTACTATGATTTATAGTTGATGGATAAAGACAAATTGCCACAAGAGTGGTCCTTAGTACTATGATTTATAGTTGATGAAGAAAAATAAGAAAGATAACTTGTTTCATTGATTGATAATGCCAATATATATAAAAAGAGGTGCATACCTTTGGGTCTTGAAAGATTTCATGATCTCAACAAACTCATCATATTTTTCCCTATTGTCCTTAAATGTATCTTTGACTGACTTGAGATATGCCAAAGCGTCATCTATTGTTGATAGCCTCCGTGATCATTCAGAAGATTGATGCAGTCTGGAGCTATATTAGATAATCCTCAAGAAATTAAAAGAGGTAAAAAGAACAAGTAGGTTACCCATCATGCCCTTTTTACAAGATGTAAAAAAACAATTAGAAGTACCAATTAAGAAGGAAAGAAACTGGACATACCAAAATAGATGTCTAAAAGATACATTAATCAAGACCAAAACAACCTTTTCATCAAACATATAGACACAAAACATCATATTTAATTTTATATTAACAAAATATTGGGAATCTATGGCTTTGTGGCAAGTTTTAAACCAGGAACTATTTAAATTTTATATTAACAAAATATTGGGAATCTGTCCCTTTTTAAACGAGGAACTAAAATGCTTTAAGATGTTCGGTTGAAAAGGAAAGATACCCTATGGAATGACTATTGTAGGATAACATAAAAACAATTAGAAAAGAAAAGGTTATAAAGGTAATAGATCTTAGAAACACTAGATGAATTATGAAAACATGAAAAATCCAGTGGCACCTTAGTGATACAGTGCTAGCAATCATAGCTGGTAAATGCAATTGATGGCTAACAAATGCATCCCTTTCATAAGCACATAAAACCCACATCTTCTTGCCTTAGCCATTGCATTTGATTTGGTAATATTTGAGCATTTGGGATGATGATAAAAGGGAAACAAAATCAGGAAAAAAAGTGTTGATCAAATATGTTTTAGTCTAGACTTTACATCCACAGTATTCCCTAGATACATGTAGAATTCTACTGTATTGTAACTGGAGTCACTAATAATGTGGTATTGTAGTGACTCTGAACTTCCAAAGGCAACAAGAATGCCAGCAAATATAATTGACAAACATCCATAATTGAGAAGAAGCATGCAAAACAACCTAAAAATGTTTAGACTAAATCACCTAGCATTACAAATAGAATGAAACTGATGGTTATGAAATACATACCCTCCAGAAGCATAGGAAACCGACTTCTTTACAATATGTTTCAATCCATACTTTACATCTATAGTATTTACGAAATACATGATAGCTGGATTTGACTAAGTTAGATAGTCAAATGTACCTGGTTTTTTTGGCCCATGGTAATTGGTAGCCCATGTTATTGGCTATCGATAACCAGTTTGTTGAGCAGGTTTTACTGGTACAGAGGCTGAGCATCCTGGGTTGCTTGAGATCCAAACGCCTGATGCATGGCATTAAAGCGTGGACAACAAAGTGGTTATTTTTCTCAGGTCAGGAATACAGCATCTGAAAAAGTCTACTTATAGACTTAGACAACTCCATTGTAAGGTACTTAAGAAGACCAGTGCTAGCCTGTGTGTAGCTGGTAATGGCTGGAGTGGCCATACCTTAACCAGATTCATTTGGAGAGATAGCAATAGATCTATTATGGCTTATTTTCCAAATTAAGTTTCCAGAATAAATATATTTAGTTCAATCTGTACTTTTGTGTTTTAATGTGCTTCTAATCATAACCATTAATGTACCATGATACCATGTCATTACTGGAGCAATCAGTCACTAGAAACTGAATCTTTGCCATTTTACTATTGAATGCCCTTGTTTAAGATAAAAAACTATAAAACTCACGGGGTTTGAGTATCTTAGCACACTTACTATATTAAAGTCACCAGATCCCTAAAACTAGGAAACACGAAACTGATCAACCTCGATATTCTATATTCTATAGTAGGAATCAAATTCGAAATGACAACTAAGATGTTTTTGTCATTAAAATAAATTCAGGGTAAAGAAAACACAAAAGCGGTCCTCTCCATGAAATTCCGTTCACTCCAACAAAGGCATTGCAAACATATGAAGTTCAGACCAACAAAACCCCAAACATATGAAGTTACTGAGATAAAATAACTCACGATTCTCTTCGCCTTTTTCCATTAGACCCCATAAGCAGATCCTCTTATCCTCTCTTAATTTTCTAAAAGAGTCACTATTGTTGTACCTGGACTGAAAAGCAGCTGTGAACACCAAAAGAAAAATCACGAATAACATAAAATCTTGTCCATGCCAGGAATTTACAAATCTTATAATGGTGTAAAACCGGGGCTATCCATACTAAAAAATGAAAGAGACTGTTGAAAATTTGAATTAATGCAAGAACCTTACTGGTTTCGTGAAAAAAAATTGCTAAAGCGCAACAGATTGAGGGGAATAGAGTTCAAGTACAACAATATAGAGTTTCGATCAGTGGTCGATAACCTCGACTCTACCACAAACTTCCCAGCAGCAGCGCCTCTTCCGGTTATCGTACTCCAAAGAGAGTGCATGACCACCACCTTTCCAGCTTTTCCACCCGATCTAACATTTATTTATATGGCCTTCTCGACGTAGAAAAAAACAACTCTTTACCCACTTACTCCACACGCTATCACCACGGATTGGTTTCCCACTGTCCATGTCACTTTAAAAACAACATAATACTTAATCTATTAATATTTAGAATTTGAATATCAAAATTTGACTTTGACAATGTTGATCTTCATTTCATTTTGAAAAATGTGTCCACTTAATGGAATTGTAAGTTGTACCGGCAGTGCTCATAGGGTTGAAACGTTTGATAAACATAATGACAATAAAATTTTAGCAAGGATAGTAAGATGGAAATTTTCTATCCATTTTGATGTAAAAAGACATATAAAAAGATATAGCATTTTATTTAGTCAATTTTTATTAGCTCATTTAGTGAAGATTTATTTTAAGGAGGGTTTGGGTTCAATTTCTCTTGGGGTGATTTAGCTAGGAGGAGTCACCCAAAATCCAACTAGTGTTGGACACACCACGAACATAGAGAAGAGGGGTGAATCTCCGTGTGCAGTCTTTATTACTGTTTTAACTTTAATAATCAACAACTTATTCAATATTATGCATTATCACATTATCATTATATCATCATCAACATTGTAACCATAATCATATCATCATCATCACATAGAAGGAATAGCAACAAAATACACAATATTTTTACGTGGAAACCCAATTCCTTGAGGAAAACCACAAAATTATTTTTAAAATAGTTTTCTAACCGGAAGGAGGAAACAACCCCCTTATTACAAGGATTTCAATTTTCCAGCTGCAAGTCGAAGAAGGCTACAATCCCTTGATTTACAGGCTACGAGCTGAAGGATGCTGCAACTCCATGGTTCTCCAGATTCAACAAGAAGCACGATACGAGCCCCTTTCCTTGCCTCGTCGTGCCACCTTGATAAGAGGATAAAACCTGTTGTACCACAACCGCGCAAATACTGCGGACCTGCTAATCAACATATGTACTGCACTGGACATACTGTACCACACTACACAACCTACACCACACTACTCAACCTGTACCACACTTCAAAACATGTACCACACTGCTCAACCTATACCACCATGCACAACCTTTACGGTCACACTACAAAACATGTATGACACTGCACAACTTGTAGCACACTTCTCAACCTAGACTGCGCAACATGTACCATACTGCACAACCACTTCTCATCATTTGATCACTGCTCATCATCTGAGCAACCTGTCCAATTAATCTGTATTAATCAATTTGTTTCTCATATAAACCAAATGAGTCAATTTGAGTCTGCACACTAAACTCAGTCCACCTGGGTCAAACCAACTGCTCATATAACTCAGCCAATCTGAGTCAAAACAACTGCACATAAGGCAATTTGTGTCAATCTTTCTCAATTATGACAAGATGCTTGTGTACCTTATTAAATATCACAAGATGAAGAAAAAGTAAAAAAACGAAAAGAAACTCTAGATCATGTTGTTATACGCCTGAATGGCACCTCTCCGTCCGAGTGCTGACTTCCCTCAGGTTGGCACAAAAAAGGACACTTATGGATTGAGGTTTCCCATATCCACTGTACTTTGGCTTATGATGAAGTACATTCCCTATACACCCAGCTGGTTACTTTGCCATTTTACCTATGTTGAGTTGTATTCGCGACTGCCATTATTGACAACTCGCACATCATTCACGAGTCTCCTTCATAGCAAGTCGTGAATCCTTGTATTCGCGGGTTTCTCTTCTATATAGTCGCGAATCATTCGCAGGTTGCTGTACTACAGACCCGCGAATGGTTTCCTCAACATTAAAACACAAAACCACGCGCTAATGGGAGATTAGTTATGCCATTTAACTTAATCATCTTAACTGCTATAACCTCCCTAACCTTCGAGAACTGCCTAATTTCACCCATATAAATACATGCCTTGGGGAGGGTGTTGGTGGTAATACTTGGAGAGCAAAGTTATGATGGTGGATTGGCTACAGAAATCTTTGGAGCAGCAGAGAACTCAGAATCCTTTGGTGACAGAGGAGTCCTTGTCTTAAGCATTGGGTTGTAACCTAAACTCTTTCTATTGTTGTTAATAAAGAGATTACTTCTTCCATATGTGTTTCATATCTTGTAGTTTGATAAATGTTTAAATTTTAGTATTATATGTGATTTATCTAACCTGCTAATACATATATGATTCATATTGCATTTGGAAGAGTGTTCTTTGACAGGTGAAAGAGGAACTATCCTAGAGACTTTTGGAGTGGAGCAGAGAGGGAGAACCTAACCAAGGATCGACCTTCGTTGAACCAAGTAAGTCCTTCTAACTTCCTATTTCCTATTCTGCACTTTAAGGGTCAAATTGTCTGCAAGTGAATGAGTATGTTGGTAACCCCAGACCTAGTTTGCTGTAGGTCCTTCTCTGGGTAAGCCACTGGGTAAGCCTAGTTTGCTGTAGGTCCTTCTCTGCCTTCCTGACCAGTTTTTGCTTGGTAGTTTGCTTGTGATTTTCATCCTGTTTCTTACTTGCTTCAGTGCTTGAAGGTCTTTGGGTTTTTTCTCTGTCTTTGAGAAATTTTTTATACCCATTCACGGGTTGTCCTACTGGACAGTCGCGAATTAAAAGTTGCATTCGCGGGTTGTTCTACTGAATAGTCGTGAATCGTTCGCGAGTTGTCTTTATAGACAGTCGCGTATACATCTGGAAACTGTGATTTTTTAAGTAAAAGTTTGCTTGTTCTTTTACTTGTTATATTTCATTTTTCCTGTGAAGACTTTCTTTAAGGGTGCAGTAGTGTTGTTTGATTGTCTTAGGTGATCACATTTTAGTGCTTTTTGAAAGCCCTTGAGTTCTTTTTTACTTGTTTTATTTACTGTTTGCATCTTGAAGTGTTCTGGCTTGTTTGGGTGGTTGGTTAAGTGTCTTAGTCTGGATCAGTGATCAGGGTCTTGGGCTTTGTCTTTTCTAGTGTGTTTACTGTTAGTTGCTGGTTTGCACTTTCCTATTTAAGTTTGCAGTGATTTAGTGTCATTGTTTGCACCCAAGCTAGGGGTCTTAGCCTACTTCTTTTGTTGGTTTTTTGGTCCTATCTTCCTGTCTACTTCAGTTTGTAGCTTTCATACAGTTTATAAATTTCAAGTTTACTCAAGCATACTGCATTTTAGATGCACAATAGTTTTTTGAGCATTTTTTAAAGTGAAAAAACAAAAAAACAGTTAATCTTTTGCATTCTAGTTTTTGCATAAGTAGTGTTTTGATTTTCAGTTTAAAGAATATTATCTCAGAAAAATACAAAAACACAGGTTTAGTTTCTCTTATTAGTGCTTTTAATTCATGAATATATATTTGAAAAAATGAAAATAAGTTTATTTTATAGTGCTAGTTTGCTTTGAATGCACCTTTTAATTTCATTTATTTTCTGCTGAGTCAAAACACCATACAGTCCATCACTTCCATTTCCTTTGAGTAAGAAACAACCCTTAAAATAAACGCTTAAATTAAAATTTATTAGTAAATTTTTATTTCTAGGGCCTTTTCACATACTAGCTTAGGCTAGACTTGTGGGTTAGGGAGTGTAAACTTCCCACAAGTTATAAACTCAGACGTAGTGGACCATTCTTTAGGTAAATCCTTGATTCTATCACTATATCTGGGAAGCTCCTCTCAAACGGGAGTTAAGCACTAGGCCGCGTGGAGACTTGGACAGAGGAGATAGCCCTCCGAATCCTTGTCAAAACGTAACCCAGGACTTTTGCGCATCTGGGGATTCTGTCCTAGACAGAGTTTCGGTCTCAGCTACCCTGCCCATGCGTACGAGTTCGGCTGACGACTGTCCCCCCAGACAGTAGGTATTGTCAAGGTAGCCTTAGTCTCTTGTCTTTTTAGGGCTCATACCCAGGTAAACCGGAAGGTTATTTCTGGTTCACCTTGAACGGACTTGGAAGGTAACCCTTTTGGAAAGTGTAGGAGGGTGGTTGGGTGATTCCTCCGCTTGTTCCTAAGAACCCCTCAAGGACGCCAAGTAACTGTTCATCAGCTTTCTTCAGGAAAGCATTATAGCCTGGTTTGATTGCTTGAGACTCTAGGATTTTTTTAGTGTATGCTCTGTGGTTTGCTTGTGTTTAGTTGGCCTTACGGTGTGATTAGTTAAAGTCTTAATTCTAGAGGACCAACTTCTTAGAAGGTCAAGAAGGTTGAGAAACCTTCCTCCTCTCACCACTTTGGAGCCTCCACCTTTACCCCAAAGGAGGAGATTAAGCACAGGCGGTTCTTTTGAACCAGTAGGAGTAAGCGAGGTTCTTGGTGAACCAAAGATAATAGCTAACCGCTTTGATTTAGACACAGTTGAGGTAGAAGAATTGCAAGCTGACGTGTTTGCAAGTAATTATAATACCCCCTTGACTGATTTGAACGATCCAGTGATCGTGCAGGTTAGACCTTTTAGTTCACCAGTGTTAGGTGTCCCTCTAGGTAGAGTCATGTCTTCTATGGGAGAAAGTTCATTTGTCTTCACCTCAACCCTTCCAGTTGAAGGGGTAATACCTCCCCCGGTTAGTGCCCCTAGATCTAGTTTACCTTCCACACCCTTAACTCCAACAAGCCGGGTGGTCCAACCACCGGTTTACTCGAACATTGGAAGTACTTCTGGTGATATGGTTACTGGGATCCCCAGTGTACCTACAATTCCTTCTTCCTTCCCTTACACTAGCCAGAGTGGTCCGGTGGGGTCCTCGGCCTTTGTCCAAGGATTCCCTTGGAATGGGGGGCACATCCCCCCATCCAGTCCATACGTAGGTCAACCTCCTTCATATGTAGGAGTGTAGTTTGGAAGCAACACCTCTTATGGGAAAAACTTCCAAACCCCTATTTCGGTCCCATACTCGAGCTCTCCCTTCTCTTTGTTTAGTGGAGGGATACCTGCTCCAGTCTTTCAGACCCCTACTTATATGGGGATGTCCCGAACAACTTACCCTGCACCTCCCACTCATAATTCAGTGGCCTACGAAAGGAATCCATTCCAAATCAACCTTCCCACTTCACAACCGGTGTTTGGGGGAAACCCCTCTTTTACCTTTGGGCATTTAGGGGCAGGACCCTCGAATCCCCAAGTTGGCACATCTAGTACTCCGGTTAGGCCCAAACTTCCTTTTCTGGCAACTTTAAACTTGCCAGACTTATCAAAGTTGATGAATGATCCAGTGAGGCATGACCCCTTGTGGCCACCTGTTCCCACCAAATTGCCCTCGGATATCCCTAAATTCGAAGGTAAAGCTGGTGAAGATCCTGGGGCACATGCCACCACGTTCCATTTATGGTGTTCTTCCAACTCATTGAATGAAGATTCAGTGAGATTAAGGCTATTGCAGAGGACCTTGATGGGCATTGCAGCAAAATGGTATATCGAATTGCCTTCTGCTTCCTTTAGTAGCTTCTGGGACTTGGCTACTACTTTCCTTAGCCACTTTCAGCTTCCAGTCCGATACGATTTCGGAACAGACTTATTGTCCACCTTTAGACAAAACAAGGCTACCCACATCTCAGATCATATCCAAGAGTGGAGGAGGTGAAAGAGCCTTATCAAAGCTACCATTCCTCCTGAATTTATATTAGAATGGTTCCTTAAATCATTATTGCCCTATATATGTAAGGATGTTTCCACATCATGAGAGACTAGTGAGGAAGAAGCCATACTCAGGGCCCAGCAGTTGGACTTGATTTATTCACAGTCTGGGATCTTATATGAAATCATCCCTGAGGCACCTAGACCTTCTCATGAGGCCAAGAGACCTAAGCCTGGACCCCATGCCGACGGTGTGGTTGGGTCCGTTGATTATCCCACTATAGAGTCTTTGACAAAACAACTTCACCAATTGTCTGTCAAATAGTCTACGGCGGAGGCAGCAAAGGCTGCCCCCTCTCCCCAACTTTGCAAATGTTTTTTCTCAAACTTCTCAAAAGGGAAATCAGCAGTCTGGCAGTAAGAAGAAGAAGGGTAGAAAAGGAGAGGGAAACCAAAACAAAAACAAGCCTAAGCCCGCAAACAATGCTGATGGGGGAAAAAAAGATAAGAAGAAATTCAAGTTTCCTTGTAAGTTGTGCCAAGGAGACCACTTGACCCACCTTTATCCCCTCATGGAACAAGCTCAGAAGCTGTTAAAAACTCAACCAACAGCTATCCCAAAGGATCCTTTTCCCCAAGGACAGAATTCCACATCAGCTTCTACTGTAGCAGGGGGCAGTCAAACTACTCCTGACCCTAATTATATCAACATGGTCAGATCCTCAACTTTGTTGCAAACTAGGAACAAGAACTATGAGAAAGAGACTCCTGAGATGGGTAAAGCTGTAGGTGAACCTTCCAACCCGCTCACTATAGAGAAACCTGCGGAAATAATCCCAAAGTTACCCAAGAGTATCTTTAAGAAGACTTTGCATAATCCCAATAGGGCTACTTCCAACTACTCAGTGGTTGAAGATCTAGTTCAAACCCCATGTGCAATGTCAGCTTTAGAGGTGCTACAGAGTTGTCACACTTAGCGGGATGCCCTCTTGGCAGCTTTAGGTAGCATGGACTCTACGAGTCTCACGACGAAGTTTCCTTTGTCGGATGTCAAAATTCACCTCCCTTACCATGTAGCCCTATCGATCGATGTTGTCCATGGTGGTAAGACCATTGGAAGAGATGTTGTAGATGAGGGAGCCCCTACATGTGTCATGTCCCTGGCTTGTTGGAAAGCTCTAGGATCCCCAGAGCTGGTCCCATCAACCACTTTACTTACTGCTTTCGATGGAAGGTCTTTCCATCCACATGGTATCTTGCTAGCTTTCAAGATTAAGTTGGCAGGAAAAGCAGTGTCTGTTGAAGTTGAAGTGATTGATGCTCCCTTGGAATACAATTTGCTTCTGGGTAGGAATTGGACTTATGCAATGACTGTTGTTGCATCGGCTGTTCTTCGTGTTGTGGTATTCCCACATGAGGGCAAGTTGGTTACTGTTGACCAACTTGATTTTACTCGAAAGGGCCGTTTAGAGTCTAAGGAATCCAATGTACCATTGGTTGATCGGAGCAAGCCTGCTGCTTTGAGCTTGGGGGATGGACTGCATACATCATTGATGGGCACGTTTGATATCCCAGCCCCAATTAACTATATCAGTTCCACTAGTGTGGGGAATTCCATCACTTCGGTGGTGGATAGGACTGATCCTTGGGTTCTCCCAACCCCCCAAGAACCGGAAGTGCCCTTATCAGCAGTGGAAGTGGCATATCAAGCTGTTACCCAAGCCACTGTTGATTCTATGCCAGATCCTCTAATAGTCTCGGATGATTTGGATGAAGTCTATTTGCTCGCATGGGCGGAAAAATCTTTACATTCCATATATTGCTTAGAAACTGTTTTACCTTCCGATGAAGCCATTCTGGAAGCTATGTGTAGCCGTGATAAGATATGTGAGGATATTCATCACATGTCTTATTTCCTTCCAGAGCTAAGCAAGATTGAAAACCAAGAGTTTCATTTAGACTACCTGGAGATGTCGATATACCTGTTAACCCTTTGCCTAGGGAAGGAGTGTTTGCCGAAGGGAATATGGAAAACATTTCCACTACTATACCTATCAACATTTCCGTCAATCCAGATGTCGTGGAAAACATCTACATAGGAGCAAACTACTCTCCAGAGGAGATTGCTATCTATACTGCCCTTTTAAAGGAATTTCGTGATGTCTTTGCCTCGTCATATGAGGAGATGCCAGGCATTGATCCATCTATTGTCCAACATGAAATCCATACCTACCCTAATGCCAAGCTGGTTCGGCAGAAATTACGCCCCGTGAACCCACGTAAAGCGGCGGCTGTGAAGGAGGAGGTTGAAAAGCTGTTGAAAGAAGGTTTTATATATCCCATTGCTTTGACTGAGTGGGTGTCCAACCCAGTTCCTGTTGATAAAAAGAAAGGGACTATTCGTGTTTGTACTGAATTTCGATACCCTAACAAAGCTTGTCCCAAGGACAATTACCCCACACCATTCATTGATCAGATCATAGATGCTTGTGCAAGGAGTGAAGTCTTTTCGTTTATGGATGGTTTTTCCAGCTACAATCAAATCCAAATCAAACCGGAAGACCATCATAAAACTACTTTTATTTGCCCTTGGGGTACATTCGCTTATAGAAAAATTCCTTTTGGATTGAAAAATGCAGGGGCCACCTTTCAACGAGCCATGAACTTTGCTTTTCATGATATAAAATCCATTGTCGAGCCTTACCTAGATGATCTACCCGCTCATTCTTGCAATAGGATCCAACATCTAGATCATTTACGGTTGATTTTTGAGAGATGCAGATACTATAAAATATGCTTGAATCCCCACAAGTGTGTATTCTGCGTCGAGTCAGGGAGACTATTAGGATTCATTGTTTCCAGTAGAGGCATACAGGTGGATCCCCTAAAAGTTGAGGCCATTGTCAATCTACTTCCTCCTCGCTCTCTCAGACAACTTCAGACTCTACAAGGAAAGTCTAACTTCCTTCGACGTTTTATAGTTAATTATGCCAAGATCACGAAAGGTTTCATGCACCTGCTCAAACATGACACCCCTTTTGTATGGGATGAAACCGCACAACTTGCGTTCGAGGCATTGAAAAAATCCTTCTTGTCGGCTCCTTTATTGCGCCCACCAGATTATTCTAGGGATTTTATATTGTATCTGGCCGCGTCGGAGTCTACCATTGGGGTTGTGCTTTTTCAGGAGGACGATAAGCTCGTTGAGCATGCCGTTTATTATCTTAGCCGTGCTTTGGTTGGGCCTGAGCTTAAGCACTCCCGTGTCGAGAAGTTAGCCTTAGCGGCTGTTTATGCTATACAGAGGTTGGGGCACTATATCTTGCTGAGGACCACTACTGTAGTGGTGGATGTAAACCCTTTCCAGTATGTTTTATCTCGACGGATTGTTGGGGGAAAATTCAATAAGTGGATAGTCATTCTCTAAGAGTTTGACTTGGTTTTCCAATCCGCTAAATCCAAAAATTCCTTAGTGTTTGCTGAGCTTATAGGAGAGTTTCCTACGGAAGAATATGTAGTGATTGAGGATGACTCATTCCCAGATGAGCACATCTTCCTTATATCCACCTCTGATCCTTGGTACGGAGATATTCTTATATATCTCCAAACTTTGAAGTATCCTGCTGCTTACTCTAGGGAAGATCGACGTAAGTTAAGACTTCATGCTAAAAACTACCTCATAATAGGTGATACTTTATATCGAAGAGGGGTAGATTCTATCTTGCATCGCTGCCTTACTCATGAGGAAGCGGAGGTTGTCCTAAATGATTCTCACAGTGGAGCATGTGGGGGTCATTTATCTGGGTTAGCAACGGCCCAGAAAATCTTGCGTGCCGATTATTTCTGGCCCACGATCTTTTGAGATTGTGTGGAAGCAGTAAAGTGTTGTCATCCGTGTTAGATATACACCAGAAAAATGCGGTCACATCCTGCTCCCTTGTTTCTTGTTGTCTCGGTAGGCCCCTTCATGAAGTGGGGGATAGATTATATGACATGCAACCCAGCCTCGGTTGGGGGGCACAAATATATCATTGTCGCTGTGGACTATTTTACAAAATGGGCAGAGGCAATGCCTACTTTTAAAGCCGATGGGGAAATAATAGCTTTCTTCGTTTTCAATCAGATTATTACTAGGTTTGGTATTCCAAAGGTGATTTTCACTGACCATGGCAGTCATTTCCAAAATCACATGATGTCAGAACTGACCACCATGCTCGGATTTCGGCAAGAACATTCTTCTCCATACTATCTGCAAGCAAATGGTCAGGTTGAGGCTGTAAACAAGACTTTAAAAACTATTCTTAAACGTACTATTGATGCAGCCCGCTCAAATTGGCACATCATGTTATATCCTGCTCTTTGGGCTTATCGAACCAATGTCAAAACTACTACAGGTTTTTCCCCCTTCCAACTCGTTCATGGGGTGGAAGCTATTACACCGATTGAATGCGAAATCCCATCCTTGCAGATAGCTATTCATGTGTTACCTGACACGACTGAGCTTGAAGAACGCTTGGTCCATTTAGAGCACCTTGATGAACAGCGTAGAGATGTGCTGACAGCTAACCAGGCTCATAAAAATAGGGTTAAAACCCAATATAATAAATTGGTCAAGCCTAGGATTTTCTCTGAAGGGGAACTCGTCTTGCTCTGGGACCAAGATAAAGAACCCCTGGGGGAAGGAAAGTTCAAGGCCATGTGGTTAGGACCCTATGTTGTGTATAAAGTATTGAGTAAAGGCGCATATGAATTAGTAGATTATGATGGGAATAAGCTGCCTGAGCCTAGAAATGGGCTCTACTTGAAGAAGTACTACGCTTAGGCTTAGCACTTTTTCTTGTATATTAGTGTATGTATTTTTATGTACATTAGGTTGTTAGTTTAGTTTTTTATACTATATGCTGGTTGTTGTAGATGTCTTCCGAAATGTATGTAGGTTTCTCTGATGGTGCTAGCCGCCACACTTGTAACCTAGCTTCGGCAGCATGGGTTATCTATTCTCCCACAGGACAGCTTGTTGCCGCGGGTGGCGCTTGCCTAGGTCCTGCCTCTAATAATGTTGCTGAATATAGGGCCGTTATTGAGCTCTTATGGGATGCTCGGTCACATGGCATTACCCAGTTGGAAGTCCGTTTGGATTCTCAGTTGGTTGTTTCCCAGCTCAATCGAGCTTATCATGTACGAAATCCTACATTGTTACGTCAGTTTATGCAAATTCGTTTATTGGAAAGACAATTTGAAGTTATTACTTTTCATCACATTCGAAGAAATCAAAATTCATTGTCTGACGCATATGCTAATTACATTTTAGATTGGCATCTCACACACACTTCATAAATATACAACACATACATAAAAAACACTTGTAAATAAGCTGACAACCGCACATATATATATATATATATATATATATATGTGTGTGTGTGTGTGTGTGTGTGTGTGTGTGTGTGTGTGTAAATATCTGTTCATACATAGGATAGATGGAGTCTGATCCGTAGATCCAAAATATACAAAATATACAAAAAATGGATCATCATCCATCAAAATGCCCTAAGGATATGAATTCCCACCATGGCCACTGGGACCTCCCTGGTCCCCGTGATCTCTATGCCCCCTATCTTCTTCAGCCTCCTCGGCTTCAGCAGCCTCCATCGCATCCCTGTATACAACTACTGCTCTCACTACTCGTCTGAAAAGACATAGCCAGGCCAGTGGAACCCCAACTACGAACTCCTGCATAGCTACGGGGAGATGCTTTATGCGTATCGTGGGTACTCGCTCCGTCAGTCTTCCTAGCTTTGTCTCGAGTAACCTGATCAATTCAGGGTCTCCCCCTGCAACAGGATGTACGAAGGTACATGGGTGCCCTGCAGGGCAGACTGGTCCAATATCTGCATTTTGACACATGAGTAAGATTAGACTTGTGCATATGTATATATCCTATCATTAGAAAATTCATAAAAATTTGATAATGATAAAAAATTAAAAATATACTTACCCATCTCTCCCCATGCTCCTCCTAGAGGGAGGACTAGGTCACAGTCACCTCGGAAATCCATTCCAGCGTATGGAAACTGCTCCAACGCCGGCACCTGCTGTTCCCACCATGTATAAAAATCATCGTCATACATGCTATGTACTACATCTCCTCCTCCTTTGCGGAGGAAGATATCTCCCCACTTGCTCAGCCTAGGCTAACATGTATGAGAGACCTATAATGGTACCGTAGGGCTCATAGCTGGCACCCTCTCAAAGAAGAACGCAACCAATATACTAGCATAACTGAAGTTCTTGCGTCTTCCCCTCCAACAGTCGGATAATTGCCTCTTCATGATGGGGGAAATTCCCATACACTAGTCATAGAGTGTGCCTCTGAAGCAATCAATCGCCACCCTCATCTGAGTCCTAGTGGCCAAATACAACCCTGCTGAACCTGAAAGTCTGACAATAGTACTGGCTAATACCTACAGTGTCACGTCCTGAATATCGGCAATGGGAACGCTGCTGCCTTTCTTTTGAGTACCTGGCCTCCAGAATACATCAACATAGTTCTAGACACTCAAGGGGTCACCACCCCTACCAGTGCCCTCCAGGTTCACCGGTGCTCCCCGATGTGACAACCCGGTTATCAAGTAAATGTCCTCTACGGTCAGCTCCAAAGTCTCCCCTTGGATATTGAACATCCCTAGGTCATGGTCCCAATAGTTGACCAAAAACTCCAATATGCGGACATTGGCCCGCATTGGTGATGTGAAAAAGACCTTAAGAATCCCACTATTCCACAATGCTTGGATGGTAGGCGGACTTTGGAGAGCCGCTTGGTCCATCATCTCGTGTTCCCTCTCCCTCCACTCCAACACCATGATTTTCCTGTCAAATAAATATAGTTTCATTCAGTAATTCAAAATTTTGAATATTTTTTATGGATTTGCCTATCGCACAGCATTCGCGACTCTCCATTGGGACAACTCGTGAGTCATTCACGACTTCCCTATTGAGCAACCCGCGAATCAAACGCGTATGCACGGCTTCCATGCTTAGCGACTCACGAATGCATTTTTTCACATTTTTAAATGATGAAATACACTGAATTAACCATTAATTTTAAAATTTGTTTGGATCAAATTGAAGAGCTAAGGGTGTAGATTTACCTGAAGTTGACGGATCTGAATTCCGACCGTCCAATTATCCACGGCAAGCGATCAAAGATAGAGGGTAAAACTTTCCTTTTTGGTTCAAAAAGTGTAAATGGTGAGAAATGTTTTGATTTTCAAACTATTTATAGAAATAATATTTCGTAAAGTGGGTCTTTTTCTATAGTTTGAAATGTCAATTGACTAATATTACCCCTTTTGTGCCTTGGAACATGTTTACCTCCTTTTACAAGATGTTGATGATTCTATAGGGTGGTTTTTGCTCTTTCCAACACTTGTTGGCATCTTATCACTCCACATTAACCTTAGTATGCAACATTTTGCCACGGACTATGGTATTCTAAGCCATTATTCCCTTGTCTCTACCATTTTTATTCCGTGGCTAGGGTCCTTTTTTCATGAGTATCATTCTTATATGCCATTTCCATCCTCTGGTACTCATTCCGTCACTGTTTCAGGCCCCGGGGTTTTCTCATAGCTACTTTTCATGCCAAATAGAGCTTCTTATGAATCTCTCTTTACAAGCTATCCCTTTATAGGACTCCCCGACCTTATGGAGTTTCTTTAGGCCTAGGTTTGACTCCTTCAAAATAGACTTGACTGCCGAGTTATCTCCTCCGTTCAAGCTCGTTAAGAATATGTGAATGGGCATCCGCATTGGTGGTAGGTTATCTCTTTCTCGGACCATGCGGAATAATACGAGAAAGGATCACTCTCTTTTCTTCGAAATTGAGAAGAGTATTCTCAGGTATAGGTTTATCACTTTTCCGGACCTGAGGGACTAAATTTACGGAAAAGGAACACCCAGTTTGAGCTTAGTTTTCTCTTTTTCATGCTCTGGACCCAAACGTGAAAAAGATTTCGAGTGTACTTTGTGTCTTTGTCATGCTCGTTAAACACTCAAGAACAAAGCAACGAGTTTACTGTTGTAAGCCCCATTTCTCGTAACCAAATGGATCTTTCCGAGTGATCTTGCTTTCCTTCACACTCGTAAAACTCAAGTAATTTTATGCTGTTATGGAAGGAGCGTTGGGTAGGTGGTAATTTAATATTTTTCGGACCTTCCCGACTAAGTACGAAAAAGGTTCACCTTTTCTTCTTCGAAAGTTAAGAGAGTTCTTTTGTGGTTTGTTTTATACTTTTTCGGCCTCAAGAGACTAAATTGGACGAAAAAGGACCCCCCTGGAGTCTTCTTTGGATTTTTCAGACTCTCTAAATGTGAAAACACCGAATGAGCATATACTAGTTCGGGCTCATTAAATCCACGAATTAGTGATCCTATCAAGCATTATTTTCCCATCTCTTCAAGCTTGTTAAAAAATGAAGAGGGAACCGAGTTGGCTTTTCTGGACTCATTAAAACTTCACACGGAAGGTAAGGAAGGAGTTTTCTCTTGTTTTCAGTAATGGCAGCATGTCATCCTTGAACATAGCACTCTTTGCTTTCCAATATCCATGTTTCAGTGTACACCTGTGTTCAGCTATCACTTCGAGTTTCTGCTCCTCCTCTTGTCCTTTATACCTAGGGAAACTGTTCATGTCTCATACATGACAGATAAGTCTAGTTGTCCTATCTATCTGTTATACGCTGCCTTGGGTCATCTTTGTGTTGTGCTCACTGTTCAAGGATTCTTCCCACTGTCTGATCTATAACCTGATTCCATCATTTTTATATCTACTATCCTTTTTCTTGTGTCTACCTCCTTTTGCCTAGTTCCTAGTCACTCTTGTGATCCGTTGGAGGATCTGTTGCCTTCCCTATCACAGTATGGCTCCGTTTCAGCACTTCCTGATGACGAAGACCTAGAGTTTTGACGATAGTACCTCTGGATTCACTTTCATCATTGGTGAACTCCTTTGATTCAGTTGTCAATTATCATCTATTGGTTGACAAACTGTTGAATCCTTTCCATGTTCGACTTCAGCTTACCCTTATTCACATGGCTTGGATTGTACTGGTTCTTTGGGATCCTTTACGAATACCTTAGTTCCTCATACATGAACAAAGTTGCACAAGACTATGTTCCATTTCTATATCCAGCTTCCAGATCTTTGAAGACTCAGCATTATTGTATTGTGGCTTCGATCCACCTTTGTAAATACGTGGTTTTTACCTGTATCATATGATGTACTCAAATATTGTAAAGGAGCTAGTGTTCCAGTAAATTGAACATAGTATCCTCAGATATAACTTTGTAGATGATATTATTATGTATTTGTTTCAGGTACTCCTTCTGCTCCACTGGATTTCTGAGTTTCTCCAGAGTTAAATATTATAATGTATTTCGGCCATCGTTCCCCTCTGACCTCACACATTAGGGGGCATCTGTTATACGCCTGAATGGCACCTCTCCGTCCGAGTGCTAAATTCCCTCAGGTTGGCACACAAAAGGACACTTATGGATTGAGGTTTCCCATATTCACTGTACTTTGTCTTATGATGAAGTACATTCCCTATACACCCAGCTGGTTACTTTGCCATTTTACCTATGTTGATTTGTATTCACGACTCTCATTATTGACAACTCGCGCATCATTCGTGAGTCTCCTTCACAGCAAGTCGCGAATCCTTTTATTCGCGGGTTTCTCTTATATATAGTCACGAATCATTCGCGGGTTGCTCTACTACAGACCCGGGAATGGTTTCCTCAACATTAAAACATAAAACCACGCGCTAATGGGAGATTAGTTATGCCATTTAAATTAATCATCTTAACTGCTATAACCTCCCTAACCTTCGAGAACTGCCTGATTTCACCCATATAAAAACAGGCCTTGGGGAGGGTGTTGGTGGTAATACTTGGAGAGCAAAGTTATGCTGGTGGATTGGCTACAAAAATCTTTGGAGCAGCAGAGAACTCAAAATCCTTTGGTAACAAAGGAGTCCTTGTCTCACGCATTGGGTTGTAACCTAAACTCTTTCTATTGCTGTTAATAAATAGATTACTTCTTCCATATGTGTTTCATATCTTGTAGTTTGATAAATGTTTACATTTCAGTATTATATGTGATTTATATAACCTGCTAATACATATATGAGTCATATTGCATTTGGAAGAGTGTTCTTTGATAGGTGAAAGAGGAACTATCCTGGAGACTTTTGGAGTGGAGCAGAGAGGGAGAAGCTAAGCAAGGATCAACCTTCGTTGAACCAAGTAAGTCCTTCTAACTTCCTATTTCCTATTCTGCACTTTAAGAGTCAAATTGTCTGCAAGTGAATGAGTATTTTGGTAACCCCAGACCTAGGTTATTAGGTGAATTATCCTGTACAACACATGTCATCACATAGCCCTCGTAACGATATTTCCAACGAGCCAAAAATTTGTAATTTTGATTCCATATGAGGAAGTTATGCAAATTTTAGTGTAGAATATGCCCATAAATTTCTCTCTCACAAAATTTCACATTGTTATCCAAGAGTTGCAAAATATGTAAGTCAATTGTGAGCATTTACAAGGCACATGGCTTGAAATT
>LPNX010680390.1:1026-128713 GCA_001517045.1 Pseudotsuga menziesii
AGAGATGGATCTGTCCACATAATGATCAGAATCCATCTGTAAAGGTGTGTCTTTCAAATGGACTGTAACTTCCAGATTCAGTTGCCGTAGTTGAATGTCATTTTCGATGTCCATTTAAGTTGAATAATGTTTGCAACTTATTTTGCAGGCTACAACAAACGTTCCATCAAACTTCTCGCAGTCATGTTGTGATACCCTTATGATAAATGACACTACTGACAGAGACTTAGAAGAAGTTGTTCCTTGCATGGCTTTGTCAAATAATGATTTTTATGTATTGTCTGCTTCTGGTGGGAAAGTGTCTTTGTTCACCTTGATAACATTTAAGGTGACTAATTGTTTTACTCTTGTTGGTTTAACAAATGTTGTTATTTTTCCAATCCTGTAGATTTGTTTAATTCTTGAACTTCTGTTGTGTAACATTGTAAAATGAACGGTTCTAAGTTTACAGAGAGTTTGACTGTATCTTTATACTCCATGTATGGTTTTTTTACATCTACAGTGATATCTATGTTGATGTAGATCATCGAAAAATACATGCCCCCTCCCCCAGCAGCAACATGTTTAGCTTTCCATCCTTTGTATAATAACTTCATTGCTATTGGATTGGAAGATTCAACAATTCAAATTTACAATATTAAACTCGGAAAGGTATTGTAGATTTACATTTTCACTATAGTGCCTTCTATTTTTGCCTAACCTTTTATGTTGTTACTAGAATGCAACTAATGATAATTTGATTACAGCTAGACATGACACTTAAGGGGCACGAGACGAGAATAACTGGCCTTCTATTTTTTCCTGACCTTTTATGTTGTTACTAGAATGCAACTAATGAGAGTTTGATTACAGTTAGACATGACACTTAAGGGGCACGAGACGAGAATAACTGGCCTTCTATTTTTTCCTGACCTTTTATGTTGTTACTAGAATGCAACTAATGAGAGTTTGATTACAGTTAGACATGACACTTAAGGGGCACGAGACGAGAGTAACTGGCTTGGCATTTTCTAAAGCTCTAAAGCTTTTGGTATCCTCTGGAGCTGATTCAAAGGTACATATATTCGAATCCCTTTGAAGGTAACCACTTTATCTACCATCACCGTTTAAGATATCAAATAAATCTTTCTTTTTGACTAAAAACCAATGTCATGGTAGCAGCTGTGTGTCTGGAACATAAATGGATGGGAGAAGGGTAAATCAAAATCCATACATTCACAGGCAGGAAATTGGCCATCACCGTCACCACTAGCAGATACGACAGTTCAGTTTGATAATATCAATCAAGTTAAATTGCTAGTTGTGCAGGAAAGCCAAATCGCTATTTATGATGCTTCTAAATTGGAATGTGTGTGCCATGTAAGAAACTACTCATATATATATTTAGCAAATAACTCTTAGTCTTATGCATGCTTTTGTATTGTTATTTTTAATCCTTTAAGTTATGGTTTTGTTATATATGATACAAATGATGGCATATATATTCTTTTGCATTGCAGTGGGCACCTCGGGATCCAATGCCTGCACGTATTTCCAGTGCCACATATTTAGGTTACAGCGTACTAGTTTATGCCAGTTTCTTTGATGGCTCTATTGGAGTATTTGATTCTGAATCTTTAAGGCCGCAATGTCGTATTTCCCCTTCTGCATTTATACCAATCATGGGCAGGTAAGTTGTTTCCTCTCGCAAGGAGAAGGATTATGGTAGGGTACATTACGTTAGGATCTTTTAAATTAAATAGTCTGGCTGTTGCAGTTGGAACCCACTTAACGGAAAAGTTGTTTTGTTTGTTTATATGCAGAGGCAACACCTATCCACTTGTAATTGCTGCACATCCACATGAACCTAACCAGATTGCTGTAGGATTGACTGATGGAGGAGTTCATGCGATTGAGCCTATCAGATAATGGAGCTGCTAGTTAAAATCATAAAGATCTTGAACTTCCTCCAAGGTAGCGTAGAGATGGAGTAAAGAATTGTTTATATGCAGTGGCAATACCTATATACTTGTAATCGTTGCACATCCACATGAACCTAACCAGATTGCTGTAGGATTGACTGATGGAGGTGTTCATGCGATTGAGCCTATGAGATAATGGAGCTGCTACTTCAAATCATAAAGTTGTTGAATTGCAAAAGTTTATAGACATGAAGTAAATAATTGCAAAAGTTTATAGTTGACTCTTGTGCCCCCACAAATCTGTTCACAAGGCAGGAGTAAAGTTCGATGATTTCATAGGTCTGGTGAATTTTGACCAAAATAGGAAGCGTTTTTGTAGACCATAATTTTATATTTTTCAAATCATTATTATGAATGTATATATAGATTAAGGGCATTCAAACACCCCAAGATAGATATTTGCATTTTTTATTATTATTGTAGAAATCAGAAAGTGTGTAAAAAACTGGCGAAATCGTCATGCTAAGCTGTTCATAATTGGAAAGTCAATTTAATTATTAATTATGTAGTATTTTNAAGTGTAAAAAACTGGCGAAATCGTCATGCTAAGTTGTTCATAATTGGAAAGTCAATTTAATTATTAATTATGTAGTATTTTCTCGTGGGCATGCTTTTTAAAGAGCTAGTTATGCATTGGCAGAGGTTCTGTTGGGTAATTTCTGGAAATTGCTGTATTTATCGATTGGCAGAGGTTCTGTTGTGTAATTTCTGGAAGTTGCTCTATTTTGGAAGGCAATCTGCCACAGCTCTGATTTTTAGTAATTAAAACGAATTTAATTTAAGATGAATATAATGTTCTGTAAATGTATTCTTCATAGTTAGTTATAAATATGTAATGAATAGTATATATCATTTTTAATTAAAATAAATTTAATTTAACATGAATATAATATTGTAAATATTATGTAATTGAATACTAAATATAATGTAATAACTACTAAAATGTAATAACCACACATAAAACCACTAAAAATGACTAAATTAGTGACCAATAAATGAGATTAATGACCAAAATTCATATATAAAAGAACAAAAAATTGAGAGACACATGACCAAACAATGAGATATAAATGACTAAAAAAAGGACCAAAATTCGCATATCAATGACCAAAAAACAGTTTTGGTGGCTAATTTACGGTCTTTTAATACGCGACCAAATTTGGTCATATTCTAGTTTGCTATGTGGTCATTAATTTGGTCATAAATGTGGTCATATATTTGGTCATCGATTCAAATATGACCAAATTAATGACCAAATATATGACCAAATTAATGACCAACTAACAAGCTATAAATGACCAAAATAAAAATGACCAATTTTGGTCGCGTAATAAAAGACCGCAAATTAGCCACCAGCGATCGCCAAACCAAAAGTGGTCATTGATTTGCGGATTTTGGTCATTTTTTTGGTCACTAATCTCTCATTTTCCACTAGTGTTCATAATGGTAAATTCTTATGCATAAAGATATAATCATTCAACTATTTTAGACAATACAACATTCATCCATATCTCACTAAAACTTTCTAGATTCCTTCCATCTCTACCAAGACATCATTGAGATTGTGCACTAATCCAATATATCGTCAAAGAGGTTTTATTCTAGATAAGTAGCAATGGAGAGTTGTATAGAACCATGAGCTACTTACCCATCACATGCATATAAGTAGTATACTGTCATTAATGCAAACATTCTATCATGCATAACGCATCAACTAAATATAAAAAAATGCATAACAAAACAATATCATGAAATGACAATTGAATACTTATCTTTATTTGTTTTGTGGGTAGACTCCCTCTTTCTGCTTCACCATCTTCTTCATTCATAGCAGCATCATTTCTTATCCAAATGCTTAAGATGGATAATAGTTTGTTGAAGAATTGAGTTCTTCATTTTCCTCATCTCTTGAGGTATCTTCTTTGAATCGTGAAATATTAATCTTCAGTTGCTCCCATCTTCTTTTTGCTTATTATGAGTCAAGCTTCTTCTAGTGTGTTCTCTTCCCAGAATCTCCTCAAAGTAATCACTTCCTTCTGGCACACATTCCTTGAATGAATGAATCCCATGATCTTGGGAGGCTATTCAAGGTGGTTATCAAAACGTCTTCATTTTCTAGTTCTCTATCCACTGCTTCAATTTGTTCTTTGATTTGAGAGACCCTTGTAAATTATGACTATATGATCTCTGCATTCTAAATCTTCACATTCTTCAACTAGTTTCTCGAAGTGATATTTCGATTTTTGTTTTTCCCTTCAAATAGATTAGTCAAGGAATAAAAACATCTATTTAGGTGTCTTTAGGAAAGACACTTGTGGTATAAGGTGATCCTTAATTGAATCAACAATGGTTTTCTTGGCCTTGACCAAGTTCCTCTTGTGTAAGGCTTTTAGCCTCATCTCCCTTTGGAATTGGAACCTTTTGACTTATGTAAGTGTCCAATTTCATTTTCTTCAATAACCAGTGAGATCCAATACTTCCATGGTTGGAAATTGACATTTTCACCAAGATTTTCATCAAGCTGGTGTGATTAGTCATTTTGAAATAAGAATCTCAAATGTAAATATCTGACCATGAGAGAAACACATCCAAGAACCATGTCAGAATGTCCTGCCCAACACTTACATATTTCGTTCTCAAAGAATTGCTCTCAGCTATAGGTTGATTTTTAGTCCCAGACTTAAACAAATTCTGGGTAACTGACCATGTGCCTTCATTCTCCCAGAGAATGGACTCTTAGCACTAAGCTGAGCTTTAGTCCCACACTGAATCAATTTCCTGGTAACTGGCTAGGCTCCCCCATTCTTCCAGAGAATGGATTATGTAGATCTTCATCATCTTTGGCCATACTATGGAATCCTTAGGGCTGATTACGTGTGTCAACAAAACCTTGAAAGAGAATCCTAGCACAGACTATAGGGTCTCCAAGGATCTTTTACTTGTGAACGTGGAAAAACCTACAAAGAGCATCCTAGCATAGACTATAGGATCTCCTAGGATATCTTCTATGTGACTATAACCACAAAACTATGAAAGAGCATCCTAGCACAGACTATAGGATCTCCCATGACCTTTTCTATGTTGTCAGGCATAAAACTTAAAAGAGTGTCTTGTGACCTGCAATAACTCTAAAGAGCATCCTATTACTTTTACAAGCACATAGCTCAACCTATTTGATCTCCAGGGCCGATAACATGCCTCTAGTAGAAAAACCTCAAAATAGAATCCTAGCACATACTATAGGATCTCCTAGGATCTTTTCTATGATACCTGTAGTAAAACCTCGAAAGAGCATTCTAGCACAGACTATAGGATCTCCTGAGATCTTTTCTATGCTACCTATAGTGAAACCTTTCAATAGCATCCTAGCACAAACAATAGGATCTCCCATGATCTTTTCTATGCTACCTGCACAAACTGTCCATGGCCAACCTATAGAAAAACCTCAAAAGAGAATCTGAACATAGACTATCACATCTCTTAGAATCTTTTACATGCTTATCTGTACAATCTATCCATAGAGTATCATCCTGATACTCATCATAGCATCATCCTGATGCATATCATCATCATATGATAATCCTGATCATCATCATAGCAGAAATTGAAGCATCATACCGATGCTCATCACACAGCGCTTACATCCACAGCCATGGGAAGGATCCTCCTACCATGCTTGGAATGGATCCTACAAATGTATCCCATCAATTCTTCCTCGAACTATCTTCTATCTGAAGAACACCAAGCCTCTCTCTGAAGTACTCAAACTTCACCCTAGCTAGTGGTTTGGTCAACACATCTGCTATCTACTCATATGTAACAACATACTGGAGCTTTAATGCTCCTCTCTACACCATATCCTTGATATAATGATATTTGATCTCGATGTGATTTGACCTATCATGGAAGACTAGGTTCTCAGACAACTTCACACAACTCTGGTTTTCGTAGAAGATACAGGTAGAATCAAACAGGTGATCAAATAACTCAGATAGTAGCTTTCTGAGCCATACTACCTCACAACTAGCCCAACAAGCTACGATGTACTCTTATTCGGCTATACTCAGTGCTCCATAGGATTGCTTCATTCTAAACCAAGAGATCACACCTGATCCCATACTGAAGAAGCACCCTGTGGTGCTCTTTCTATCTACATCACTTCCTAGCCAATCTGAATCAACATAAACCTCCAGGTTAAACTTTTGATTCATATCATACTTAAGCCCATAATCAATCGTACCCTTCAGGTACCTCAGAATATGATTTACAGCAATTAGGTGAACATGTTTAGTATTTGTTAGAAACTAGCTCAAGTTGTTCACCGCAAAGAAAATATCTGGTCTCGTGTTTGTCAGGTACATCAAGGAACAAATCATCTGATGATACATCATGGAATGAATCATATCTGATGAAGCAACACTCAATAGCTTCAAGTATGATGCCATAGGTGTGGTCATGTCCTTGCAGTCCATCATCCAAAACCTGTTTAGGATATCTACTGCATACTTCCCTTGTCCCAAGGATATTCCATTTGCATTCTGTCACACCTCCATAATTAGAAAGTAGTGCATCATTTCCAAGTCGTTCATCTCGAACTTGGCAACAAGTATCCTCCTTGCAACTTTAATGAGTTCCTCTTTTCTGTCGGGAAAAATTCATCGACATATAACAGGAGCGTCACTGGTCTTCAAACTTCAACCTTGAAGAAAAGGTTGGAATCCACTTTACTCTCAGTAAAGCCTAGAGTCATCGGTAAGCTATCCATCCTATCATACAATGTCCAACCTTGGTGTCTTCTATAGTTACTCTCTCTAAAGCAGAGCATCATTCTCCCTTCGTCTTGTGTACTTTATGCACTGAAACATTATGTACTAGAGTGACAAGTAGCTTCCTCTGCTACTAATATTCTATGTATCCATATAGGGTCACTGGATACCAACATCCTTTATCTTGAAAATATTCTTCTTACACCCATCTGTGAGCTTGTCATCCTCTACAAGATTTCATCTGCAACCTTGTAGCAAAGGTTAATGTCTTCACCACTCTAGGTTATATTCAAGCTCCTCATGTCTGTGTTATTCCATGGGTGCCTTCTGAGCTCGTACAAGGCCTTCTTTAATTTGCACATGTGAGTTTGTCTGTCATGTGTCTTAACTTCCAATGGCTGCACATGTCTCTTCATAGTCTATGCCTTCTTTTTGTGAGAAGCCTCATGCTACGAATTTTTCCTTGTATCCCAGGATGTTTGCATCTGCTACATGATGGAACAACAAAATTCCCTCCAGGTCTCGATACTGCATCCCAAACATCATTCTTCTTGAACTCGCCTTCCCTTTCTTCTTGGCTACTTCTTCATCAATGATGTCGCTGCATTCATCATATTATTCTTCATCTTGGATTATTTCTCAAACTATTGTCACTTGTTCTTCGGAACAAGTCTCAACCTTCTTTGCTTGTAGGTGATTGTACATGATCTTTCCTACAAGTCATATGCACCAGTTGTATGGTTAGAAACATTTCAGAAGGCATATTCATAATGAAAAATTCTTATGCATAAATATATGATCATGCAACTATTTTATCCAATACAAGATTCATCCATATCTCATGGAAACTTTCTAGATGCCTTGATGGGACCCTTAATTGATTGAGCCAAGGTAAATGTAGTGGCACCTGAAGAAGAAAGAGAAAGAGGATTGACTGGACTCCAAAATTCTAGCATTCGCATAAGAGAAAAGCATAGGATCACGATGGAGTACATAAAACTGGGTGGACAAGTACATATACTCTGATATCCATGAGATATTCTTTCTATAGTTCCCTTTTATATTGTATGAATGGTTTTCAAGATTGGTGACTAGACAACCGACATTCCTGAGGAGAGAACCCGTCGAATGGAATGTGTTAACACTCTATTTTTAACAGTTGATCTAAGGGCTTGACGAAGGTTCAGTAAGGGTCTCAGTCCCTCGAATCTAATGTGAACGTCCTTCAACAAGGAAAGTGGCAGGCACACTGTTAGCATTGGGGAAGGTTCATAATCAAAGGTTGCGATTGATTGGAGGTCAATCACTGGCTCCAAACTGCTTCGCACGAGCAAACATGCACAATCAAAGCTTCCTTTCCGGATTGTGAAATGTGTTAAAGAGTGGAAGCTTTCGATGGATGAGATGAGGTGTGGGGTAGATCTACAACCTAAATTAATTTTGCAATCCATACTTATGCGGTTATAACTACAATCTCAAATCACGAAAGGGCATAGAGGTTGCGAATATCAATGACCGTGATGAAGAAGGATAAGAATCCACGACTCTGGTTCATTTCACAATGCGAAATAGTACAAACAGATATCAAGGTTCCTCATTGCGAAATATGGTGGGGCCCACTCAGATCGATGGCTACATAAGGGTCAGTCTTGATCGATGATTAAGAACGTGTCATGATCCACAACTGCCCGCGGTGTTCAGAGAAAAATGTTGATGGCAAGATGAACAGAACGTGGACGACAGACATATAAGTTTCCTTTAATCAGATGGCTAAGAAGACTCCCAAGGTACAAGTTTCCCATCCAATATGGAGATAACAGTGGAGGAGGCGTTCACGCATGTAATCTGCCCCATTTCATATCGGTCGATTCCTCCAACGCCATTCAGGATATGCCTGAGGTGGAAGTCTTGTCCAGCGGCACTGATTTCCTTAGTTTGTAAGTGTGGCACGTGGTCTATTTCGAAAGGAGCCGTGAGAAATATAGAGGTTTGATTCGTTGAGACAAAAGACCTAGCATTTACACGAGGCCGAGCGATACAATGAACTAGAACAGCCCAATGCCACCATCAACGTAATTGAAAGGGCAAGGGATGGTCAAATCCGCAGCCCTTAGAACCAACATGGCAGCCATGCAGAAATGGTTTGGAATCTAAGCCATATCGGATAATATGATTGAACATCAAGAGGGAAGATCCCCACCCTGGCATCACACATGCCACCATCGCAGCTACTTAAATGGTGTAGCCCTTCTCGAGCTGTCCTTCTCACACTATATAATCCCATTCTTCGAAGATCCTTGAGACATGGAATTGTATAGATGATAAGAGTTATAGGGTTGAATGCCGAGAGGTGTCAAAGTTATTCATAGACAACCATGACTGTGCGGTTCAAGAAGTTAGTTCGGCAAGGAGTACTCTTGGTAGGAAAACATGAGTCTATGTTCTCGTTGTCTATACCAGAAATTCACCAACCATTGGGGCACAGATGTTAAATACCAAGGGAGGTTCACTCGCTTCTACACTACCCTATCTCCAGATGTGCGGTGCATGGGTTTCGACATCCTAGCGGCATCCCTATGACACTCCCAGCTGCAATCACAACCTCTAAAGTCCCAGCTCACAGTGGTGGTAGTACTGTTGGATAAAATGCTCGTACTAGGATCAGATGAGTATGGAGCCTTCAACACCGTTCCTGGGATCTCCACTTGGCTGCTTGGTTGTGGATGAGGAGAAGGTAAAATTCACACTTAGATACATGGCTCGTGGAAATATCCTCCTCATAGGAGGAAGAAGATAGTACAAGGATGATAATATTCTTAAGTCGCTTATCATCACCAAGCATTTGGCCACCTTTTCTCTGGCCTCCTCCTATAATAGTGTTACCCGACGGAGGATGAGGTCAGGAGAATGGTAGGGAAAAGGATTCGGGGCTTCTTTTCATCCTTTGATCGACATCATCCTACTAGACAAGGAGACCCAAAATGGGTCCCAAGCAGCCTGTGTGGGCAATAGACAGTCAGCATGCCACATGAGAATCATTTTCACGAAGCGGAATGGTGGGAGGCTCTACACTATCAACCTGCATTATCATGCACCGCATCTCCATTATGTATGTTTATATTTATAAAACATGGTGGTAGTCCACTCCTTGCACTATTAACGCCTGATGGTGACTTGTAACAGCTTTTAATTCAGTAGCCTTAGTAATAGGATTGTATAAAAATGCTCCTGCTAGAGGGACAAAGGAGTTAGTGAATTGGATTAGGAAACATTCCCGGGATGAGGCTCCCCATTTGTAATATTTGATACTTGTGTATGAATAAATTGTAGAGGAAGAATTATTTTCTCATGGAAGAGATTCATGTGTCGTTGCTTTTCCTAATATGTGCTTTTCTTTATGTGTAAATGTGTTTCCTGTTTCCATTCCAGTTTGTTGAATGCTTTCATGTCTGCAACTTAGTGTATAATGGCTAGGAATTCATGCTCGCTATGCTCCTGCTATTTTTCCAGGCATTTGCCAATGGTTCTTCTAAAGTTCTATGGAATTCATCTCGCTGGTGCTCCATGCGATGGGATATCTCCTCTTGTCCTCTAATCGCCCCCTAAATATCTCATGATTGGGAGATCAATGACTATCTTGCCTCTGTTTGCAAACCGATGCCATTCTTTCCCTTTGTAATTGTTTCTTACGCATGTTTCGACTCCATTTTCCCATGGTCCCTTATCCACCGATAATCCCACCATCCATCCTACCTCGACGTACTATGTCCCATTTAGGATCCTATCCTCCTGATCATGCTGATTGAAAATCCTATGTGGAGTAGACTTTGGTGAAACACGAGATTGAAAATATTATGGGTGTATACTTTAGTGACAGATGAGAGATACCTATTTGACTGCACAAGGCTGGAGGCACAGTCTAAAGTGGTTCTTTTGTTTCTTGGGAGCTTCCTCCCTTCGCTCAAACTTGGGGGCTCAAATCCTGGTGCCAACAAACTGGTGCCATTGCTGGGGACTGAATTGAATAATCATCCCTGGGAAAAATGACATGGTTTTAGATCTGGTTATTGATGGTGAACAATGACCAAACATCAAGAAGGTTGAGCACCTTTCACCTGGTGACTCCACTCTTGAAGGATTTAGACGTCAGTGACTTCGCTGGTGGTGTGACCTAGAAATCAAATGACCAAGGAAAGAGGACAGACCCCGCCTGGAAAAATGGACCCCTCCTAAATCTTAGAAATGCATGGCGGAAGGTCCAAGCACTTGATTCCGCATTTCTTTCAAGATGCTTTATCCTATCTTGTGAGTTTGCTCTTATCTTTTCCTAGATTTATCAAAACAGCCTTCTATAGCTCAACTCATTCTAAGCAAAGCCATGAATATATTCCTGTTTATCCTTCTTTACGAACCAAAAGTGTTGCGTCATCTTGTTCATCTGATTATGGCCTAGATTTTTATCCGGTGGCACCCGATGTCAAAAGACACCCCTGTGAAATTCATGAAACCTCAAAAGATAGCTTAGCTATCATGCCTGACCCTGTCTCCCCCATTTCTCCAAGCTGATATAAACCACTGCAATTACCTCCCATCCTCCATGATTTTCCCGCAAAATACTACAAGTACCTCCCCAAGTTTGACGGAGAATCTGAAAACTTGACTGCTGAGAAACATGTACAAGCCTTTGAGCATTTCTCTAACCTTTTCGAGATAGAACATGACGATGTATACATGCGAACATTCACTCTATCCTTGCAAGGAGATGCCAAAGTCTGGTTTAAACACTTGTAGCCTAAGTCCATCAACACTTGGGAAGAGCTTTCTTACACATTCTTGAGGTTTTGGGGTAGGAGAAGGCCACTCGAGCAAATACTTTCAGATTTTCATTCCTTGAGGAGGCATGAGGGTGAGGCCATATCTACTTTTAACAGAAGATTTGCAAGCATTTATTATAACATGCCTAAGGAATTCCAACCTCTTGAGAACACTGCTAAGATCTATTATGCACCCGCCATTCCTCCCGACCTGTCCTTGCTTCTTTTGGAGAGAAAATCAGCCACCCTACAGTAGATGTTCACTGATTGTTTGGAGGTTGAGGAAAACCTCAAGATGTCCAAGAAAATATCAAATCAGGACAGTGGTGGCGAGATGAAAGATACATACAATTTGGTTGGGCCCTACAAGAAGAAGGATGAAGTCTCTAGCCCGTCAAAGATCTCTCATGATATGCAGAAAGATGACTGGCCTATGGTTGGAATAGGTAGTCCTACAGGATTATTCTCTGAAGATGGTGACCTTCCCTGCCCCTGGTCAAATATGGACAATTTCAAGAAGGATTTTGGCATGTCTGTGTACGATGAATATGAACAAGAGTACCTGCAAAACATGCCTAACATGCCAGCTATTGAAACAAAGATTTCTGATGAAAAGAATCAAGATGCAATGCAAAATCAGAAGGTCAAAATGGGAAAAGATGATGAGGGCACTGGAGGTGATAGCCCACCCTTGTGTTATGCCTCCTTTGAGTTAATACGACACATGATTAAGGCCTCCAAGCAAAAGCAGAAGGAAACTGAGGTGGTGCAGGCCATAAACTTATACAGAAATGAAGATGGATAGAGCAGCTTACAGGTAAACACTTTTTCTGATACCCCACCTTCAGAAATTCCTCCTCTCACAGGAGGAATATGCCTACTCGATCCCACTGGAGAAGATGAGGACCTCCTTCTCGAAGCACATCAAGTCCTTGCTACAGAAATTTTGGGCAGAGAGAGGGGTATTCCATTAGAGAGAGATTCTGTGGGTCCTCATCTGCAATATTCCAAGTGTCAGCCTGATGACTCTCTAGAAGCAGGAAGCTCTGGACAGCTTTCCCATGAGTAGGTGACAGAGCGTGCTGAAGGTTGCCATGATTTCTATGACCTTGTGGCCAAATACATGGAGGGTCTAGGTGAAGGCCAAAATTGGTTGCATCTCTAAATTGAAGATCAGTTTGTTCATCTTTTCCTTCTCCCATTATATGTTTCATTTTTGTCCCTCAAGCACCATACAAGAACAAGAATATTAAGAAAGTTGCCTGATTGGCTTCACTGGAAGTCTGATTTCACTTAATCAGACTTGTGTACAAAGTTAGGTAGAGTAGGTAGGAGAAAATAAGCTCAGTTGTTATCAAGCATTTCCTTCGTTACTATTTTTAGTTTGTTTTCATTTTCAGTTACCAGCACAAGTTTACAGTCACGAGCATGATTTGCAAGAGTGGCATGAGTTCGCTGAAGCAGTAGCATGGAGCAGAATGGAGATGTCCAAGAAAGACTGAAGGCATCCCAATGGTTCTCGTACTTGGTCTATGGGGGTTCTTTGCTACCTCACTGGGAGGATAGCATCCTGTGTGGAGGTAGTTGTTAACACTATTTTTAACAGTTGATCTAAGGGCTTGACGGAGGTTCGGTAAGGGTCCAAGTCCCTAGAATATCATTTGAGCGCCCTTCAATGAGGAAAGTGGTAAGCATGCTATTAGCATTGGACAAGGTTCATAATCAAAGGATGGGATTGATCGGAGGTGGATCAACAGCTCCAAACCACTTCACGCGGGAAAACATGCATGATCAAAGCTTCCTTCTCAGATTGTGAAATGTGTTAAACAATGAAAGCTTTCAAAGGCTGAGATGAGGTCTGGGGAATACAGCCCTTGGAACCAGCCTGGCAGCCATGCGGAAATGGTGTGGAATCTGAGCCATACTGAATAATATGATTGAACATCAAGAGGGAAGATACCCTGCCCTAGTGTCACACATGCCACCATCGCAGCTACTTAAATGGTGTATGCCTTCTCGAGCCGTCCTACTCAAACTATATAACCCCATTCTCCGAAGATCCTCGATACATGGAATTGTGTAGATGATAAGATTTATAGGGTTGAATGCTGAGAGGTTTCGAATTTCTTCATTGACAACCATGACTGTGTGGTTCGAGAAGTTAGTTCGGCAAGGAGTACTCTTGGTAGGAAAACATGAGTTTGTGTTATGGTTATCTATACCAGAAAGTCACCAACCACTGGGGCACAAATGTTAAACACCAAGGGAGGTTCACCCGCTTCTACACTACCTAGTATCTGGATGTGTGGTGCATGGGTTTCGACATCCAAGCGGCATCCCTCTGACACTCCTAGCTGCAGTCATGACGTCTGAATTCCCAGCTCACAGTGGTGGATGTACTGTTGGAGTGAATGCTGATACTGGGATCAGATGGGTCCAGAGCCTTCAACACCATTCCTAGGATCTCCACTTTGCTACTTGGTTTTGGATGACGAGAAAGTAAAACGCACACCTGACTACATGGCTCGTGGAAAGATCCTCCTCATAGGACGAAGAATATAGTACAAGGATGATAAGCTTCTTAAGTCATTGATCATCACCAAGCATTTGGCCATCTTTTCTTCGGCCTCCTCCTATAGCAGTGTTACCCAATAGAGGATTAGGTTAGGAGAATGATAGGAAAAAGGATTTAGGCCTTCTTGTCAGTCTTTGATCGACATCCTCCTACTAGACAAGGAGACCCAAAGTGGGTCCCAAGTAGCCTGTGTGGGCAATAGACTGTCAGCATGCCACATGGGAATGATTTTCATGAAGTGGAATGGTGGGAGGCTTTGCATTGTTAGCCTGCATTATCATGTGCTGTGTCTCCATGAAGTTTGTTTATATTTATAAAACGTGGCGGTAGTCAACTCCTTGCACTGTTAATGCTTCATGGTGACTTGTAACAGCTTTTAATTTGGTAGTCTTAGCAATAGGTTTTGTATAAAAATGCTCCTGCTAGAGGGAGAAAGGAGTTAGTGAATTGGATTGGGAAACATTCCTAGGATGAGGCTCCCCATTTGTAATATTTGATACCTTTGTATGAATAAATTGCAAAGGAAAAACTGTTTTCTCATGGCAGAGATTCATGTGTCATTGCTTTTCCCAATATGTGTGTTTCTTTATGTGTAAATGTGTTTCCTGTTTCCATCCCAGTTTGTTGAATGCTTTCATGTCTGCACCTTAGTGTATAATGGCTAGGAATTCATACTCGCTATGCTCCTACTATTGTTCCAGGCATTTACCAATGGTTCTTCTAAAGTTGCGTGAAATTTATCTCGTCGGTGCTCCACGCGATGGGCTGTCCCCTCTTGTCCTCTAATCGCCCGCTAAATATCTCCTGATTGGGAGATCAGCGACTATCTTCCCTCTTTTTGCAAACCCATGCCATTATTTCCCTTTGTAATCATTTCTTACATAGGTTTCGACTCCATTTTCCCATGGTCCCTTATCCTCCGATAATCTGACCATCCATCCTCCCTCAATGTGGTCTGTCCCATTCAGGATCCTAGTCACTTGATCATGCTGATTGAAAATTCTATGTGGAGTAGACTCTGGTGACACACGAGATTGAAAATCTTATGAGAGTATACTCCGATGACAAATGAGAGATCCCTCTCTGACTGTGTAGGGACAAAGCCGTGATCTAAAGTGGTTATGTTGTTTCCCATGAGTGGCCTCCCCTTTCTTGACCTTAGGGGCTCAAATCCTAGTGCCAACAGAATGATCAGTTGGTCCATGAGATAACCAATGTAAGTAATGCTATCTCTAGAGCTTTTGATTTCTGGGTTGACACTATCTTGCAAGGATACATCACTGTGTTTGCAGTAGATACTATAACCTCATATAAAGAGGCTGAAAGAATTTTTTCCAAGGACACTGCAGAAGATATTCGCTATCTATTAGTACATGGATTAAAATTCTCATCTATGAGAAGGGTATCTTGCGGTTGAGTAGTTGAGTCGCATTCCCGTGATGGAGGCTATGTTACAGATGAAATCTTAAGAAAATGGCAGAGGATGAGTTGAAATGTTCCCAGAAAGCACAAAACCTAAATTAGAAGTTGGGTTCCTATGGGGTGGAAGGAGATTCAGATCAGGGAAAATAAGAAAGATCAAAAGAGGGCGAAGAAATCCTAGTCTATTCGAGGAGAGTGAACACGAACGTCGGTCGCATGAAGATGAAGGGTCTTGTGACGAAGAGGAGGACTATAGCCCAATATCAGAAAGAGAAAAGGAATCAGAAGAATCTATAGAGACACCAAGATGAGGATGCAACTACATCACACCAGGAGTATCACTGTCGACGAGATCAATATTCTCATCCCCAGAAAGGACCGATAATACCAATAGTGCTAGTAGTGCGACTAGCAGGAAAGATGGTTCACCTCCTTTGAATCCTTTTCCAGAGAACCCCGATGCCAAATCAATGGCTAGGGAAGACGTTCAGTTACTAACATTCAATGGAAATGGCGTAGAAGATCCAAAGCAACATTGGTTCCTCTTTGAATTTGTTTGGATGGTTCAATTAGGCCATAATGCAGACATAAAGAAGGCACAAATGATCACAACTCTAAGGGGTCATGCACTAGATTGGTTTATGAAGTTATGTGTCGCACCAACTAGAACACCACAAAATACCCTTGATGATATCATAGCTACAATGGTCTCTGAGTTCAGAAAACCTAAATATGAATCATAGTGCATTAATGAGATCAACGAGATAAAGCAAGCACTCGGAGAATCAGTATGGGACTTTGACCAATGGTTTAAAACTTTGATGGCCAAATTAAGCTTCCAAATGTCGGATGTAGAACATAAAGAGTCATTTATTGCCATGTTATTATCACACATCCGAGGACCATTAATGCAATAGAATATTCAGTCGCAAACATAAGCACTAGAGTTGGCGATGAAGCTAGAAGCCTCTCCCATTAGCGATGATGCCACAGGAATGGTACAGATTTAGTCACAATTGGCTAATATAATGAAACAACTACATCACATCAGGAAGAAAAGGAAGCACACGAATATTTTTGGTGCACGAAGTGCAGAACAAATGGGAACACTAAGGATAACTATCTAGCCTTCACAAACTATATTGCGTCAGGTTCACCAAACCCATTAAATGGCCAAGGACTACCATGGTGTCGGATATACTAGTCTAGAGGGCATCGTGACAATGAGTGTCTATACCTATGGAATATTGTGAGTACCCTAGCAAATATTTTTTTGTAAGTTTTGTAAGTCAGTAGGACATGACGAAAAATATTACAGAGCATACAAGCTCTTGAAAGAAAAAGACTTTCGACACCTACTTAACGAAAAATGAGGGGATGCCTTAGGATGAACTGGCACAAGCATCGTATCATCCTACACAGTTCCCACCCAATCAATACCAAAATCATCATTAACCTCAGTACATGCCTCAATAGTCGTATGCGCAAAAAACTTGCTACCAGCCACACTACCAGTAGAACCAGTACCCACTGCAGCAACCCCACCCGTAGGGAAGGAGTGGTGGAAAATTCAAAGGAAGAGGTGGGGGAGGAGGATTTGGTAGAGGAAGATTCCAAGTTATGTGCTATAACTGTGGAAAAATGGGTCACTATGCCAGATATTAATTAGAACTTGTGAATACATGTTCATAATTTAAGGGACAGGACCATAATGTGGAGCAATGTCCTCAGTTGATCGCAAAATGGCAAGCAAGGACCATCGCAAGACCTAACCCTGGGTAGAATCAAAACCCAAATCCTAGCATGAACGTTCATATGATTGCAGTTGAGCCATGAGATATGAATGTTGTTGTTGTAACATGAGGAGTAGCTATGATAGGAGATGATCAGGATAAAGCACAAGAACCACTACAACTGTAGGTATGACCTGTGACACAAAAGAAGGCATCATTCGATGCCTAGAAACAAAAGGAAACATTCTTGGAGGTATGACCTAAGTTTATGGATTCAGTAGAACCATCGATGTCAGAAGGAGTCAAGGAGATGCCTTAACGATTTTAGTGCATTTTTCAGAAAAAATGCTCCACAAAAGGTTAGTAATCTCAGATCCTTTCTGTCAATATGCTTAATGCTAATATAATATAAAGATGCTATTATAGAACTGCAGGAAATGATAGAAGAGATTCCCATAGATCCTCAGCCTGAAAAGAAGGTTAATCAAGTGAGAAAGAAGTTCAAAACTGGTAGTGAGTTAAGAATGACCGTGCAGATAGGTAACTACGACATGGATTACATTAGTTTAGACCCGGGGTTTCATGTCAATAGATAAACAAACAAACTTTGAAAAGTATGGGAAAGCCACACCTCGACTGGTCTCCTATCTAGCTACGACTTGAAAATCATGCGAAGGTCCTACTCATTGGACGCTTGAGTCGATTCCCCCTTGATGTTGAACAGTTGCACACATTTGTGAACTTTGAGGTGATAAATATTATTGATGACACCAACCCATATCCTTAATTGCTAGGGATAGATTAGGCTATTGACAACCAAACCATTACAAACTTCAAGAAACACATCCTCTCATTTGAGGATAATGAGATGATACTAGTGTCGCCCATTGACCGGTTAGAAGGACAGAGATACGTCGAGCCCATATATAATGATGGCCAAGGTGAATACCTTGACCAAATCTACAATGTTACTGCACTACAAGAGGACTACATCAATCTGACAACGGATGGGAAACTAATATGGAAGAGTGCTAGTTCCTGCACATCTGACTTTGGGGAAGCTTTGGAGAATTGGCAGAACATACTACATGATTTATCTATGAGGAGATGCGTGAGAGTTACCAGGTAGGTGCGATAGGTGGAGAATGAGCTACGTGAGCTACCTACCTATGAGGGTTTACCTAATCTTGTGACCTTCTTAAACAAGTTTTAAGGACTTGTAATGGAATCCAAGCTCTTGTCCATGCTAGATCATGCCGTAAAAGATACACCCGCTAGATGGTGGGGTGCATATAAGAAGTCTATAACAAACTGGCCATAGTGCAGATATTGATGGAAGTTAGATTCAGAGAAGAGGTCACCCTTGTAAAGCATAAGTATTCAGGTTTAGCAAACCCCGTGGAACATTTTAATCATTGCCACATCGCACTTGTAGAATACCTGAGGCGGGATTGGGTACATCATTTCATACATACATTCAAAAGGAAACCTAGAACCTTGTATACATCTATGGAATTATGATAAGAAACCCAAGAATAGGAAGGGATCGCTAAGCAATTTTCACATACATTTGAATTTGCTGATGAACATCGTATAGTTGATGCTGCACACTTATAGCTGATCATGTGGGAACACATCCTGCAATCACATCAGAATGGCTTTGCACTGATCATATGGGAACACATCCCACAATCACATCATAACGTCTCTGCATTGATCATGTGGGAACACATCCCACAATCACATCAAAATGTATCTGCACTGATCATGTGGGAACACATCCCACAATCACATCAGAATGTATCTGCACTTACATCTAACCATGGAAGGAACCAATCCTCTCACCATGTCAGAAGGACACAACACTTATATCTAACCATGGGAGGCCCCGCCTACCACCATGTCAGAAAGGCTCATGGACTCATCACTTCCTCTTGGAAGGAACCTCGATCTGGTGAACACCAAGCTTCTCCCTGAAGTACTCAAACTTCACTCTGGCCATTTCTGGCATAGAATCATATCAGGGATGATTACGTCCAAGGATAACATGTGAGTTTCACCAGAACTGATCACATCTGAGAACAACCTACAGGACCCTTTACGTCTAAGCCACCTACGAGCTTTGCGAGGATTTTATGCTCAGACAAACTATCTCACCGGCTATGCTAGAACACCCTCTTTCGAGAGATCTTGATCTGGATCGCATACTGGAGCTTCACTGCTCCTCTCTCCATCATACACAAATTCAAGTCATATCAATCAAATCTAATAGTAGTTTTTCAAAAGAAACATACTACCTCCCAAATATCCGAGAAAGGGGCAACATATTTTTCTTCGGCTGTACTTAGTGCCATGCAGGATTGCTTCTTTCTACACCAAGAAATCACATCTGATCTCATACTGAAGTAGCACCCCAAAGTGATCTTCCTGTCAATGGCATTTCCTACCCAATCTGAATCCTCATAACCTTCTAGGTTAATCTTCTAATTCACCTCATACTTGAGCCCGTAATCAACTGTATCGTTCATGTACCTTAATGCATGCTTTGCAACCATCGGGTGAACATGTCTCAATGTCTTCACAGCAAAGAAAATATCTGGTCTCATATTCATCAGGTATATCAAGGAACAAATCATTTGATGATACATCATGGTATCAATCATCTCTGATAAAGCATCACACAATAGCTTCAGGTTCGATTCCATAGGTGTGGTCATGGCCTTGTAGTCCATCATCCTGAACCTATTCAGGATATCTATTGCATACTTCTCTTGTCCTAGGGAGATTCCATCTACATTCTGCCACACCTCCATGCCTAGAAAGTAGTGCATCATATCCAAGTCCTTCATCTCGAACTCGAGAGCAAGTCTCCTTCTTGCAACTTTAACAAGTTCCTATTTTCTGTCAGGAACAAGTCAACGACATTTAATAGGAGCATCACTAGTCTTCCACCTTCAACCTTGAAGTAAAGGTTGGAATCTACTTTACTCTCAGTAAATCCTATAGTCATCAGTAATATTTCCATCGTGTTAAACCATGTCGAACCTCAGGATATTCTGCAGTCACTCCCTCTGAAGCAAAGCATCATTCTCCCTCTATATTTCATACTCTATGCACTGAAAAATTATCTACTAGAGTGACAAGTAGCTTCCTCTGCTACTAATATTCTATGTATCCATCTAGGGTCACTGGATACCAAGGTCCTCTATCTTGAACTTTTTCAAAAGTTCTTCTTGTACCCATCTGTGAGATTGTCATCCTCTATAGGCTTTCATCTTCAACATTGTAGCAAAGGTTAAGGTCATCATCACTCTAGGTGATATTAAAGATCCTCATGTGTGTGTTATCCCATGGGTTCCTTCTAAGCTCGTACAAGGTCTTCTCTCATTTTCACACATGACTATGCATGTCATGTGTCTTATCTTCTAGTGGTTGCAAATGTCTCTTCATAGTCTATGCCTTCTTTCTGTGAGAAGCCTCATGCTACAAATCTTTCCTTGTATCCCATGATGTTTCCATATACTGCATCCTAGACATCATTATTCTTGAATTGGTACTCCCCTTCCCTTTCTTCTTCGCTACTTCTTCATAGCTGGAAGGCTCTGTATCAATGATGTCACTCAATAGTGTCGCATAACTGCATTGTTTCTAAGATTTAGTCTTTCTTTGAAAGTATCGTCATATTATTCTTCATCTTGGATTCTTTCTTAAATTGTTGTCACTTGTTCTTTGCAACAAGTCCCATGCTTCTTTTCTTGTAGGCGATTCTACGCGATCTTTCCTACAAGTAAAATGCACCAGTTGTATCATTAGAAACATTTCATAATGCATATTCATAATGGTAAATTCTTATGCATAAAGATATATTCATGCAACTATTTTAGAAAATACAACATTTGTCCATATCTCATGGAAACTTGCTAGATGCCTTCCACCTCTACCAAGACATCATTGAGATTGTGCACATCTAATCCAATATGTCGGCAAAGAGGTTTCATTCTAGGTAAGTAGCAATGCAGAGTTGTATAGCACCATGAGCTACTTACCCATCACATGCATATTAGTAGTATACTGTCATTAATGCAAACATTCTATCATGCATAACACATCAACTGAATATAAACAAATGCATAACAAAACAATATCATGAAATGACAATTGAATAATTATCTTTATTTGTTTTGTGGGTAGACTCCTTCTTTTTGCTTCACCATCTTCTTCATTCAAAACAGCACCATTTCTTATCCAAATGATTAAGATGGATAAGAGTTTCTTGAAGAACTGAGTTCTTCATATTCCTCATCTCTTGAGGTATCTTCTTTGAATCATGAAATCTTGATCTTCAGTTGCTCCCATCTTCTTCTCTCTTATTATGAGTCGAGCTTCTTCTTGTGTGTGCTCTTCCCAGAATCTACTAAAAGTAATAACTTGCTTCTGGCACAAATTCCTTGAATGAATGAATCCCATGATCCTGGGAGGCTATTCAAGGTGGTTATCACAACGTCTTCATTCTATAGTTCTTCATCCATTGGTTCAATTTCTTCTTTGATTTGAGAGACCCTTGTAAAGTATGACTGTATGGTCTCTGCATTCTGGAACTTCACATTCTTCAACTGCTTTCTCGAAGAGATATTTTGATTTATTTTCATCCCTTTAAATATCTTGGTCAAGGAATATAAAAATCTATTTAGGTGTCTTTAGGAAAGACACTTGTGGTATAAGGTGATCTTTAATTGAATCAGCAATGGTTTTCTTGGCGTTGACCAAGTTCTTCTTATGTAGGGATTTTAGCCTCGTCTCCCTCTGGAATTGGAACCTTTCCACTTATGTAGGTGTCCAATTTAATTTTCTTCAAGAAACAGTGAGATCCAATACTTCCATGGTTGGAAGTTGACAGTTTCACCAATCTTGTCATCAAGCTAGTGTGATTAGTCATTTTGAAATGATAACATCAAATGTAAATAGCAAAAGATTAGATCTTACCGATTTGAGGTGTCCGTCCTTATTCTGGAGATGGTTGATCTAGGGTTTGTCAAAGAAACTCTAATTTTCAAAACTTGGAATATTTAAGATTTGATTTGATATAAAGATAGAACTCTTCAAGGTGAGCTATCCAATGTACTCCTTTTCTGAAAACGATGGAGGGAAGCTCTCGGAATAGGAAGCCCTAGTTTACTGATTTCTTCTGCATAAATGCCTGATACTGTTTTTGTAGTATCTACAAAATTAATGCTCCTCTGTGTCTGAAATTTTGTACTGCAGTAACATCGTCTGACTCCTTTCCAACACCATAGGGTTTACCAGAATTGGTGTCACCAATTGGGACTTATGAGAGTTTTCCCAAGGTGACTTATTTCAGAACTGTTCATCATAGCAAACTTGTACACACTGTCACATGTCCCTGTTTCATCATTAGGGTATGAAACTTTTACCAAAAAACTTAAATTCCATTCCCTGTCTGTAACATCTTGAGAAATTTAATTTGGATATTTGTAGCCCAAGATATAACAATTCTCCCTAGCTGTCCTGTTTAGGGATGAATCTTGGAGGAGGCTAGAACCTTGATTTGGCGGAAACATATCTCCCATAATATAGAGAAAATGAGGCTAAAATGTTTACAAATGGTACATTTGGGTTTTAACTTCGTCCTGTGAAAATTGCGGCCCCAGAGCCTTCTTCAATCCCGAGATATAGCGAATGTACCAAAACTACCCATTTTAGTATTTTAAGGTTTTTCAGGCTCGGGGTCAAACTAGGGTTTGAATTTCCTAGAGTTTTACACAACCAAAAATATCAACCTTGGTCTCTAAAATTCGATTGTGATGAGGAGAGAAATCCTATGCTGGGCTCACTCAAAAATTCCTCTTCTGTAAAAAGCCCTAATTTCCTGCAGCAAAAATTGAAAATGCCCAAAATCAAATTCTGCTTCAATAGAAAGATGTGCCCTTCAATGTAGATATAGCATAGCCTCCTTTTGCTGATGGATTGTGGTGAGAGACCTAAAAATTAAGAATCTCTAGCTTCCTCAAGTTAGCTTTGATACCATGTTATATTTTTATCATTTAAGCAATATGATCTTAGGATCTTATCTCAGAGAATAACATGCACAACAATAATCACAAGAGACAAGAGACACAAATAATTTTCCTAGGGGAAACAATAAAGGAGAAAACCACACAACTTCCTGAGAGATAGAATGAGCACCAATGGCAGCAGTAAAACCCAAAGACAACAAATATGATCCCCAACAACTGTTCTCTCTCTCTCACTTGAGAGAGATTCTCCTCTCTCACTCATGTGCCCCTGTTGAGTGAGTGTGTGTCATGTAGAAATGAGGAGAGCCTCACTTCTATTTATATTCTTTCGTTCACTTTATTTTCACTCCAACATGTCAGCCTCACTTAACATTTACTTACCAGGGTGGACTTCTCTAGGAGAGTCTAATAACCCTAGTGCCCCACAACTGTGGTGACTTTACCCTCTGATCAATAAGGAGGGTTAACCTTAACTCAATTGTGGGGACTATTTTCCCAACTCACAACAGAGGGTTAACCTCAATGAATTTACATGACTTGTTTACATTATTGAATCTCCTGACAGGAAAATCAGGGTATGACATGACTCAATTACATTACAGATACTTCTCGATATAAACATCGAGGCATAATACATAATATATACAAGTGAATACATTTCGAAGTTACAAATACATCAACAATCAATTGTACACTCTCCCCCAAGAATTGATGAGCTCCATATCTCCATCTCCCTCTTATACTGTATTTTTGTATGAATAATTAACTTTGTTTAAATTAAAAGAATTAAAGGAAGGGAGACCTTATGAATCGACATCCTCTGCCCAATTTTTGGAGACGTTTATGGAAAGCAGCTTCACTAGGCAGAACCTGCTATGTGAACTTTATTTACATAAAATGGATTGCCTATGTAGCTTCATTCAAACCCTTCTCGTTACTTAGGATATGTCTAGTTGAGGAATTTTTCTTCTTTTGTTAGCAATCATGTGCAGTGCGATAGTTCCTTCCAGACAATTTCCCAGAATGAGGCTAACTCTAATTTTTGGATTCAGAGTGAACCTCAATCTACTCGCATTGTTTTTACTCTTTAGGAACATAGGCTTAAATATTCCATCAAGACTCAATAGCTGGTTGAACTTCAAGAACAAGTCATCTCCACTTGTGTTGACCAGATTTCTAGACATCAACATTGGTCTTTGGAAGGAAGTAAACATAGATGGCAGGCTTCTCCTTCATCATTGAAGAAAAGCAACCCTTATTGCTTTAAAAACTTTAAACAAGCTCTCCATAGGGTCAAGGGATATGTTGACTGTATGAAAAAGTGTGGGGTTAACTGGTTTGGACTTAAATTCTTGTTGTTTTGTTGGCTTCATAGGAGGATACCATGTGATTTCTTTGACAATAATACCATGATATAGGTGTATGCTTCTTGATCAACAACCAATATACGAATCTCTTGTATCCAGCCATGGTCGAACATGAATTAGGGAATAGCCACCCAAGTTTAATTTTTTGTGCAAAACCATAAATTCCACTGGGTATTCCCATTAATCCACTAACATGAAAACATATTCTATAATGCCTCCTGGTCTTATGAGAGATTGATCATCCAATTGTAAAACAATAGTATTTTGTCAAATATTAGTGAGGCCTAACCTCTCCATTGTGTGTTTAGTCATGATAATAATGGATGCTCCTAAATATATGAGTGTGTTAGAGAGAGAAATGCCATTAATTTGTACCCTCACAATGTGACTTCCAGAGTCAAAATACTTAGTAGCAAGGGTGTTCCCCATCACCAATTCTACCAAGTCTCCTATCACACAGACTGTTGTGGGATCCTTCCTCTTTCATCGCAGTTTCTTCAAACATAACTCTCTAATAGATTTGGAATAAATGTGAATTTCTCTAATAGCTTGGATTAGTGTAATATTCACACTGACATTTTATAATTCTCCTAGGAGATCAAATTTAGCCTGCGGCATTAGTTTGTCAACAATTCAGAATTGAGTGTATGATGGAGTTCATTTTTTCTCTGTTTCTTGTGGTTTCCTCGATGGGATGGATGGGTTATTATCTCCATATTGAAAAAGTAAGATCTCTGGTTCTTCTTCATACTGAATTGGTGAGGTATCTGTATCTCTTCATTTTCTTCCTCTGTAATTCAGGGAGAGGTAGTTTTATTGATATTTCTTCCAGAGCGTAATTGGATGTCATGGAATTCTACTCTGGAAATGGAATAGGCTTCATAATTAGATAAATCAGAAGCCATTACAGGTTGTCTAGTCGTAATATTAGGGTTAGGAGTGGTTTGTACAGGAAGAAGTGGTGTAGGAGATGGATTATTCAATGGCAATGTTAACTAAGGTTGTGGAGGAGGTTGCATTAATGGTTGTACCAGTGCAAATTGGAATTGGGGATTTTACATTTGAGGAGGTTGTGATTGGATATGTTGTTGATTCCAAAAGGCTATATTTATCCATTTTGGTTTCCAGGGTTTTTTTGTGAGTATGGAGGTGCCCAGGTTTGTTGTGGCATAGGTGGATGCCAAGGTTGGGAGTTTTTTGGGACTTGTGGACCTTGTGAGACTTGTGGTTGGTGTATTTGAGCATTATTCCAATAAGTATTAAATTATTGCACAGTATCTAGCATTGTACCTCAATGTCGAGGTTTCCATGGGTGCTTTTGAGAAATAAAGCAAACAAGTTTTGCATCTGTCCCTGCTTCCACATATATAGCCTTAAGTCCTTGAAGTGAGGGGCATTCTTTTGTAGGATTCTCCTAGTCACATAAAAGCAATATTTCCACTTTGTCTAATGTACAGCTCTTGAGGGGGTTCCTTTTTCTGCATATAGGGAAAAAATCAATAAAGCTTGATCTTCCTCTTCTTTCCTTTTCTTTTCATGAAGTGCATCCAGCTTATAAATAAAATAGCTAAGGATATCATTTTTAAAATCCTCCAGGATATTGCTAACATCCAACCTTGAAACTCCTTCCCTTTAAGTCTTGGTGGTTCTGTTCACTGCATCTCTGATCCCTTTTCCTAACCTAGAGGCATTCCCTGAATATCTTCTGCAAAGGTGACATATTTTTTCATACTAGGGATACATCCCTTGCATCCATTAAATTTAGAAACTCAATGCAATCATCTCTGGTTCCTTGTAAGAGCAGAGTTGTCAATGTATCATCATTTAATGCATTTTGTCTTGATCCTTGCACTTTGGATTGAAATATCTCCACATAGTGCTCCAAGTTTTCATCCTCTTGCTAGGTCATTTTAAATATGGATTCCTTTCGATCCTTATCTTTTTAATATTCTTGGTATTTATCCAGGAATACTTTCTTCATCTAGGCCCATATTGTAATGTTATCCCCTCCCAACCCCATGAACCACCTAAGTGCCTGATTTTTCAAAGTGGATGGAAAACTTTTCATTTTTTGTTGATCTGTAATGTAATCATAACTTATTCAAAGGACATAAAATTCAAATAGAAATGTCTTTGGGTACTCACTTGACATACCATAAAAAATCAGCAATGTTGAATGTGGGATGTTCTTCACCGAGTTTCTAATTCTAGTTGCTGAATTTCTTATTAGGAATTATAAGGTATAGGTTCTTCCACTCAATTCCTATCCATTCGTCTCTCCTTGGTTTTGTATTCTCTATTTGGAATGTGCTCTCCCTTGCCATCCATATTTACCCAAAAGTATTCCAATGTAGCCTATCTAGGCGCCAATGGAGATTTAGTAGACTATTGTTCCTCGCTCAACTAGCTGCCACCACTTAAATGATTGGGAATCTCTTCTTCCTAAAAAAATTGTACTCCCTAAACAAATTATGTCACTGATAGGTTTTCATCAACATGCATTGTTAAAACCGTTCAATCAATGGGAGCGCTAAAATGCTTCGGCCTCCCTTGCTTCAGAATGTTGGTAGAAGGTTTTCTCCTTCGAGTATGTCCTCCTCTTATTGATCTTCATGCAATTCTTGCATGGTTTGTACTTGGGGGGTATCATATGCATATGCAATCCTACATGTACTATCTCTTATTCTACGCATGAATAATTGGCATGATTCAGAATCAGAGAGACCCACGTCAGGAAATATTCTAGTGGAATTGTTTGTTCTTCTTACTCGTCCCTCCTTAGAAATCATGCAAGACTATTTTCAGAAAATATCATACACAACACACTCGAAGGAAAAATGGATAAATCACACCCACATAATCAAAACAATCAATGAAAATTGCAATGTCCTTGGCAATTCCCCAACAACAACGCCAAAATGACGAGCTTTTTCTTTCACATTTTAATAAAAATGCAATGGAAAGTTGCACACAAATTGTCAACCCAGGGTTTTAGAGGCTTCGGAGCTACCTAACAATGTTTATCTCAGACACTGTAATTTGAATTATTTCTGATACAAAGGAAGTCAAGGAACTTGTAAAACTAGATTTAAAATGAAACTACGTGGTGAATGGTATTTCTAACAAAAACAATGCTACAGGAAAAACATTAAAATCACTCCAACTGGAAGCGTTGTCTATTGATTACAGCCGATTACCTCACTATGCCACGGAATGAAATTTAATAACATGATCTAAATTAATCAACTCTGAAATTCTTGTAAGAAACAAATTCAATAAAACAAAAGCTACAGTAATAGAATCGTAAAGGACTAATTGAGTTTTAGCAGCATGCTTCTATTTCTAACAACAAAATTCCAAGAAATATTTAATGCGACTATTTAACCACGGAGTTATTTCCTTTATCCAAAATTCACCATCCACGTGTCCCTTTGCATTCAATAATAATAAAAAAATTTGCACTATTCGATCGTATCACAATTTAAGCATTCACACCCAACTATGATCGACATAACAAATTCTAAATGTAAAACAATAAATCAAATATCAGAATGCATGGACGAAGGAAAATCCTAACTACAACAACACTTATCACAGAAGGGGGGCTTGCCTTCTGAGACAGGGGCTGAACAAGCCAATCACCCACACCAAATTTATTAACACATCCAAAATCAGGAAAATGGAAAATTTATATAATAGATTATGATTACAGCAACATTCAATAAGTGTATGTAAAATCATTGCCAACCCCCCTCAAAGAGCAATCCAAGTTTCTATACATCAACACCCATAAAGAAAATTATGAAGAAGTGTACAGTTACAACCTATTTCCGAATAAGTCTCATCATCTTAATTTTCAAAGGATCTCGTGAGCCAATCCTTGGATGGTAGTGTGAGGAGTGGAGGTGGTTCTAAAAATGTATCAGAACAATAAAAAAATTGGTTAGATGATCGAGCAAATTACAAGTCATTAACGGGTTCCGCAATCCCTAAGCTTGCTAGAGAATCACTAATCCCCGGATTGGATACGGAACCATGAAATGCATTCAGTATCTTGACCAAGAATGATGTGAAATGCTCGACAGGATCACATTAAACCAGCGAGGAGCCTCGATCAAAATATACATGTTTCTTTGGCCTGCATAATATGTATAAATTTGAGGCTTATCTGCAAGCCTTTGTAGCCTTCCACAATTAATCCATTATGAAACCTGAAATTAGAACAACGGTGAACCTAAAACACCACTTCTTTGGTAGAAAATTATGAAAACATAATCAATCCTTACCAAAGCCAAAACCTTGCTAAATGTGGTCAAGGGAGTTAGTGATGGTATAGGAATAAGTCAAAAAGTTCATAAATGAGGTAGAAATAGGAGAACAAAAAGATTCATTTACACAACTCTTCAATACATAAGATAGAGAATATACACAAGCCATAAATATTTTCCTTGAGGAAACCATAAAGGAGAAAACCCTGTAAACTTCCTCGGAATAGTTATGTCACTAATACAATATCACGATTTGGAAAATCCCAAGAATAAGAAGTCTTCCACAACTCTCTCTCTCTTTCTTCATTTAGGGAACGTGTCCTCTCTCTCCTAATGCATGCAAGAGTATGTGTGTGTGTCCAAATAGGGATGGAACCTCCCTATTTATATTTTTATGTTGTGTAACTTAACTAACTAGGTCATTCACGTAACCTCTTTGGGGCCAACCTACCTAGGAAGAGTTAATAATACATTTTACTTTATTTATCTTGGGGACTATTTCCCCGACTTACAATGAAAGGTTTAATTGAATCGCCATAAACAATAATGGCATTCTGAAGGGAGGGAAAACATCTCCGATGGGGTACAATAATAGAAAATGATAATATACAATAGAATCTCTTTTGAAGTTACAAATACAATAACAAAATATCAATTTGACCTGATTTATCCTAATGTTTTCCAATGCCAAATGTTCTTCTTTGTTGATATTTCTTTTGGGACACATCTTGTGTCCTCTAGTCTGTTTTAGCGTGAACACATCCTCCTTTATTTATATCCATTATTCAATCTCAACTTTGGTATTCTTCCACCTCATAACTTCATCCTCCATAATCATTGCTAGACCCCGACAATTGAAGCATTGTTTGATGGTCATTTCAAGACCAAGGGTTTGGCATAGATGACGAACAAGACCTTACAAGAGTCGACAATTTCAATAATTTGCAAGCAAAGTAAGGTCTCTCTTGAGATGCACACAAGAAATTACACATAATCTTGAAGGAAATATGCGTAGGAAGGAGTGTGTTCTTTCTCACTAACTGTAATAAAAAATTATTATCTAACCATTCAACTGAAGAATTATTAAGTTAATATGCACCATTGTAATTCTCAATATCCATTGAGAAATTCATTCATAAAGAGCTACATAAAAATGGATCCAAACAAACAATTTCATTATATTACTAGAAAAATATTGGCTACAAAACTCATCTCAACTACTCAATACTTCTTTATACATTATGACATACAGGAGCATGGGCAATATTGTTTACTGCAAAAAATCAGAACTAAACAATCCAATAGTTCATATCCCAAGACAATCAAAACCATCATAATAGACTAGAATGACTTGATAGAAACTCCGAAACTCAAACCTTTACACAATAGTCCTTATATAGGCTGAGATAGCAAAATATACAAAACTGTTGTTGGTGCACATTTCTAGTTGAACTCACCATAGAGTGTAACTACTTTCTATTTGCGCACATGTGATTCTAGCCATCTTATTAAGTGTTTAGTTTTGATCTAAACCTTGGGCACCAATAGACACAGTTTCATTAAGAAATTTAATAAAACAACTTAATGAGAATTTTATAATATATTGCATTTTCATTAAGACAATCAAATGAAACTAGATTAATTTAAAGATAACTCTAATATTGACTCTCTCGTTTGGTGGCGTAGATTCAGTGAAAAAGATGGTGTGACACACACTTTAGTCCAACCCCAATTATGAATATGGTAGAAGGTCCAAATAATGGTATTCTCCACTGTCTAACGTCTCAAGTACCCATGATGTGATTCTACCTGGGGAACTTGGTCCTCCCCCTCTTTGGTGTCATCCATCATCACATGTACACATGCACCTCGATCACTGAACTAGGAGAGTGGTGGCCAAATGAAGGCTTCTTGGTTGGAATTCTATAAAAAAATAAAAAAATGAATATTTGAACAAAAAATGAAGTTGACCCTCCCATCAATCTATGCATGCAATTAATAATAATAATAAAAGTTTCATATGAAAATTGAAGACCAGCTAATACATATAGGTATCCACACATAAAAAAAGACCGAAACTGATACACTATCCATTAGTGGTGATGTGTGTGATAGTGGTCACAAATAGTGAGAGGGGTAAAACCCCAATTGGGGAAACATCCATGGGACATTATGGTCTTCTTTATTCTACATAAATTAGTATCTTACAACTCATGGAATCCTTGCATAAGCATCATATTACACTTCATCATCACTTCATATCACAATAATGCATCTTTCCACCATACCCCAAAACAGTCTTGCTTACCTCTATTAATTTCTAGAGGTATGCAAAAATAATATTCCATAATTTGTGTAGGATAATAAGCTTTACACTTAGATCTAATATAAATAATGGTAAGAAAGTTTTACTTCATGATGCATGTGAGATAGATCAACTTTATAATATTAGAGTTATTTATTACTTCTTTAATAGATACAACCAACAAGATCATGCAAGTCATCATTACAACAAATACCTTAGATGGATGAACATGAGAATGACGTGTAGTACCTTGAGGTACAACTTTCTCACTTGCACCTCCTCTTTTGTGAAATTTCGAAGAGAAACCTCCCTAGAAGAGGAGAACACAAGTGAATGGTTGAGCATGGGTTGCTAGTACAACTATCAAGCACCGAGATCGTTCCAATTTCTTAAGGTGTACATTTTTTTACCATTTGGATCTGTCTCCGATTTGGGTTTAAAATGGATCCATGCTAGTTTATTTTTTTTATATTTTATTTAACTATATATAATTTATTATTTTCATTTTTTATTTTTAATATTTTTTATTTATGTTCGCTAGCATAACTTGAAAAGACCCCCCCATAATGGGTTGGAAAACACCTAGTTTCTCTCATGCAATTATTATATTTAAAAAAAATAAAAAATAAAAACAAAACATGTTTTAAGCTAAACTATTGACTCTAATGTATTGAAAAAATATAAATACTTTGAAGGTTTATTTAATTAAAATAAATCAATTGTCAAATTTAAAATTTCAACCATCATAAGGGTTGGTGTGGCTTCAATCCCGTGAGGGGGGAAGAGACACCCAAAAATTCCAACCATCATAAAGGTTGGTGTAGCCCATTAAAGGTGTTGCGAAAACATAAAAATAAAAAAATTAAATTTCAAAAGTTTTAAAAATTTATTTAGACCGAAACAAAAATATTTTGATGAGAATTTATGTAGTTAATATTGGTTAGTTAGTTGAAGAAACCATATTATTTTCCTATTTATGATATTCACTTATAATATTATTATGATATAATCCTATATCTATTGTATTTATGATATTCACTTATAATATTATTATGATATAATCCTATATCTATTGTTGAAGGCAATCAATATGTCCATTGTATTTCTGTCCTTTTTCTGCTTGTCTTATTTTTCTTTAACATTTTCTTGGAGCTGTGAAGATGACGAAGGTGGAAGAATACTCATCATCATCATCGACAGGGTGGAATGAATTGCCCGAGGATATCAGCCAAGAGATATTGGCGTTACTGCCCGTGGAAAGCCTGTGCAGATCTCGCAGCGTTTGCAAGGAGTGGAACGTTCTCTTCTCATCGTCTAAATTCATAACTAATAGATGGGCTGAGGCGCCTCCAAATAAAAAGCCATGGTTATTTCTGTGCAGAGAAAGTGACGAAGGTCCCGTGAATTCTTCCGCGTATTGTTTCTTCACACAGACATGGAAGAACTGCTCGTCCTTATCCTTCATTTCAAAGAGGAGCGAATACGCAAAGTATGGAGCATTTTATCGTGGATCGGCTCAAGGCATGTTCTTGGTGGATGTTTATAGTGATGGTCCCTGTCGATACTATGTGTGCAATCCTCTCACCAGAGTATTCTTGAAACTCCCCAGCCAGTCATCCATAGGGTACATTTTGACCAGAGACATTGTGGCTTGGAATGTGGGTAATCAAGAGACCTACAAAGTCGTAGTTGTTGGATTGTCCCGTGAGTGGGACGTAATGATAGCGGAAACTTACGACGCCTCTGAAAAGTCATGGGTTGTTGTTGGACACCTTCCAGGGAATTTTGACTATTTCGATCTATCGCGGGGTATTGTTTTCTGCGATGGCCTCTTCTACTTTACAGGACGTGGACTTCACCCCGCCGGGATGGGTGTTTTTTGTTTCAGCAGCCGAGGGGAAATTTCCATGTTTACACCGTTCCCAGAGTTCGCTAATGGTAACACCATAGACTGGCCTACTCTGCCAGTGCCAGAACTGCTCATTTGCGGCTCGCGGATTCTACTCGCTGGGATTCTATTGGGTGTCCCGCTAGAGCTCATTTTGTGGGAGTTTGACAAGGACTCAAACCCTTCATCTTCTTCTTGGAAGGAGATTGCGAGGTTGCCGCCAGCACTGCGCGAAGTTTATATAGAGAGGAATAGATTTCTTAATTCGTTTCACTCAGTAGCAGTGGGAGATTGCATGTGCTTCACATGCGGCGTCTCTCTAGTTGTAGCTGTATACAACTTAAGCCAAGAGACATGGAGTTGGCTTGCAACGCCCACATCTAAAAGACCAAGAATCCAACATCACCATCGTCTAATGGCTTTTAATCCTAGGCCGGATATGAAGGTCGGATGAAGCTTCGCCAGGCCCTTAAATCCTAATTACGGTATGCAAAGCCTCGTTAGGGTTCATGCAGCATATAGCTCTGATCTGATCTTGTGCATTTCTGGGCAATTACTTTTTTTATTATCCAGATTTCTCTTTTTTCTTAGTTTTCCCAATTTTTTGGAGTTAAAATTGAAAATTTTCTTAGCTTCTACATTTTTTGGGTTAAAATTGAAATTTTTAGTATAATTTTTTTTCTCTTTCCTTTTTTTAACTCAAGGGGATTAGCTTCTTCAGTTGTTATAAAAAAAGGACGTTCTCAGATTAAATTATTTTTAATTGTGTTTTTAGTATAATTGACAACTGAGCAGATAAGTGTGTCAACTGAAAAGAGTTTTATTAAGATTATCATTCCTCTGCTAGAGAGACTTTTTTTCTTACTTTCTAAGTTATTTGAAGTGGCTAATGATGTTCTAAAAACAAGTGATCTGTTTCAATGTTCTTTACAAGGATTAGAGTGGGCAATCAACCATGAACTGGGGAGTACATCATGGAAGGAAAGTTATGGAAAAGCCAGAATTATTGATGTAGAGTTGGATGCATATAAAGACTTCAAACCATCTGTAGGCAATCAAAGAGATGGGGATTCATCCTTAGTTGGTATCAGATGTACCTATGAGATTTTTTTATCCTCTATGCATTGGAGGTCAAACACGATTTCCATCATTTCAAGCTTCTACTTAATTCTTCTGGACCTGAGATTTTTTTATCCTCTGTGCATTGGAGGTCAAACACGATTTCCATCATTTCAAGCTTCTACTTAATTCTTCCCAACCTCACTTGTGATACTTTAGTAAATCTTCTTTGAAATGAAATGGATATAGAGGTGACTACTGTTTAATAAGTGAGGAAATTGTGCCATTGGTACCTAGTTTAAGATTTTAAAATTTTGGTAGTTTTTATTATTTTTTGACTCCATTTTTAATGTCAAGCATTTATGTAAAAAAATGCTACTTATGTTGCATATAAGTTCGTTGAGCCTTTCACTATTACTTCATTGACATATATAGAAACTAACTTGTAACAACTATATTCTATTGGTTATTGTGTGATACAATTTGTGTAATTTTCCTATTCTGCAAATCCATTTCAAGAACCTCTTGCCAACATGTTTTGTATTTGGTATGTTCCTAGATTTTACATTATATATAGAGCTGATCAGTTCAGTTTTTTTATAATCAAAATTCCTACATACTCTCGAAGCGTTTATTGTGGTAGAATTTACTAGTGATTTGTATATGGACTATATTACATTGTTTGATTGAACAAATAGAATGCAAATGTCCTATATTGTAAAATTGTAGTGCGGAGTGGCAGTGGTGATTGTGCAAATTGTTTCATAGGTAAATGCAATGAATGACATAATTGAATATTGTCAAAGTTTTGAATATGGACTATATTACATTGTTTGATTGAACAAATAGAATGCATATGTCCTATATTGTAAAATTGTAGTGCGGAGTGGCAATGGTGATTGTGCAAATTGTTTCATAGGTAAATGCAATGAATGACATAATTGAGCCTTTCGCTATTACTTCATTGACATATATAGAAACTAACTTGTAACAACTATATTCTATTGGTTATTGTCTGATACAATTCATGTAATTTTCCTATTCTGCAAATCCATTTCAAGAACCTCTTGCCAGCATGTTTTGTATTTGATAAGTTCCTGGATTTTACATTATATATAGAGCTGATCAGTTCAGTTTTTTTATAATCAAAATTCCTACATACTCTGGAAGCGTTTATTGTGGTAGAATTTACTAGTGATTCGTATATGGACTATATTACATTGTTTGATTGAACAAATAGAATGCATATGTCCTATATTGTAAAATTGTAGTGCGGAGTGGTAGTGGTGATTGTGCAAATTGTTTCATAGGTAAATGCAATGAATGACATAATTGAATATTGTCAAAGTTTTGAATATCGACTATATTACGTTGTTTGATTGAACAAATAGAATGCATATGTCCTATATTGTAAAATTGTAGTGCGGAGTGGCAGTGGCGATTGTGCAAATTGTTTCATAGGTAAATGCAATGAATGACATAATTGAGCCTTTCGCTATTACTTCATTGACATATATAGAAACTAACTTGTAACAACTATATTCTATTGGTTATTGTCTCATACAATTCGTGTAATTTTCCTATTCTGCAAATCCATTTCAAGAACCTCTTGCCAGCATGTTTTGTATTTGGTAAGTTCCTGGATTTTACATTATATATAGAGCTGATCAGTTCAGTTTTTTTATAATCAAAATTCCTACATACTCTGGAAGCGTTTATTTTGGTAGAATTTACTAGTGATCCGTATATGGACTATATTACATTGTTTGATTGAACAAATAGAATGCATATGTCCTATATTGTAAAATTGTAGTGCGGAGTGGCAGTGGTGATTGTGCAAATTGTTTCATAGGTAAATGCAATGAATGACATAATTGAATATTGTCAAGGTTTTGAATATCGACTATATTACATTGTTTGATTGAACACATAGAATGCATATGTCCTATATTCTAAAATTGTAGTGCGGAGTGGCAGTGGTGATTATGCGAATTGTTTCATAGGTAAATGCAATGAATGACATAATTGAATATTGTCAAAGTTTTGAATATTGACTATATTACATTGTTTGATTGAACAAATAGAATGCATATGTCCTATATTGTAAAATTGTAGTGCGGAGTGGTAGTGGTGATTGTGCAAATTGTTTCATAGGTAAATGCAATGAATGACATAATTGAATATTGTCAAATTTTTGAATCTAGTCGCTACCATATGCTGACTGCAATAGATGCCCTACTTGAGAGATAGTCACTACAGAGAAAAATGTTGCCACAGTGGGATGGTGGAATTTTTGGAAGGGAAAGTATCAGATAAGGTATAAATGAATCTATGACAAACAGTTGACGATTTGCTGGCATTGAATCTCTGCTGCTATGTTTCTTGTTTGCTTCCTTTTAATTTTATTTACTTCTATTAGTAATTTCTAAGTGCATAAGAAATAGTAAAAAGTTTATGATGTTTGAAAATCCCTTTAGTAGTATATGATACAAAAGTGTGTCTTGCTAAAATTCCATGATCAATACCATTTGTATTAAATTACTAGGAAAACGATTTAGAAAACTCTCCATAGATAATTTAGAATCAACATTTAGTGGAAGTGTGCTACTCTTAAAAAAGTGTAGTATATTTTTTAATGGAAAGTGGATCTTGGAGCTCTATGAATGTGGAAGTTTTCCCTATGGTATAATAAACAACCTTCATTTTCAGCAGTTGAGGAACTCATTAATAGGTGGCCATGCGCATAGCAGAAGAAAGCCTTTGATCTTACCTTGTCCAACCTTATGGCTAAGTATAACCACAAGGACTTTAGGTGGAGAATAGAAAGTAGAAACAATGATAGATATGGTATTGGCCTTAGTGGTCGAGTGCTTTCAACATAGCTAGAATCATAGGTCACAATATTCAATATTGTCATAGGATTTTCCATTCCTACACTTAAGAATTGGTATCTTATGCCCAACATTCCTTGTCCATTTCATTCTTCCTTAGATCTTTTGATAATATTATCCAAGATATATGCACATTCGATAGATCGTTTTGATGATGCTTGGAAAAAGTAGATATAGTTTTGATCTGGGCCATTTGGCTGTATTGCAAGGTATTTTTAAGAATTACTTATATACCATTTTTATAAGTTCATTGTTCTTTTTCTTGGAATAATTCTGATTTTTAATGTTATACATTTTTCCATCTAGTCTTTTTTGTTAATAGTTTCTTGATATTTTCTGAAGATCGGGTTTATATATTCTATAGTATTTTTTAAGGATTTACATTGACCAAAACATCAAGGGCTAACATTTAGTATTAAAGTCTTAGGATAGTGCTTGACACAATATTTGGAGCGTAGGGGAGGTAATTATCACTTGCTATGTTTGCATACTATGGATTTCCTTATGATTTCTATCTAAGCGATTGAAAGGTTTATATATATCTTTGATCCAATTATATACTCTTGGTAAGTTAGACACTATTTGTCACGTCCCCAACCCTTACTCGACGGAGAGGACACGACTAACATCTATCAACCCGGGAAAATCTAAGCCCCATGAAAATAATATGAAAATGCATGAGCTTAAAGATACATAGATGCACATTATCACCATACAGTGAAAGAAAAATCATAACATTCAAGCATTTAACATGTTCATATAAATTCATAACAATACAGTTGCGGAAAATATAATACACAAGAATACTTATCTTTGAAAAAAGCTCACCCCACAAGAAACTGTGTCGCTACAACGTTCCACCTAACCATAGGCCAGTGTGCTCTTTAATATCTCAGCAACACTGCCACCCCCAAGTTGGGCATAATATTCCCCAAGGAATAAGGAACACTAGTAGACTTCACCCATAGCCAAGGATATAATTAAAATTCAGTCAAGCCAACATAGGTGGGTTTATCAGACTTACACAGGAAATGGCTTACACTTAGCCAAATTCACCTGAGACAAAACCAAGCCAACATATGGGTTTATCAGGCCACAAGGAGGTGGAAAGACTGAATGCTAAGCTAGTGAGTTCAACCTCAGAGCTATGAACACCCATAGTAGATCTATCCTGATTTCTAAACAATTACACACCCAACACAAGGAATCTTTCCCTTCTATGCTACACACTCCCTTAGGCCATGCCTTTCCTTCCAGTGTTATTCATGGCATGTAAAGAAGAAAACCAGCCTTCTAGGTTGGTCTGTGAGGTTATTTCACACACTAGGTTTATCAAGCAATTCTAAACTCTGTTTCCATTCCTTCAATCAATTCAAATACCAAACATGGATGCACACACATGGATCTCAATCCTTGGATTTATCAAAACGTAGAAAAAGCTAGGGATTACATACACACACAAAAATTTACGAATTTCTGAACATTGCCGATGCTAGACCAACTGCTGCAAAAATACCAAAACGAATAGATTGTTGGTATTTCAAAACAAAGACACCAAATTGGATTCAGGGAAATCGTATTCAGGAAAACAAATAGCAGACAGGAGAAAACGCGAGAGATAACAAAATTGTTGAACAGGGGAAAAATTATAACACAAAAACCAAAACGTGAAGGATTCAGATCGGCGAATAGGGGGGGAATTTCAGAAAAGTTTAGACTCCAAATCCTTTCTTCTTGCTGGCTCTTGCATGAAATTCCCCAATTGGTTTTCCAAAAAACGTTTTGTTCATTCCAATTCGTGAGGGAAGCTGAAATGTTGCCACATGGGGGAAAGGTGGTTGTTTTTAGTGTTTTCTTGCCCAAGAAATTCAAAAAATAGTTTTTCCAGAATTGGTGCTATGCCCAATTCGAATTTCCCCACTCTTCCAATTCCCCCACTCCCTCATCCTTAGGAAAAACCATGCCCCCATTTCATTTAGTTGCATTGACATAGCCGGCTTTGGGTTTTTAATTAAAATTGCAATTTCACATGATGTCTAGCTTTTTAATGTTTAGCTAGCATAAAAAATACCATCGGACTAATTTCAATTGCCGAAACATAACACTAAATCGATGGTGGGTATGTTTTCTAGTTCCACACCATGACTATTTGCATCATTTATTTAAATGCAATGGGGTCAAAACCAGGGTGTTACACTATTCTATTGATATAGAGTAAAATAATTTAAGTAAGGAGACGATAAGATCCAATAGAGCTAGTCTCACCATTATGTGATCAAACCAAAAAAGAGAAGGGTTTAATTGTATTAACCAATACTTAGGTATGTAGAAAACATACGACTTTTCTGAAACAAAATTGCGCCAAGAGGCCACTGAAATATGAAAAACTAAGAGACTTAGCAAACACATACATAACAGTAGAAGTAATTCTCACACTAATTGCCATGTAATCTTAAAACACAGAGATGAAGCAGTATTCTTTATAGAAACAAAAGAAAATAGAAGAAGCCTTAGAGTTATTCCTGGCCTTCAGTGTCTAGGTTGATGGGATTTGAAGGGGTTCCAGCATCCATTCCCCTAGCTGCAGTATCTAGGGCTTCCTTCTCAGCAGTGTTTTCCTCTGCATTATCCTCCATATCTGAGGTGATAATTGTAGTGTAAAGGCATGGTATTGTCTTTCCATATGTTACAATTTTTTTAGAACAGGATTAGTTTCTTGCTTGTCGATGTTAGAGGCAATGATTGCTTAAAATTCCATTATAGTTCAACTAGGCATATTTAGAATCTCTTCCATTGGATTGACATTGGTTAGATACTTCCAACCTATTCACCATCACATAATCTGGGGGTTGAGCTCTCTTCTTCCTAATTCTAGATTCTAGAATCCCACTTGTCTCCTAGTGTGCTCTGAATGATGAAGCTGGTAACCTCTTTGAATGCCCATAATATCCACTCCATATTTTTGTAAGATATTTTGGTTGCCTAGAATGTCTCCTGCACTCCTCTCTCTTGTTCTCTTATGGGAATCTGGAGCCTCAAACACTAGAAGGGGCAAAGCATATTGCATTCTTCCTTCTGTCAAAAACACCGAACATGACTACTTTGTCACTTTTGTATGCCTACTTGAACTTGTTCCTTCTCTACCAACCCACTTCCAAGATAAAGAAGTTAGGGACTTACTTCCCTTAATGGATCCATCACATACAGAACTATTTCCAGCAATTGAACTTGTAAGTTTAAAGTAGGTTCAGGGCCCTCTTCTACAATATCTTATGTTAAGGCGAGTTTTAGTAATAATAAGTGAATATTTCTCATCTCCTTCTCATACCTAGATTGATAGAACAAGAAAAATAATTATTAAGTATAAGCATGCCTTAGGATTTCCACTTCCAGAAATTTTATGGAAATACTCTGGAATTCCCCAAAACAGAAACGTCTTTGAATTTATGTGTTCTGGTATTCATCTTAATAATCATTTGGATAGTATTATTGAAATATTTATCTTTATAAAATCTACATGACATAGCCATAATATGTACAATGTGTATTTTTCTATTCCATGTTTGATTACAATAGGCAAGGATGCATAATTGTAGTGATCGTTTTACTTCTCTCTGTTTTTGTTGCAAAAGTTTGATTCTTTCATTAGAGAAACAATTTCCAAAAGGAGGGGGGTAATGATGCAATGAGTATCATTCATTAGGAGATACTGTCATGATTATTGTACTCATTGTTGTGTATATTGGAGTTTTGGGAACCATCCAGTTCAGTAACTCATTTGAAGCCTTGCCAAACAAAATGAGGATATTGAATTTCATGGGCAATTCCTTTGGATGTTATGCTTCTGGAGAACATTTGGTTTCCACTGCTAGAAATGAATATTTAAAAGAGACTAAGTATCTATTGGAATGCAACCCTCGTCTTGCAAAGTATTCAACTTTTTAGTGTTCGAAATTCTCCTCTCCATTATTCAGCAGCTCAAGGAGAGAATGAGGTATAGGAAAATTCTCTCTTTATTTTTGGCATTGTCAAGCTATGATAAGTGATGATTAAATGATTATATATTTTAACAAGATTTATTCCTGCATATTGTCTCTCTCTTGCTTGAATATGGGGTTGATGTGAACATCCGGAACTATTGTGGTCAGGTGGGTATTGAATTTTTTCCTTTTCTTTTTCTGGAATTTTGTTTATCATCTTTGGATGGTATGATTTACGAATTATCAAAATGAAATTTTATTCCCAAGCAAGTCAGTTTTGTCTTGTTTAATGAGTTGAAACTTCTTTGCTAGCTATACTATCAAATCCTATAATGTTTTGGAATCGCATAATGGTTTAAACTTGAAATCAATTATGTCTTGTTTAATAAGTTGTAACGTGTCTTCTAGTAGTTTTGTTAAATCATATAGATGTTTGGGAATCACTTAGTGGTTACGTAACACATCCTGTATTTTTTTAAGGAATTGCTTACACAACATGGTACCCAAGTTGTGGTTAATGCATTAGGATCTACTGCAATGCATAATTTTGTATATGAGAATTTTGTTTCATTTCAAGATAATTTTTCTTGCAACCATGGATATTATGTCAATTGGCATGGTTTACTCAAAAGTTAACTTGTGAAATAGATACTGATTCAATAACTTGGCTCAAATTCAAGTCAATTTCCTATTTATCCATGGTATTAAACAACCTCAGGGCCATTTCAGATTGATCCATAAATTAATATGAGTTATGTACTAGAAACTGGCAGTTTTGACTGAGCTCTATTATGGTTTTCAGTTAAAGTTAACTAATTTTTTACTATATCATGCACATTTTGATTTTTCATTAGAAGTACCTTGCAAGGTCCTTTTGACCCGTTAGAAGGATAGAGATACATCCAGCCGATATATAATGATGGCCATGCTGACTACCTTGACCAAATCTACAATTTTACTGCACTACAAGAGGACTACATCAATCCGACAGTAGATGGGAGCCTAATGTGGAAGAGTGCTAGTTCCTGCACATCCGACTCGGGGGAAGCTTTGGAGAATTGGAAGAACATATTACATGAAGTATCTTTGAGGAGATGCACAAGAGTTACCGGGTATGTGCAATGGGCGGAGAATGAGTTGCGTGAGTTACCCACCTATGAGGGTTTACCTAACCTTGTGACCTTCTTAAACGAGTTTGAAGGACTTGCAATGGAATCTTAGCGCTTGTCCGCACTGGATCATGTCGTAAAATATACACCCGCTAAATGGTGGGGTACGCATAACAAGTCTATAACAAATTGACCATAGTACATAAGATTGATGGAAGTCAGATTCGGAGAAGAGGTCACCCTGGTAAAACATAAGTATTCGGGGTTAGCAAACCCTGTAGAACATTTTAATCATTGTCGCATCACATTTGCAGAATACCCGAGGTAGGAGTGGGTACATCATTTCATACATACATTGGAAATGACACCTAGAACCTCGTATACATCTATGGAATTGCGACAAGAAACCCAAGACTACGAAGGGATCACTAAGCAATTTGCACATACATTTGAATTTTCTGATGAGCACCGTACAGTTGATGCTGCACACTTATATATGATCATGTGGGAACACATCCCGCAATCACATCAGAATGGCTCTACACTAATCATATGGGAACACATCCCACCATCACATCAGAATGTATATGCATTGATCATGTGGGAACACATCCCACAATCACATCAGAATGTATCTGCACTGATAATGTGGGAACAGATCCCACAATCACATCAGAATGTATCTGCACTCACATCTTACCATGGAAAGGATTGATCCTCTCACGATGTCAAAAAGGCACAACACTTATATCTAACCATGGAAGGCCCCACCTACCACCATGTGAGAAAGCCTCACAGACTCATCGCTTCCTCTTGTAAGGAACCTCGATCTCGTGAACACCAAGCTTCTGCCTAAAGTACTCAAACTTCACTCTGGCCATTTCTAGCATAGAATCATATCAGGGATGATTACGTCCAAGGATAACTTGTGAGCTTTGCTAGGACTGATTACATCCGAGGACAACCTATAGGACCATTTACATCTAAGCCACCTATGAGCTTCGCGAGGATTTTATGCTCAGACAACCTATCTCACAGACTATGCTATAAGTCCCTCTTTCGAGAGATATTGATCTAGATCACATACTAGAGCTTCACTGGTCCTCTTTGTATCATACACAAATTCAAGTCAGATCAATCAAATCAAATAGTATTTTTTCAAAAGAAACATACTACCTCCCAAATATCCGAGCAAGTGGCAACATATTTTGCCTCGGCTGTACTCAGTTCCATGGAAGACTACTTCTTTCTACACCAAGAAATCACACCTGATCTCATACCAAAGTAGCACCCCAAAGTGCTCTTCCTATCAATGGCATTTCATGTCCAATCTAAATCCTCATAACCTTCCAAGTTAATATTCTGATTGGCCTCATACTTGAGTCCATAATCAACTGTACCCTTCATGTACCTCAATGCATGCTTTGCAACCATTAGGTGAACATGTCTCAATGTGTTCACAGCAAAGCAAAGATATGGTCTCGTATTCATTAGGTATATCAAGGAACAAATCATCTGTTGATACATCCTGGCATCAATCATCTCTGATGAAGCATCACGCAATAGCTTCAGGTTCGATGACATAGGTGTGGTCATGGCCTTGTAGTCCATCATCTTAAACCTCTTCAGAATATTTATTGCATACTTCCCTTGTCCCAGGGAGATTCCATCTGCATTCTGCCACACCTCCATGCCTAGAAAGTAGTGCATCATATCCCATTCTTTTATCTCGAACTCGGAAGCATGTCTCCTTCTTGCAACTTTAATGAGTTCCTCTTTTTTCTCAGGAACAAGTCATCGACATTCAATAGGAGCATCACTGGTCTTCCACCTTCAACCTTAAAGTAAAGGTTGGAATCCACTTGACTCTCAGTAAATCCTAGATTCATCAGTAATATGTCCATCCTGTTGTATCATGTCTAACCTTAGGATCTTCTACAGTTACTCCCTCTGAAGCGAAACATCATTCTCCCTCTTTCTTTCATACTCTATGAACTGAAGCATTCTATACTAGAGTGACACATAGCTTCCTTTGCTACTAATATTATATGTATCCATCTAGGGTCACTAGATACCAAGATCCTCTATCTTGAACCTTTTCAAAAGTTCTTCTTGCACCCATCTATGACCTTGTCATCCTCTATAGCCTTTCATCTTCAACATTGTAGCAAAGGTTAAGATCGTCATCACTCTAGGTGATCTTAAAGATCCTCATGTGTGTGATATCCCATGGGTGCCTTCTAAGCTCATACAAGGTATTCTCTCATTTGCACACATGGCTCTAACTGTCATGTGTCTGGCTACAAATGTCTCTTTGTACTCTATGCCTTCTTTCTGTGAGAAGCCTCGTGCTACAAATCTTTCCTTCTATCTTATGATGTTTCCATATACTGCAGGTTGGATCGTGTAGATCCATATGGAAGACATTACAGACTTCCCTTCAGGTCTTGATACTGCATCCTAGACATCATTCTTCTTGAACGGGTACTCTCGTTCCCTTTCTTCTTGGATACTTCTTCATAGCTAGAAGGCTTTGCATTAATGATGTTGCTCAACAGTGTCACATAACTGCAATGTGTCTAAGATTTCTTCTTTCTTTGAAAGTATTGTCATATTATTCTTCATCTTTGATTCTTTCTTGAACTGTCGTCATTTGTTCTTCGCAACAAGTCTCATCCTTATTTTCTTGTAGGAGATTGTACACAATATTTTCTACAAGTCAAATGCACCAGTTGTATGATTAAAAACATTTCATAATGCATATTCATAATGGTAAATTCTTATGCATTAAGATATAATCATTCAACTATTTTAGACAATACAACATTCATCCATATCTCACTAAAACTTTCTAGATGCCTTCCATCTCTACCAAGACATCATTGAGATTGTGCACTAATCCAATATATCGGTAAAGAGGTTTCATTCTAGATAAGTAGCGATGGAGAGTTGTATAGAACCATGAGCTACTTACCCATCACATGCGTATTAGTAGTATACTGTCATTAATGCAAACATTCTATCATGCATAACACATCAACTGAATATAAACAAATGCATAACAAAACAATATCATGAAATGACAATTGAATAATTATCTTTATTTTTTTTGTGGGTAGACTCCTTCTTTCTGCTTCACCATCTTATTCATTCATAACAGCATCATTTCTTATCCAAATGCTTAAGATGGATACTAGTTTGTTGAAGAATTGAGTTCTTCATATTCCTCATCTCTTGAGGTATTTTCTTTGAATCGTGAAATATTGATATTCAGTTGCTCCCATCTTCTTTTCTCTTATTATGAGTCGAACTTCTTCTAGTGTGTGCTCTTCCCAGAATCTCCTGAAAGTAATCACTTCCTTCTGGCACACATTCCTTGAATGAATGAATCCGATGATCCTGGGAGGCTATTCAAGGTGGTTATCAAAACGTCTTCATTCTCTAGTTCTTCATCCACTGCTTCAATTTGTTCTTTGATTTGAGAGACCCTTGTAAATTATGACTGTATGGTCTCTGAATTCTAAATATTCGCATTCTTCAACTAGTTTCTCGAAGTGATAGTTTGATTTATCTTCTTCCCTTCAAATAGCTTGGTCAAGGAATAAAAGCATCTATTTAGGTGTCTTTAGGAAAGACACTTGTGGTATAAGGTGATCCTTAATTGAATCAGCAATGGTTTTCTTGGCCTTGACCAAGTTCTTCTTGTGTAAGGATTTTAGCCTCATCTCCCTTTGGAATTGGAACCTTTCAACTTATGTAGGTTTCCAATTTCCTTTTCTTCAATAACCAGTGAGATCCAATACTTCCATGGTTGGAAGTTGACATTTTCACCAAGCTTGTCATCAAGCTGGTGTGATTAGTCATTTTGAAATGAGAACCTCAAATGTAAATATCTGACCATCAAAGAAACACATCCAAGAACCATGTCAGAATGGCCCACCCAACACTTACATCTTTCGTTCTCAAAGAATGGCTCTCAGCTCTAGTTTGATTGTTAGTCCCAGACTTAAACAAATTCCTAGTAACTGACCATGTGCCTTCATTCACCCAGAGAATGGACTGTTAGCACTAAGCTGAGCTTTAGTCCCAGACTGAATCAATTTCCCGGTAACTGGCTAGGTGCCTCCGTTCTCCCAGAGAATCGATTCTGTAGGTCTTCATCATCTTTGGCCATACTATGGAATCCTCAGGGCTGATTACGTGTGTCAACAAAACCTTGAAAGAGAATCCTAGCACATACTATAGGATCTCCAAGGCTCTTTTACATGTGAATGTGACAAAACCTCCAAAGAGCATCCTAGCACGGACTATAGGATCTCCTAGGATATCTTCTATGTGACTATAACCACAAAACCGTGAAAGAGCATCCTAGCACAGACTATAGGATCTCCCATGACCTTTTCTATGTTGTCAGGCATAAAACTTAAATGAGTGTATTGCGACCTCCAATAACTCTAAAGAGAATCCTAGTACTTTTACGAGCACATAGCTCAACCTATTGGATCTCCAGGGCTGATTACATGCCTCTAGTAGCAAAACCTCAAAATAGAATCCTAGCATATACTATAGGATCTCCTAGGATATTTTTCATGATACCTGTAGTAAAACCTTGAAAGAGCATCCTAGCACAGACTATAGGATCTCCCAGGATCTTTTCTATGCTACCTGTAGCAAAACCTTTGAATAGCATCCTAGCACAGACTATAGGATCTCCCATGATCTTTTCTATGCTACCTACACAACCTGTCCACGGCCAACCTGTAGAAAAACCTCAAAAGAGCATCCGAACACAGACTATCAAATCTCTCAGAATATTTTACATGCTTATCTGTACAATCTATCCATAGAGTATCATCCCGATACTCATCACAGCATCATCCTGATGCATATCATCATCCTATGATACTCCTAATCATCATCATAGCAGAAATTGAAGCATCATCCCGATGCTCATCACACAACGCTTAAATCCACAGCCATGGGAAGGATCCTCCTACCATGCTTGGAATGGCTCCTACAAATGTGTCCCATCACTTCTTCCTCAAAGTATCTTCTATCTAAAGAACACCAAGCCTCTCTCTGAACTACTCAAACTTCACCCTAGCTAGTGGTTTGGTCAACACATCTGCTATCTACTCATCTGTCACAACATACTGGAGCTTCAATGCTCCTCTCTACACCATATCCTTGATATAATGATATTTGGTCTCGATGTGATTTGACCTATCGTGGAAGACTAGGTTCTCAGACAACTTCACACAACTCTGGTTTTCATAGAAGATATAGGTAGCATCAAACAGGTGATCAAATAACTCAGATAGTGGCTTCCTGAGCCATACTGCCTCACAACTAGCCCAACAAGCTACGATGTACTCTGATTCGGCTATACTCAGTGCTCTGCAGGATTGCTTCATGCCAAACCAAGAGATCACACCTGATCCCATACTGAAGCAGCACCCTCAGGTGCTCTTTCTATCTGCAGCACTTCCTAGCCAATATGAATCAACATAACCCTCTAGGTTAAAATTTTTATTCACATCATACTTGAGCCCATAATCGATTGTACCCTTTAGGTACCTCAGAATATGCTTTACAACAATTAGGTGAACTTGTTTAGTATTTGTTAGAAACTGGATCAAGTTGTTCACCACAAAGAACATATCCGGTCTCGTGTTTGTCAGGTACATCAAGGAACAAATCATCTGATGATACATCATGGAATCAACCATCTCTGATAAAGCAACACTCAATAGATTCAAGTACGATGCCATAGGTGTGGTCATGCCCTTGCAGTCCATCATCCTGAACCTCTTCAGGATATCTACTGCATACTTCCCTTGTCCCAAGGAGATTCCATCCTCATTCTGTCACACCTCCATACATAGAAAGTAGTGCATCATATCCAAGTCATTCATCTTGAACTCGGCAACACGTATCCTCCTTGCAACTTTAATGAGTTCCTCTTTTCTGTCAGGAAAAATTCATCGACATATAATAGGAGAATCACTAGTCTTCAAACTTCAACCTTGAAGAAAAGGTTAGAATCCACTTTACTCTCAGTAAAGCCTAGAGTCATCAATAAGCTATCCATCATGTCGTACAATGTCCAACCTCGGTATCTTCTGTAATTACTCCCTCTAAAGCAGAGCATCATTCCCCCTATGTCTTGTGTACTTTATGCACTGAAACATTATGTACTAGAGTGACAAGTAGCTTCCTCTGCTACTAATATTCTATGTGTCCATCTAGGGTCACTAGATACTAAGATTATTTATCTTGAAAACATTCTTCTTGCACCCATCTGTGAGCTTGTCATCCTCTACAGGATTTCATCTTCAACCTTGTAGCAAATTTTAATATATTCACCACTCTAGGTTATATTCAAGCTCCTCATGTCTGTGTTATCCCATGGGTTCCTTCTGAGCTGGTACAAGGCCTTCTTTCATTTGCACACATGAGTTTGTCTGTCATGTGTCTTAACTTCCAATGGCTGCAAATGTCTCTTCATAGTCTATGCCTTCTTTTTGTGAGAAGCCTCATGCTACGAATCTTTCCTTCTATCCCATGATGTTTGCATCTACTACATGATGGAACAATGAACTTCCCTCCAGGTCTCGATATTGCATCCTAAACATCATTCTTCTTGAAATAGCCTTCCCTTTCTTCTTGGCTACTTCTTCATCAATGATGTCACTGCATTCATCATATTATTCTTCATCTTGGATTATTTCTCGAATTGTTGTCACTTGTTCTTCAGAACAAGTCTCAACTTTCTTTGCTTGTAGGTAATTGTACATTTTCTTTCCTACAAGTCATATGCACCAGTTGTATGGTTAGAAACATTTCAGAAGGCATATTCATAATGAAAACTTCTTATGCATAAATATATGATCATGCAACTATTTTAGCCAATACAAGATTCATCCATATCACATGGAAAATTTCTAGCTACCTTGATGGGACCCTTAATTGATTGAGCTGACGTAAATTTAGTGGCACCCGAAGAAGAAAGAGATAGAGGATTGGCTAGACTCCAAAACGATAGCATTTGCGCAAGAGGAAAGCATAGGATCACGATGGAGTGCAAAAAACTAGGTGGATAAGTACATATACTCTGATATCCATGAGATCTTCTTTGTAGAGTTTCCTGTTATATTGTACGAATGGTTTTCAAGATTGGTGACTGGACAACCGATGTTCCTAAGGAGAGAACCCGTCGAATGGAATGTGTTAACACTCTATTTTTAATAGTTCATCTAAGGGCTTGACGGAGGTTCGGTAAGGGTCCCAGTCCCTTGAATCTCATGTGAATGCCCTTCAACGAGGAAAGTGGCAAGCGCACTGTTAGCATTGGGCAAGGTTCATAATCAAAGGATGTAATTGATTAAAGGTGGATCAATGGCTCCAAACTGCTTCACGTGGGAAAACATGCACGATCAAAGATTCCTTTCCGGATTGCGAAATGTGTTAAAGAACGGAAGCTTTTGATGGCTGAGATGAGGTCTGGGCTAGATCTACAGCCTAAATTAATTTCGTGATCCATACTTTTGTGGTTAGAACTACAATCTCAAATCGTGAAAGGGAATAGAGGTCGTGAAGATCAATGGCCGCGATGAAGAAGGAGAAGAATCCATGGCTCTGGTTCATTTCGCAATGCGAAATAGTATGGACAGATATCAAGGTTCCTCATCGCAAAATATGGTGGGTCCCACTCAAATCGATGAATACATAAGGGTCGGTCTTGATCGATGATTAAGAACGTGTCATGATGCACAACTTCCCGCTGTGTTCAGAGAAAAAAGTTGATGGCAGGATGAATGAAATGTGGATGACAAACATAGAAGATTCCTTTGATCGGATGGCTGAGAAGACTCCCAAGGTACAGAACTTCCACATGGAAAAGTTTATTAGGAGTTCGAGTGTTACCCAAACAACATATTAGTTTGAATCCTACCTTCCAAATGGATTTTGACTAAACCTTGTTCACATTAACTTGACTCCCGATTGCAAGATGGAGTTCTATTGTCACACAAACTACAAATTACCATGCCACTAAGTGCACTGCCACAAGAGTGCACTTCCACAAGAGTGCACATTACCATGCCACTAAGTGCAATTAGAACATGAGTTCATAGGAGTTTATTAGAAGTTTAGCGGAATATATTAAGAGTTCAACTATCACAAGAATTGCACATAAGTTCAACTAGGAAAAATGGAGTTAAACTAAACCTTGTGCACATTAGGTCAACTCCCAACTCCTAGATGGAGTTCCACCATAACATGGACTACATATTACCATGTCATTAAGTACACTCATCACATGAGATATTTTTGAATTTTTTTATAATTGTTTAGTAAAATTTTTGAAGGATTACCATAAAAACATTTTGGAGAATACACTTGTTACATTCTTCTACAATCTAGGACAGAATACACTTGTTACATTCTCCTACAATCTAGGAAAAACTTACATAATACTCAAGTACAAAATTATAAGATATAAAGACTTTTAAAAAAAAAAATTATAAAAATAACAAAAAAAATTAATGTTTTCTCAATTTAATTTTTTACCAATTTAATATTTAAAATTCAACTTCTTTTATATATATATATTCTTCATTTAGGATTTTCTCTATATTCTCTGGAAAAAATTTCAAAATAACAATTCAAATCCTTAATACTCCTTATCTAACCCAATTGGACCATCTAACCTAACTCGACCACATATGCACCACAGGAGAATAAATACAAATTTGAATTAATTAATAAGTAATTATGAAAAGAATATTATTTTATTCCAAATCAATCAATCTTAACTATTTCTTTCAAAATTCCAAATAAATATTTATAAAAAAAGATAAAATTAATTGGGAGCTAATGAATAGATGTGGTAGTTGAGACATGGATAACTCTTAGCAATAGCTTATGGCAGATAACTATAAGAATGTGAGAAATGAAAAAATGATAGAAAATCACTCATAGTTGATTAATGGATAACATGATTGATAAATGAATAACTTGTAGTTAATATATGAATGTATGGATAATATATAATTTGGGGTGGAATACTAATAGTTAACACACATATAATATTACAAATTAACCACAAATTAAGTAGTTGTACTACTATACATATATAGTAGATCAATTCTCAAAAAAAATTTGCACTGAAATAGAGTTTGATCGCGGTCAATTTACTCCTAAGGCAAGCCATATTGTGCGTAGGTTAATACAATGGAGAACACTTGGAATGAGCAATTGCTTGAAAAGCTTCAGAAATGGAATAACACAGACGATAGCATTAAAGGTAGGAGCATTTTTAGGTTTTATTTTCAGGACAAGGGCATTTTTAGGTATATAGGTATCACGTAGAGATTGTTTTCCAAGATAAAAGTTATTCATTGTGACATAAGATTAGGATGATAGTTTAAAATTTAAATGGAAGCTGAAAGATAAGATAGTAACTTTTCTACACAAATATACCCAGTTTTCCTCCATGTTATCATTTGAATTCATTAAAATCCTTGTAGAAAATGTTATTGTGATGTACATTGTATGATATGGTACATTGGCCAGCCGGTGCACCTTCTACCGGAATAAAGCAAAGGTGATAGTGGAGACATGGTGTAGACAATTTGAAAATGCAGACGAAGACAGCCAAATCTCATGGCTTTATCTGTCGCACGACATCATACTAAACAACAAGAGGTTCAAAGAATACGATGGATTTCTTGAGGAATTTTGGTGAGTTCTACCAATATATCTTGAAGATATATATCAAAATGGAGGACAATTTGGAATGAAAGTTGCCTCCAAACTTGTATATACGGCCTTCTCTTAGACCAGTCAATTGGCAGATTTTTCGAACTTTTGCATGTTTTCTAAGATCATTTCATGAATCTAAATTTTCTATAAATTTGTAGGTTGATGATATATGGGAAAAACGTGAAGTTTTTAAACCAAGCCATCACAATCTGAGAGCACATTTTCTTGGAAGAAACCTGCTATCAAGTTTGAAGGAAGGGTTTTGCCTAATTCTCCCCATTAAAAGAGTGAGACAGTTTTTAGCACATTTGTTCCGCGATATTTGAAGCAATCTATAGCACATTATAACACATGTTATATTATAATCTATATTATATTATACATTTTTTCAGATATTTATAACACATGTTGTTGGTTTTTGTTAATTGGTATCATTTTAGAAACTGGACGTTAGATTCTAAGCTGGAGGTACTGCCGAAAAAATATTAGTAGCATACCAGAAAGCTGAGTGATAGACGAAGAGATAATATGGAAATCATATGAGTATTCATCGAAAAGATTGAAGGAGATGGAGAAGAAAGTACACAACGGCTGGTAACTGGTAAGTACACAAACAAAGTAGCATCTCAAATGTTGTGGTTGTTTAGGGTGAAATGTTGTAGCATATAAATGTTGTCATTGTTAGGGATAAATGTTGTGATTGTTCAAGGCTAAAATTAACGAGTCTGTTCAATCTGTTGGGTAGGTGTTAATGTGATGGTTGTTGTATATGAGATCAAACTTCCTGTTGCATTGCACAACTGTAGTCTCATCTGTTGGAAAATGTAATTACTCGCAGATCCATACCTGAATCTTAGTCGATTTTGTCAGAGTCTATATCAATAAAGATCTTGTTGGTCACTCTGACAAGAGGGAAGAGTCCACGATTCGACAATGTAAACCAGACAAATTTATTTATGAAGCTAAGTTGTTAGGTAGATAGTTATTACAGTCTTTAATGGTGAGTCAATGGACCTATGTAGAAGCAATTTTCATGTTGCCTATAAATAGAAGAAGCAAATTGTAAATTAGGTTAGAGAGAGACACAAGAGACACACTAGAGAGATAGAGAAACTCAGGGTGAGAAAATAGAAGTTGAAGCTCAAGCTTCTGTGCATGTGATTTAGTCGAAGAGCCGAAGCTTTGTAAAAGGATCAGTTGGTGAGCCGACAAGTCTCGACCGACAAGTTTGTAATACTTTGTTATTTCTGCATAAGTTATATATATCAAATAGTTTATGGTTGAATGTGTTTATTTGGACGCACAATATTTCTAGATTTACTTGTGTAAATGTCTTTTACCATTACAGTTGAGTGAAAGAACAAGAACCCATAAATTTCTCACCACGTGAAAGTTACAGAGTTTTATGGCACATTGGTCGACTCAAGTCTTTCTACATATTTGGGCATATATTTTTATAAGTTATTTGGATTTGTTAATGTGTCTATTTTACTCTATCTTGCTCACACGTAAAAAGAATTTGTAATTTCTTAAGTCTCTTAGACTAAGAAAAATACTCTGTAGATTTCGACCAAAGTGAGCCAACTTGAGAGATCGAAGAGGTCAACCGAATTGAGAGGTCAAAGAGGTGAGCCGACTTGATTGGTCGAAGAGGTGAGCCGACTTAGTGGTCGAAGTCAGCCAACTTCAAAGTGAGAAGTGCTCGAGGTAAAATTAGTTGGTAGAACTGACAAGTAAGTCGAAGTAAATTAGTCAGGTCTTGTTGGAGGAGCAAGTCGGTAAGCTGACTTGAACGATAGTTGACTTAGTCAATCAGCCGACTAATGAGAGATTAGGTCAGCCACATAAGGTCATGTCGTTTGAACGAACCAGGTAGTTAATTGTAACTGTTTGTAATTCATATATATTAGGCTGTTGAGCCAGATGAGAATTCGGTTCAGTTCTCTGTATTGTATGGACCCTTTCATTATAATATAATTTGTTATTTCGCTTACTTGTTCTTGTCTCTTGTATATGTTATGTATGTCTATTTTTAATTTGTATTATTGGTAATCCTATGTGATCTGTGAGATTACAACATTGGTTTCATTGCTGGTAGTACATGTCTAAGATGTATACAAGCAGATGATATCAGAACAAGAGATTAAGGACTGGTGGGAGCGTAAAATTGCAAACTACTTGCAAAATTACGCATGAAGAAACAGATTAACGACTCCACAATCAAAAGAAATGTTCTTTACCGAGACTCATGACAAGTTTGTGGAATCAGTACCCGAGCTTCTGAAGAAACTTTTGGATGAAAAAGCCGAAAGCAATTAAAGTTCAACAGCTACTAAACAAACTGATTCAAGGGGGAAGGACAAACCTGTCGAAGTGGTTCAAAAAAGTCACTAACGACTTCTGCGAGGAGCAATCTATAGAGGAGAGAATTTTTGTAGAAGTCGTTCAGAAGAAATTCTACATAGACCTCACCGAGCAATTCTTGTGTTCCTTACTGACCTTGTTGTTCAAGTTCCGTATAGAGAAAGGAGTGGGTCATATTGTCGAACCTCGTCCATTACTACACGAACCGCCACAAAATACTAACTGGGCAAAGAAACAAAATAAGTGGAAAAAATTCATTGCCAAGAGGGAGCGGGAATACTTCCTAAGCAAGTGAACAGAACTATCCGGGCTTTCTAAAGCATCAGGTAGGCAACGGGGGGGTAGTTGGTCGTATGTCAAGGTAAAGTGGAGAGGATTCTAGTCGACTAAAGAGATACCATTAACCAACAATGAAAAGTCAACCTAAAAGGGAAATCGAAAGGACAATGTCTCATAAGGGTACGACGGACTTTTAGAAAATAGAGAGGGAGAAGAGGCTGGAAGGAAGGGAAGAAAGAAGAGAAAGAGCTATAGCGCTGCAAAGAGGAATGAGTACTAGGGTGATAGACCAAGAGATAATTCCGCCAGAATCGGGTCATGACCGACATGAAGAAGGCATGGAAGAGGAAGCAGCCCCTATGGAACAAGATTTATGGATAGAGCAGCGAGAAGCTCTCTAAATAGAAGTTCCCCAGGATGTAAGACCTCTATCTCCGATGAATCCGAGTACCAGGATACAAACCATTGTCAAAGAGGACCTCAGACTAAGATCCGGTGATGTTGATATTTGGAGCCGACTAGATGATGAAAAAAATGATGATAATCATATACTTATCGATTGACCAAAAGAAGGAAATTGGGCCATGCTTCAAGCGTTACCCTCCAACCGAAGTATCCAATTAATTTACTCGACACATGAAGGAGCACCGCCCCTACCAAATACAGCTTTGGAAGATACAGAAAATTTGAAGCTGCAGACAATTAATTGCAGTTGGACATCAACAAGAGAAGTCGACCCCGACCGACTACTTGTCGGAGAAGAAACGACAACTAAGACAACCAACGGAAATGAGAGTTCTGTCGACAATAGTTCTACACAAAATAATAAAAAAATCCCACTACCCCCACCACCACCCCCACTGTTGCCACCTCCTAAAGAAGATAGTGATAGTGACTCTGACATGGGTCATGGATCAACACACATCCCTCTATATGAGGGCGACGAGGATCCCAGATGACATTGGTTTGTTTGTGAATCGACATGGGAGGAAAACCAAGTTACCGATGAAGATAGATAGATGGCGCAGTTCGCTGGAGCCTTAAGGAAAAGAGCATTAACATGGTTTATGACCTTTTCTGAAAGAACCCCCAGAGCAACTAAAGAAGAAGTCAAAGCACAATTTTTATCATTTTTTAAAACTCCAGATGCAAAACATCCGCATAGGGGCTTCACTTGTTTACCACTATCCTATCATGTTAGTTCATATTCTGGGTTTTAAAATTATAAAAAATCAAACCAATATACTGCAGGTATTGGGGGGGTGAGGGGTTTAAGGTGGGGGTGGGTAGGGTGGTTTATAAGGATTGAGGTATAAAAAGGGGTGGGGAGGAGGTTTTAAGTATTGGGAGGGGGTTTCAACAAAAAGAGTTTGGGTCAATATCTCTCGAAATTAAGGGTATTCTTTAATATCCCATGATCGCACATGCTATGTGAGAGGTTCACTAAGAGAAGTCCCCGTGAACATTTGGCAGCTAAGAAATTGAAGACAACATCACAAAATTTAGGAGAAACTGTCTGCGACTATGACAAATGCTGGAAAGACTTTCTCAGCCAATTGGATTATGTTATTGATGAGCAACTATTAATCTAGTGGTTTCTTGCAGGTCTGTCACAAAAAATTCGTCAGCACATAAGTATGGAGACATTCAAAAATTATGAGGATGTGCTTACTAAATCTCTATAAGTAGAAATGGATGATGATATTCCAGCATACCCCACAGATCATACACTGGAAGAACAGATTGAGATCATGCAGAAATCTTTAAAAGAGCTAAACCTTAAAAATCAGGACATCTGGTGCATGAAATGCTCATCGACTGAACATTCGAAAGATAACTGTCGACAGGATGTTCGATTTGTGCAAACAAAATGTTTTTGTGACATATATTAGGAGCATGGAGAGCACACTACAAAATATTTCCCATTCAACATGAAGAATGGCAAAGCATCATGGTGTGCAATCTGTGAAACTAAAAATGATAACACCGCTGACTGTCACTTGAATCTAAAGAATTGACAAAATTATCAGGCGATATATCAGACAAACATAGTTGCACAGAACAATGAGCAATGAAATAATGCACAAAATGACCAAAATAATCAAAGGTATGAAGGTTGTCGCTACAAACGCTAGTTTGACAATCGGTGTGGAGGCTATGGAAGTCGAGGCCAATTTTCTAGGAATTGAGACAATTGGCCACGTTGGCCCATCCAATGTTTCACATGTTACAAGGAAGGACACCGATATGCAGACTCCCCATACAAGGACAGGATTGACCTAAAATTATGTACTAGTTGTGGACTAGGGGATCACTCATTGGAGGATTTCCCTACTATGCTCGAAAAGATAAATAAAAAGAAAAATGTTAATGTCTTGTCATGTGTGCAAAAACATGATATTATTAATAAAAATAATTTACGTATCATAACCCAAAAAGAAACGAAATTTGGATATGATAACGCCCAAATAAGTAAAATAAAATAAAAGAATGTTTATCCTGACTGAGTTAAAGAAAAGCAAATATATAAAGATGCAACAAATATATTTAGAGAATTTGCTTGACAAGAAGAAGAAGATGATAATCGACAAGAAACAGTAAAATACTAATACATTTGGTACAGAAAGATAAAAAAAATCTCAATTCATCGACATACTGTATAAAATAAAACACAACAAAAACACCGAAAAACAAACAAAGAATATATGCAGCTTAAACCAAAAAGATAAAAGTGATGCTGGCCCACTTGTCAACCTGAAAATTGAAGGATACCATGTCCGACATTTTGTACTCGATTTCATATCACAGGTAAATATTATGACTCGAGATACATGGGAACAGTTAGGAGAACCTCGATTATACAAATCGGGCATATACCTGAAACTAGCCAACCAAGGCCAAATTGAACCTATTGGAGTCTGAAAAAATGTTGACACAATGATAAAAGGAATATCGACCAAATTCGACTTCGAAATTATTGACCCTAAGGAAGGATCGAGTTCATTCCCAGCATTAGTAGGTCAACCTTGGGGGAGAAAAATGAAAGCCTCGATATCCTTGGAAAAAGAAAGAATAAAATTAAAGAGGAATGGAAAAAAAGTAATAATACCTATCCATCCATCCCAAGGAGAACCTTGGACAAAACCAATTGATGAAGAAGTTGACATCCGATAACTATACCAGGTACAGAACAATCAAGATTACATAGAACCTAATGTATATGGTGAAATTTACTTAGGTAACTAAGACTCAGTAGGATACAATTCAAATACAGAACTATATGATTGAGAGGTTAAAAAATATGAAACAAAAGCAAGAGGATGCTGGACTATTCAAAAAATACAGAAGAAACCAGTCAGACAATGCTTTGTGGTTTCCATTATCCCAAAAATATTTGAGAAGAAAACTAGGGAATATCCTACCTTGAAAGCAACAAATATAAATATCACAAAAATCCCAAGGTATAAAGAAAAAGAATCACCAGTTATGCATGTAGAGCAAGTATCTAGGAACATTCGTGAACATGGCCGACTACAAATTTTAGTAGAAACTTTTACAGGACAAGCTTCTAGATGGTGGGATACTCATCATTCAAGACTGACGACATGGACAACAGCTTCGACTTATTTTGTAGAAATATTTGGAGGAAAGAAGTTAACCAACCAAGCTCAGATACCTGTATTTACCCAAGGACAGGATCCTGAAAACCATATAAAGACATGTGAAAAAGAATGGAAAAGACTTGGACATAAAGATGAATGTACATGGACACACTTATTTCCATCAACACTTGTCGACTTACGAAACAAATGGTACAAGATGGAAGAAGCTCGGGGTGAAACATTCCTATGGCACGAACTCAAAGAGAATTTTATCAAAGACTTCAACTTCGAACCCCAAAATGAGAAATTGGTAGAAATTGCAAAACAGATCAAAGCATTTGTACAACCGACAGAAAACAAAACCCTAAAAAACAACTGACCAACAATAAACTGTAACAATATACAAACCAGGACAATTCCACAGTCAACAAGACTACAGATGTAAAATGAAAATTTAGAAGGGAAAAGATTTAGATGGAAATAAAACCATACCAAAACAACAAAACCAATTCATACAGTGCTCAAAGTCGAGACAACAGACAAGGAAGACATCAACCAAATGACTGTAGCAGACTTTCCTGCTACATTCTTACAGTTTAAAGAAGAGATTTGACTAATCAATGAGACAAAAGCTCCTAAATGGTTAGACGCTAAAGTGAAAATCAAAGAAGTCGACATATGAAATGATGATCAACCAAAAATAGCAAAAATTGGAGACTACTAGTCTAAAGCACAAACAACAGAAATAGAAAACCTACTGAAAGAATTTTAGGATGTATTTGCAAGAGACTATAAGGATGTCAAACGTCTAGTACATGAAATGAGTGAAATGAAGATCAACATTAAACCTGATGTTCGACCTGTGAAGAAAAGACCAGATAAACTAGCTCATAAATACAAAGAGATAGTCAAGAAAGAGATTGATAACATGCTTGCAGCAGGGATTATCTACCTTATTGACTAATCAAAATGGGAAATTCCAATGGTGTTTCAACCAAAGAAACATGATCCAACCAAGCTAAGGATCTATGTCGACTTCAGAGAACTCAATAAAGTTACATTAATAGACCCATTTCCAACTCCTTATGTAGATGAAATATTAAATGAGGTCGCAGGACATGAATTCTACTCATTTACAGATGGATTCTCAGGTTATAATCAAGTACCAATAGCCAAAGACGATCAAAAAAAGACAACATTTGTATGTGAATTTGGCTCATTTGCTTATATGGTTATGCCTTTTGGACTTAAGAATGCACCTGCAGTCTTTTCAAGAATTGTGGTTAAAACATTCCAGGAGTATATTTACAAAACAATGGCAGTATATTTTAACGATTGGACAATATACTCTACACTAAAATACCATTGTAAATGGCTAAGCCTTATGATGGAACGATGTCGACAAATCCAACTATCAATAAACATCAAGAAGTGCATATTTCTAACTCCTATATGAATACTATTAGGGCACATTGTCTGTAAAGAAGGTATTAAATTCGACTTCGCAAAAATAAAAATCATCTTCGACTTAAAACATCCAATGAATCGAAAAAAAGTCAGGGTACTACTTGGTCATATAGGACACTATAGAAAATTCATAAGACATTATTCAGACATGACATACCCACTGGAAGAATTGCTAAGAGAGGATTAGGAATTTAATTGGACAGAGGAGTGCAACATATCATTTGAAAAACTAAAAAGAAAGCTAGTTGAATCACCCATCCTAAGGTTTCCAAACTGGTCAATCAAATTCCATGTTCACATCGACGCACAAGGCTTAGCAATAGGAGCAATCCTAACTCAGCCATGAGATGGCGGAATAGACTACCCTATAGTCTACAATAGCAGAAAACTAAACAAAGTTGAAAGAAACTATTTGACAACAAAAAGAGAAGCATTAGGAATGGTTTTTGCACTACAAAAATACCGACATTACCTACTAGCTAATCCATTTATATTTTACACTGACCACCAAGCACTAAAATACCTTGTAAATAAGCCTCTACACCATGGAAGAATTTTTCAATGGCTACTTCTATTCCAAGAATTTGAATTCAAAGTCGTAGTCAGACCAGGTAAGCTAAATGTCTGTCCAGACCATTTATCCCGAATCGACAAAGGGGAGGAACTGACGGGAGTCAAAGACGACTTATCGGATGCACATTTATTTCAAATAGAAGTAGTCCTAGTAGAGTTAGAGGAAATAGCTCAATTTTTAGAAGATGGACAAGGACCAGAAGGCATGAGTACGAAGAAGAAACAAATCTTAGCCATGAAAGCTGCACCATATAGTCTCATAAATGGATTTCTATATAAAATGGGTTTAGACGACATCCTCAGAAGGTGTGTACTAGAACATGAAAGGGATAATATTATTTATGAATCACATTATGGAACTGTGGGAGGACATTTCCAAGCAGATACAACTGCAAAGAAAATACAACAGTCAAGGCTATGGTGGCTGACACTTCACAAATATTGAAAAAATTTTGTAAGCCAATGTGACAGATGTCAATGGCTAGGTCGACCTCAGCCTAGTATAGAAATTCCCCCGATATCAGTAAACCCAAGTTTGACATTTGAAATTTAGGCCATCAACTTCATAGCACCATTTCCCATACTAGGAAGGAGGACAGGTGCAAGGTACATAATAACTGCACTCAAATACGTAACCAAATGGGCAGAGGCAGAACCAGTTGACACATGTTCCAGTGAGATTGCTGGTAAGTTTATTTACGAAAATATCATGGCCATATTTGGATGTCCATTAACCCTAATCAATGACCAGGGAACAAACTTTATTAATAAAACTATTAAAACACTAACAGATCAGTTCCAAATCGACCACTGTCGGAGTACAACTTACCACCCTCAGTCGAATGGAGCAATCGAAGCATTTAACAAAACATTAACAAAAGGATTAACAAAAATATGTAACACCGACAAAGATGACTGGGATGAAAAGATATCCGCATTACTATGGGCATACAGATTGGCATATAAGCGTTCAACCGACCAAACACCATTTCTACTAGTTTATGGACAGGAAGCAGTAGTTCCTCTACACTTTTGACAATAGACACCTATTATTCCAGAAATTTTACATGTCGATGTCGAACAAGGAATAAATGACTGACTATTGCAACTAAGTAAGCTTGAAGAACACCAACTAATCACGTTACAACATCAGGAAATCCAGAAACAACAACAAAAGGCATGGCATGACCGAAACATCAAAAATAAAAACCTGTTGTTAGGAGACCTTGCCTTACTATACAATAGTAGGGTAAAAGGAAAACCCAAAAAGCTACATATAGAATGGATGGGACCCTATGTTGTCGAAGAGATACATGACAATGGATCAGTCTGAGTAAAGATGTTACAAGGCATAGTATTTCTGAAACTTGTTAATGGTGCCTGACTAAAGTGGTACAAAAACTAAACAAGTTAAAAAAAAAGCATATAACAACCATAACGGTTAAACAAAATCTATGAAAATATGAAAATTTAAAAAGTAAAATAAGATCGAAAAACATAAAACAATATGACAGGAAATCACCACTATGACAACCGACATCACACCTATCGGCCGCTCACATAATCAACATCAACCAATGACCTCGAAAGTCCCATCATGCCTTCATGACTATGGATGACAAAATCAAATCACCATTAACTCAAATTCAAGTGTTCATGCTAGACCATCATGTCCTCCATTAATACACCCATCAACAAAAACGTCGAACGCATCAACTATAAATACTGAACCACTAAAGGATCATTTACAACATTTCGAACAGAGAGAGCAACTTAGCAACCAGACGACTAAAAACCAAGAATACCAAAGTAAACTTGACCGACAGACCGACAAGTTGGCACCTAGACAAACCACACCTGTAGCCAAGGCTAAAGCACTATAGACCATGGAGACACCATTGATGAGGAGACTCAAATTCATCAAGAACGCTAAGGTTTAGGAGAGTTCATGAGCGAAACTATGGGCTGAGATTAAAGAGTGGGCTTATGTCGACAAAAGGCCTACACAAGCTATAGAGAAAATCAACCACAGTACCATTGTAAATTATATCAATGCACCACTCATGGCCAGTTTTGGAGGCACGAAGGAAACAACAGTGAAATTTATCATAAGTCGGAACCACAATGGTAAATTTTACTTCGACAGGCCAGTCAAAATATCCTGTGAAGTAATCCACAAATTGACTAGTCTATCAAACCAAGGTGAACCAGTACCAGTCGATATAAAAGAAGGACTAGTCTAGGAGCTAATAGAATCAGCATCAGGAAAAAACTCCAAAGGGTTAATGATTAGCCAAATACAAGCTTGAATGCCACAAATAGTGGCTAAAATCATAGTCACTGTGCTTACACCGACAGGTTGAGGAAGCGACCTCAAACTGGATATGTTGGAAGCAGTGGATACCATTGCCGACACAGGAAAAATATATAGATGGGATGAGTATGTCATCGACATACTCAAAGGCATCTGTGAAAAATGCCAGGAGTCAGGAGGGATCATAAGGTTTCCATCCTTATGATATGGATAGTCATGTACTCTTTGTGCCCTGTCGAGGACAAACAATTTCAGGAAACCACAAAATTCCATATGTGGAGATTCAAACCGTTCTCCAAGAATGGAAGAATGAAGGAACTTACAAAAGGAAAAGTGTTGTTAGAAAACTGGTTCCAACAGCTGAAAGTCAACACGACCAGATGGAGGGTGCCTCAAAACATTCGACGAAGTCTGCGCAAAACTGCACACATCCAGCTAGAACTCAACCATACCGTGGTGTGGTACATGTAGGGCACCAAAGCAAAGGAAAAAACTATCGACTATTACCCGATAGTCGAAGAAATTTTCTGGGAGTTGGCTCGACAGTCGGGTACAAAATTGTCGATACCACAGAGGGAAAAAGAAATAGACCTCTCGATAGAAGAGCCACTGACAGACCAGGATAAGGAGGAATATTATGAGATCAGCTTATATATCAACACATTTGTGTCAGAGGAAACAACTGTAGAAGGCACTGGTCGACTACAAATTATAATCAAACCTTCGACAGTACAAAGGGAAGAGACACAAACACAACAACTGGTAAACAATCCAGGTGAAGAAATCCTTGTCTCGACTGAAGACCCAGGGGGAGAGATAGATACTGAAAACCCCGAGTATGCTATCACCAAAGAAAACATATGCAAATTGTTGAAGGAGAAAGGAACCTCAAGAAAAAGAAAAGGAACTCAGGATCGGGAGTAGGGGAAGGGTAGGCGCAAGATTATCATTGCAGAGTACTCAGAAGATGAGGAAGAACTAGCAGATGCAGCCTGCGACATTATAGAATATGCCGCAGCAAACAAAATTCCCTTCGAAACCCAAATCCAGATATTTGTCGAAGCAGGGACACAACAGGGCCGGCCGAAGAAGGCGAAAATCACAAACACTTCAATAGCTGAAAATGGTGTGGATCTTGTGTCTACACCTACACCTCCATCTCTGACCAAAATAATGCAAGAACTAATTCCAAACCATCCTTCCATAAGCCCACTTGACATATGCAAGAATGCTATGTCGGAGACGTTGAAGGAAAAGTTCAACCGCGACAGAGACCTACAGGAATACATTGAAAAATTTCCTGAGTTACTCACTTCGGTACAAAAGATCTCCACCAAAGCCCCTGTGTACGAAACTGGTGGATCCAGAATACCCGCTCTTCAATTTGGCCAAGTACCCCATAAGCTGAGGATGGTTGCAATTGTGAGTTCAACATTTGAAAGAAACCCTGACAAATAAGCTGAAGTTGTCGCAAGTCAGACTACATCCTACATTCCGATTGATCCCAAACCTAACCCACCAGCCAATGAGACGACAGTAGATGAGGAAAAAGAGGACATGGACGAAATAAATCGAGGAACTATTCTTCGACATCTAGGAAAATTCACCCCCACAAATCCACAACCCCTCACTCGACCATATCTCCACTAATCCAATCACACCAGACCATTCACCAACACCATCACCACCGCTTCTCCACCCAGAGTCTGTAATCCAACCAGCTACACATGAACCACCTTCGCCACAACCATTAGCACCAACCGCATCCACAATGGGACCCTCTGTATCCAACCAGCCAGATGCACAACCAGCTGCAGCAGTCATCCAACTGACCCAACCAGAAATACCTTCAACCACTGCTAGCCAGCAACCAGACAACCCAATTTTAAATCTTACAGGAACACATGTACCAAAACAAGTAGAGAAACAAAAGCACAAAATAAAGAAAGACAAAAAGAAGAAGGACCATCAAAGCCACACAACAATGGTCCACATCAGTCAACTTCGGTCGACCATTATAGTCGATGCAACCAAGCTGAAGGATGCAGAATTAGGGAAACTCCTGGAAACACTGGAAATAGAAGCAAAAACAAGGAGCCAGAATAGACGTAAGGAGCTCAACAACAATGAAAAAGAACAAGTCGAGTTCCTTAACAAATGCAGAAACCTTGTGCAATTTGTGATACATGGACCGACATAGGACGACACCAAAAAGCCCTTAGAAATATCTTATCAGCTGTTTAAGAGCGTCATGTCGATGCTATAGGAATAGATGTAGGATACAAAAGAAGAGCATAAAGAATAAATAGTTTGACTGCTGACACAGCAGTACACAGCTTTTGAAGAAGCATACAAAGTACTTCAAGATCACATGGAGGAGTTGGTCATTGCAGAAGAAGTACTGAGAGACTGGCCTGCATATTATGGGCAAGTCTATCCGCAAATTCGACAAACCCGACAAGAAATCCAAGCGCTCAAGAAGAGAAAAGGCACAGAGGAAGAACTCAGAAGCACATTTGAAAATAAAATAGTGCTCGAAACAACCAAATTGTAGAAGCACAAGCAAAAATCACACCAATGGGTGCAACAAACAATTCCAAGTCTAGAAAAATTAGACATCATCTGCCCGGAGATGAAACGACTTTTTGAGACAGCAGAAGAAAAGAACTAGTTTATGGGTCTCGACATGGAGAAGATAGTATAATTTTCCATTCAATAAAAGATGCCGATATTATCAAGTCTGACTACATTAACCATCAACATCCAAAAATACTGCAAAGTTGGACGGCATTCCAACATCATCTGGCAGTGACAGCTGAAGCAATTGTCGAAGTCTATGTGCAGAAAAGACGAACCATTAGACTTCAGAACCCATGAATATCAAACACAGAAATAACTACTTAGGACAGGCAAAGACATCTTTTGTACCTCTGTGTTTCTTCGATACAAAGAAACGTTTTGTTTGTGGGGGAGATGTTAGAGGAGCAAGTTGGTAAGCCGACTTGAACGATAGCCTACTAATGAGAGATTAGGTTGGCCACATAAGGTCGTGTCAGTTGACCAAACCGACAGGTAGTTAATTGTAACTTTTTGTAATTCATATATATTAGGTTGTTGAGTTAGATGAGAATTCGGTTCAGTTCTCTGTATTGTATGGACCCTTTCATTATAATATAATCTATTATTTCGCTTACTTGTTCTTGTCTCTTGTATCAATTATGTATGACTGTTCTTAATGTATATTATTGGTAACCCTATGTGATCTTTGAGATTACAATAGCTCTAAAGGCCGACCAAATTTGATGGACTTGTCTAGTCTAGAGATAGACAAGTTTCACTCGACAAGTGAAAAAGAAAAAAAGGTCGACGTGAAAAAGTGAAAATTAAATTTTAATATTAACTGAGTGTTAAACTCAAGTTTAGTCGGCTTGGTTTTGGCTAGCACCATCTAAAATGTTGTGGTTGTTTAGGGTGAAATGTTGTAGTATCTAAAATGTTGTCATTGTTAGGGCTAAATGTTGTGATTGTTAAGGGCTAAAATTAATGCACTACTACATTTCGATCCAAAATCCGACGGTTACTTCCGACGGCGCGTGGATTTTTTCTTTTAAACTTACCAAAAATCACAAAGATAATTTTTTTTTTGTAAATGTGGCCACACACGCCGGTTAACCGACAGCACTTTGGTCAAAAATGTCGTTCAAACAACCAAAGGAAAGCGAAAAGGACACATAGGGCACGGAACCGTCGCTTAACCGATGGCGCGTTAGTAAAAAAAAAACCCAAAACTCACATAGGGCGCGCGGGAACCATCCATTTTCTCACTGGCTTCTGTTCTTCTTCTTTTGATTTTGTATGTATGTGATCCTGCCACAGGAGACTCAAGGATAAGAAGGAGAAGGAGAAGGAAAAAGATAAGGAGAAACAACCCAAGAAAGAGAAAGCTAAACCTGCACCTCCACCTGCACCAGCACATTCTGCCTCTCTCATGCCAACATCCACAAAAACTAATTTCTATGATGATTATGATGCCAGGAAATGGTCGACTTTGAAACTTAATTCCGAGGGAGGAGGAGGGATGGAAAAAGAAGTCACAAGTGCAAAACCTGCATCTGCATCCCACAGCACTCCTTCAGGCTATTGTTGCCGTGGAAGCTCAGCTTGGGGAGCCATTACGTGATGACGGCCCTATCCTAGGAGTTTCCAGGTCATGTGTGGCAAATGATCTAGTTCTTTCATTTAGAATGAAGTTTAAGTTCAAGATTTTTATATTAATTGTTATTATTTTAGGTTACCCTTTACAACCCTCCAAGTTCGTAGTTATATTCCAGTCATCTGAGCTTGGTAGCAAACAATTGTTTATTTTGGAGCAAATGATAACTCTCCAGTATCCAATAACTTTATATTAATTGTCTTAGGAGGCCGGAGGTCTTGATGCTGGACCTAGGATTCTACAAAAATTGGTTGGCCTCGGCGATAACAGGACATCCAATATTGTCAAACGCATTGCAGAAGAAAAAATTGTACATGTTGCAGTGAGCGTGTCTTGGTTTCTGACAGTATGTAGAAAGATGGGTTGCATGCCTGACAAGACATTTACAGGTCTGTATGGAAATATGAACCCTGATAGATACATCTGGAATGTGAACTTCATAATCCTTTAGATGCCATGCCCCAAGCATGCCTTTTCGTTGATCTACCCTTGTTCATCTACTTGCTTTTATGACATACATAATTTTGGTGTAGTATTGCACATTGCATGTTTGTTACAGAGCTGTTAGAGGAGCTTGATGTGGAGCTGAAAGGGCCATTTAACTATGAAGCAAGAGCAGAAGTTGGAATGCCTTGTGATTGGTAGGAAAAATTCTTTCTTATGTTCAGAAGAAATTTGTCATTATCAGGATAAATTGTTCCTGTTTCTTTTTTATTTGGTTTGTTTATACTTATAGTATAAATACCCTCATTTTTTGCATGGTTTGATTTGGAAGCCTATATTTTGACAAGCCACCCTAATTGCCTTACTATTCTTGAAATGCACTACAAAATTCTAGATCAGCACTATGATTACTACCGTTTGTGCATTGTACAAGAGCAGTCATAATCAATGTGGGAAAGCTTGTTATGATGTATGCATTTGTATTTGATTCTGGTTTAAACTAGGAAATTAGGACTTCATGGGAAAGAGTGTTATTTTCTATATTGAGACAACCTAAAAGTTTCATATGATTAAATGCTTGGTATAGGTATGACACATCAAATTTGGGTCTGTCAAGATGGGATAACTACCTTGACGTGGAAAATGACAAAGATAGAATGATATTGCAGGTATGTTTGATCCCTTGTTTGTTTGCTTGTTTTAGACTTTATGGCTATGCTATAATTTAGCACATCTGATGATTTTGATAGAAACTTTGCTGTCCATGAAATTTTGCTTGGATAATTACTACCCGTCATGGAAAGGATGTCAGTACTAAGCAGGCAAGTTTCCAGTTTCTGATGAAGGTATCAAAACCACTAATTTTGATCTCTCTAAGGTGAGAATTAGATCCTTTAAAAATAATTCTGGTCATTGTAACCTGTTCTTGACCATGGGTGATTAGTGGAATTGTTAAAACTATAACAGGTTTATGAAAGGCTTGCTTGCATAGTTGCCATGGAGAAAGAAAATTCTGAGCTATTCTGAGTTATCACTTATCAGTAAGAGACATCGAATTCATTTGAACAGCTCCAAAACTGATAATGATCCAACCTTTGCTCCATAAAGGTTCAAATTTTCACCTCTAAATTAGTCAAAACATCCACAGTCAAATACAATGCTGAAAGGCTAACTAGATACCTGAGGAATACAAGCTATGATACGATCTAGTATGATATTCTGTTCTCTGCAGTATGATAGCAAATCTGACTCATGGAACTCCACTCTTTCAAGCAAAGTCTTCCCCTCATCGTCATAGATTGGAAATCCATTCCCCTCTAAGGAATTAAGATATAAGTTTATCTTGGCAACCTTTATGGCTCTGGGATTTATATCGAGACCATAAACCTATAGCAAAGCAAATGAGAAACCAGATAATAATTACAGCCCATGAAAAATTATGTCGAGGAATTTTTGATAACCATTGAACTATATTGAAACAACATATGAATATAAGATAATATCCATATTTGAAGTGAACAAAATCATGGAATTAAATTGTGAAGAAACAAAGGCATTATGTGGTTTACAAGCTTCCATAATTTCATATAAATCATGTCTCTGATTAGTTCCTAGCCTAAAAAATGATGAGATGCAAAAAAAATGTAAAGTATATCTCCAACACCAGGGAACTCAAATTAGCAGTATAATAAAATATTAAAAAGTTAATAGAAGCATGCCTTGAGGGGAGAACACTTTTCAGCTAGAGCAATGGATATCCAACCATTACCACACCCTAGCTCAGCAACTGTCCTGTCCCTAAACATGGAGTCGGGATACCTATTTATGCCCTCGAAAAAAGTGAAGGACCAATCCTCTGGAAGAAAAATACTTGGAAGTTCCATCATTATCAGCTTCTTCCTACTTTGCTGGAAACCTAAAACTTCACAAATGAACAAAAAAAGAGTAAGAATAATGCTTTAAATTTAAGCCACTGAAACACGAAAAAGAGAATAAAGGAAGAAAAAAAAAGGTTTGTTAATTAACATTTAGATGCATAAGTGCCCACTAACCACATTTACAAAAACACATCCAAACATATGTAAAATACTAAAAGGAAATGCAGTCCTACTAACCCAATATAGGTAACTATATAATGACTAGTATGGTATAATACTATAATAGTCATTGATTAAACTGGGAAGTTTTCTAAATAGTGATTGCTAGGGCCCAGATTATCATATACAAAAAATAAATTAATTAATGCACAGGAAGCTAATGTTGTATTAAGAACAGGAAATGAGCTACAAGTTCCAACTTCCAAGGTGTCCTCTCTTAACGAGTTACATACATTAAGTTAAGGTGGTGTCATCTCTTAACAAGCTACATTAAGTTAAAATGGCATCCTCTTTTATACACTAGTCTCAGCCTTGCCTGGGAGCCTGTGAAATATAGAACCTATGTTACCAGAAATGGAGTGGTAAACGAGAATGAAATGAGAAATAGGAATGAAATGAGAAATAGGGCTAGAGCACGGCTAGAGGAATTTTGAGGGTAAGAAATCCCCCATTGTGTCACTGTTTGTTCTTGAATTCTTTTGACTGGACCACCAGGTTAGTGACTATTAGTATTTTTTGTCTCTGATAAATTGCATGCTTCAAATTGCAGTGTGATATGCCCAGTTAGTTCACCTTTTTATTGATAAACCTACTCATGGTGGCAGTTAGACTCGAAGGGCATGCAAATTTCTGTAAGCAGTTCTCTGAAAGAGATCAGCCATTCGATTCTCTTCTGTGACTCCCTCATTCACATTTATAACACTTTGTACCACATGATATACCCATGATTCTAAATAGCCTGTTCCTGTGGGAAGCTGAAAAGTTCCTCCTTGTGTAATCTGTAATCTGTATTAACATTGACATGCAAACAATATTCGTCAAAAGCCTGCTTTGTTTCTGAATATTGCTATATTTAAATACCCATTTTTCTCGACATTCTTTATGAGTCATTTATTTATTTATTGTTATTCAGGTTTCTCCTCTCTCTCCGTCTGGCGCCTTACAAATACATCAGATATAGAATTAATCTATTCTAATTCAGAGCTTAAAGGTGTTCTCAACTTTCCAAAAAAGTACTCAGGGCCATTCTCTGCTCCAAAAGTTGTCATCTCATCTTGTGCCAGTCATCTTGCAATGTTGGATCTGACAGGAAAATTACATATATTAACCCTAGAAGGAAACCCACACTCTGTTTGTGAAATTTCACTCAGTGATGACAACTGTATGGAAATGTCTAATGAAGGATGGAATAATGTAAGTCTAGATGGCATCATAGATGTTTCGTGGTGGTCTAAGGGTAAACTTATGGTTGCAAAAAGTAATGGTATTGTTAATTTGATCGAGATCCCTAGTGCTAAGAATGTTTTGGAGGACATACCCAGATTTTCCTCTCCCTTGCTTGCTAGAGACCCTAGTTCTCAAGGGCAGGTTTTTGTATTAGAGAGCATATTTCCTCATCAATCAGAAGACTCTTTTGGGTCACTACACGAAGTAAGCTTTGACAATGTACAATATGGGGCCGAGAATTCTCACTCTACTTCTTTTGAACTCAAAAACAGAGGGTCAGGATGGAAACTGCTATCTTTGTTGGAGCAGTCAGTGCCTGAGATGTATAGGATCCTAATTGATGGTCAAAAATATGAGGTTGCACATCATTTTGCAAGTAAGCATGGCCTTAATGAGGATTCAGTGGTACCAGGAACGGGAAAGGACTATAGACAAACTGAGTGGGCAACTGGAGAATAGCCTTTTCTTGTTGGACATTGGCTATCATCACAAAGGATTCATAGAGTTGAGATTATTCTTTGATGATGTCTCTGATTTGTGTCATCTTATGTTTTCTGGTAGAGATATGGTAGACAAAGACCTTGATTTAAGTCTCAGTGCTTGGGAACACCTTTGTGATTATGAAAAATTTAATGCATTGCTCAATGGAGTGACTGAAGCTACAGTTGTGGAAAGATTTAGGGAGCTTAGGAAATATGGCACAAGAGGCACACCTGAGGAGGGGGATTCTTGTGGGAATCATCTAGTCAAGTATATATACTGTTCAGAGACATTTTTAGTTAAATGGTTAAAATACAAAGCAAAGGACAATAATTTGGAACTCTGCTCTGTGGTTTTAGAGGAGGGATGCAAATATTCAGAAGTGATTTGGATTTTCAAGGATGAAGTGGAAATGATATAGGTAGGATTGCACTGTGTATATGCTTGTACAGTCACTGATAGATGGGGTCTGATGGCTTCTATCTTATCTAAGCTGCAACAGAAAATCGTAAAGACTAGACATGCCATTGGTGGTTCTGACGTTTTTATTCAGAGAAAGGGCTTGGAGAGAGTGCTTACAAACTCTCATAGCACCGTTCCTTCAAACTCAAAGCTCACCATGAGTCCATTATTCTTGGATGAGGATTACAGTGAGTTGTCTGTCAGCGGAAGCAATTATGCTTTTGATGGTCAAGAGAAACAGGTCAGTATTCTTGAAAACTTAGACAAAAGGTTAAGACTGGCTGAGGGACATGTTGAATCAGGAATGCTTTTGACACACTATCAGGTAAGATTACTTTCGTCTACATTAACACATAATCCTTTTGATCAAGTAGTTTTTAAATGTTTCAGGATATGGCTTTGATAAAATGCTTAAAATTAACCAATTTGTGATGGTTACTTCTAGTGTTTGAAAGAAAACCAGGAGTACCCATACTTACTCCTTAGGACTGCAAAAGGGCCCAAAAAAACATGTTCTTCATTAAGTTGGTGACAGGATTCTTTGTAAATAGAAGAATGCCAATCTGGAGAAAAAATGCACTCTGATTCTCATGGTGGCTGACAACACTACACGCTCCTCTGATTCTAATTCAAAGTAGGACTAAATTATTTTCGTCGCTTCTTCCCATGATCAATACAACCTTCTCTGTTACAGGAGTAATTCTTCTCCTTTCACACAATCAGACTCTGCTTCATTGTCTAGGGATTACCTATTTGGGTTAGCCCCTTTATTTTCTTAGTTTATTTCAGACTTCCATTAGGATACTTGATGGTGGTTGATACTTGATACTAGATACCACTACATGCTCAAATAATTCTGATGCAGTGTAGGATTACATTATTTTCAATGCTTCTACCAACTGAGCAATACAACCTTCTCTGTTACAGGAGTACTTCCTCTCCTGTACACAATCAGAGTCTGCTTCTTTGGCTCGGATTTACCTATTTGGTTTACCTCTTTTTAGTGTGTTTCTCTCTTTAATTAGGTATCTATAAACCTTGTTTGTTAGAAGTGCTTCAATGAGGGCTAGTCAACTTCCACCTAGGCTAGTCCAACTTGGCCCTTACATCCTTATCCATTCTCTAGAAGAAATCAGGCTTAGCAACTGAGCTTTCATGGTAGTTGACACTTGATAGCACTACACGCTCCTCTGATTCTGATAAAGAGTAGCCATGATCAATACAACCTTCTGCTACCAGATCACTTTCTCTCCTTTTACACAATCAGACTCTGCTTCTTTGTCCAAGGTTTCCCTATTTCGGTTTTCCCCTTTATTTTCTTAGTTTGTTATTTTTCCATTTCAGGATATTTTTTAGGCGTTTCCACACCGACATAGTAGCTTGATATACTTTTGGGTCCTATTGACCTAATTTGAAAATTTTATGCAATTAATATAGTTTCTTTCCTTTTTTTCTTACTCAATCTAAAATAAGAATTTAAAATGGACCAAAAACACAACTAAATATTTGAAATCTGATGGCTATAAAGCAAGAATCTTAACACCAATGAGAAAGGGCAAAGATGGGCTTGAAAAGCAACCATGTAGTGATGATACACATCTGTTGAGGCTACAAGTTGATTTAATGGCGAAGTAAGTGGCTCTGCAGCAGTCCCTTGTGCTGGAGATTCTACATCCATAAAAGAGTTAGATTGCCCATCTTCTGCTCTCTTCACAGATTGCTTAATTGCATGAGCAATATTTAATTTAGGCTTTCCTATTTCACTCGACTTCATAGTACTTGCTTCTGAGGCCAACTTCTTCTTGGACATGGTAATAAAGTTAAAACACTTTAGTCTTTATACAATGCTTAAAAGTTATAACTGAGACAAAATCTAAGGCAATTACCATGATAAGGTAAACAGAAGTGTGAATAAATTACTTGCTTAATATGTTTATAATAAAAATTAAGGTAAATTCTAGAGAAGATAATATGCCTGAACTAGAAAGCATCCATCTGTTCCTTCAGATTTACTTGGTGAGATAAGCATGAATAGCATGAGCAAAGCCAGGTTTATAGGAGAGCAATAACCCACGCATAGGCTTCCCTTCAATGTGGGATTCAATAGTATATCCATAATGAAACACATCAGTTATTTTTTCTTCAAATATCTTCTCTTCGACAGGCTTGGAAGCATGCACAAAAGGTTTTTCTTGACCTGCATTGCAAATTTCGTACTTTTATATTTTTGCAACAATTGGAGACGTAAACAATAGAGCGAGATATTGAGAATCCCCAGATACAAACAACGAAATCAAATAGGCATCTGTTGCAACCAAAACCAAAAAGAACAGATATGAAAATGTCTATGTTACTTGAACTTGTTTAAGCATTACTTTTAACCTTGTAAAGGATAAATGCAATAAAAAAACATGGTCTGAAATGAATAGCTCTATCACATAAGCTAATGGTACTATAGGCATGTATTCATCATCATAAAAGCTATAAAGCTATAAAGATTGCATTATGATTTTTAAAAATCCTTGGATCTAAAACAACATTCCGCTTAGCTAATAATGCCAGCTTCAACAGAAGCTACAAATACTCTTCACACTCTTCACAATGTCTATCCAAAACAATAAGAAATTATTCATAAGACTACAGACATAACTAATGCCACTGGAAAAAGAAGATTTAGTAAATGCTGTCGGAAATATTTTTTTCATTAGTGTGAACACTAGCCTTCACTCCCTTGTAGTAGCCTTAGTGGTCACTCCTATTCCCTCCCATTAGCATGAATACATTCCAGCTCTGAAAGACTGGCATTCTTGTAGGGCAGAACTTATTTTTGGTTCACAGGACCACAATTTCTCCTCATTATACAGTCTTCATACCCAATGATCATGCCCAGCTGGAAAGAAACTTCATCCCAATAAATTAACACAGTATGACAGTCAAAACGCTGAGAGGATGGTACCCACGATTTCTGGAAATGATGGCAGCAGGGTATCTTCCTATGTGGCCACAACTCAGTCCATGAAATCTTGTAACAGCTTGTATATAAAAAAAATGAGAAGACTACTGAGATTATGCCCTTCCTCAACAAGTAACCACTACAAGGCTCTCACAACTCACCAATAAATGGTGACTGTTTCCTCTGCAATTTCAGACACTCTCCTTCAGATATCTCTCCATTGGAGATCTCTCCATCAGAGATCTGGGTTGTTCATGTCCATCAGAGATGACTACTTGCCTTCTAGCCTCTGAAAACAGATCTTCAAAGACATAGGGTTTATAGCAATTTATATCAATGCTTTGTTCTTTCATAGGGTTTTTGTTCTTTCATGTTGAGAGTTTTAAAGTTTCCGATATGTGCCCATTCTGGGCACATATCATCACAAAGAGGTGTACCTTTGACTGATTGAACTAATACTAATCCAACCCAAATGGGAATTATTTTTGTCCATTTCCATCTGGGATCTGGTTTTCCCTCTTTTTTTCTTGACAGGTTTATTTTCATATCACTTTTCAACCATCATATTTTTTCATTTTTGAGCTCAATTTCAAAAGTTGAGTATGTGTGCTTCGACTTTAAAACTAATACACAACAGCGCTGCTGCTGAGGTGACAGTTCATACTTTCTTTCAAAGTCTTGATTGAACCCCATTGGATTAAGAGCCAGAGTGGGACCTAAAGTGTACTGTGGATGCCCTGGGATAGTTTTCCCTTCAAGGGGAATATCTCAGGGAACAACACCATCTTCATAGAATTCCAAAGACGTTAATTTTATGCACAAATTCAGTTAGAATCAATAAATTTGTATTAGGAGGTTGCTAATATCTATGAATTAGCATATAAAAAGGTATAATGGGATGGTTTTTAATTGAGAGAGGCGGTTTTCTTGAAGACGGGAGTTGTGGATTTCCTCCTAGTGTTATAGTGGGCAGGCATACCTGGTTGTGCGCAGGCATACATGATCGTTGAGGGATGGATTACTAGACAATTGGCAGAGGTTTGAGATGAAAAGCGCCTCAGAAATTATGCTAGAAATTCAGTGATTTGACCACGAGTATTACACTGGTACAATTGGTTTCTAGTATTCTCCAAGGCAAGCAAATAAAAATTCGAGGTGGGTAGCACTCATCACGCATGCATTTTTCCTTACAATAGATGATAGATGATATAATGAGTGTTACAATCTAGATAACTATGGTTGCACACAACAGAAACCGCAGCAATAACTTTGCATCAAAGCGTTTCGTTACCCTGGCTTTTTTTATTGGATTTGGGTTATTGGGTTTGCTTCTCCTTTTTCTTACACCAAATGGGTTTTCCCAGGCTTCCCGTAGAGACTCCAGGGAACAAAGTACAACCCTTATGGGCACCCCAGAAGAAGAGGAGGATGATCAAGAATTTAATTACCAACACGAATCCCTTGCTTTCAATAAGGAACTCTACTTGCTCCCAAAAAATAGTTTATCTAGAGAGATTCAAAGAAGAAACAATTTTCCACCTCTTAACATAGATCTTCATCCAAAGTTGGCTAAAAATCATATAAAGATTGTCCTGTATGTGCACAATAGGCCACAGTATTTGTAGTTAGTTGTAGATAGCCTTTCCAGAGACTTTACTGATTGTAAGCCATGATGGGTATTTTGAAGAAATGAATGAGATAGTGGAAGGAATAAGGTTTTTCCAGGTAAAGCACATTTTTGCCCCCTATTCCGCTCACTTGTTTGTTGATTCATTTCCTGGCGTGTCACCTAGAGATTGCCAGGATAAGGATGATACCTTGATTAAAAAGTGTAAAGAAAATGCCGATCAGTATGGAAACTATAGATCTCCGAGAATAGTGTCCCTGAAGCACCATTGGTGGTGGATGATGAATTGGATTTGGGATGGGATGGAGGAAACCAAACCACATAATGGACATATACTTTTCATAGAAGAAGACCATTTTATTTTCCCCAATGCTTATAGAAATATTCAACTTTTATCTGCATTGAAGCGACAGAAGTGTCTTGAGTGATATGCTACAAATTTGGCTCCTTCTGATGTGAAGTATAAGGGGGAAGAGTCAAAAAATTTAATTGCCGAGAAAACGGGAAACATTGGGTATGCATTCAATAGAACAGTTTGGAGAAAAATCCATTCTAAAGCAAGAGAATTTTGTGATTTTGATGATTACAACTGGGATATAACCATGTTGGCTGTGGTGTATCCTTCATTTGGCACTCCAGTTTACTCTTTGAGAGGGCCTAGGAGAAGTGCAGCTCACTTTGGAAAATGTGGCTTGCATCAGGGTACTAACAAGGGCATTCCTTGTTTTGACAATGGTCAGGAAACTCCTGAAATTGAAGAAACTAATAAAGTTCTCAATATAAAGCCTGAATGGGAGGTGTACAGGTACGAGCATCAAGGAGGTTATCAGGATGGTTTTAAAGGTTGGGGGGGCTGGGGTGATGATAGGGATCATGGGTTGTGTCTTGATTTTTCCTCAATGTACCATATTGCAGCTTTCTCTCATGGCTCAACTGGGCAAATTTTTTGACTGACATATTTCGATTTTCTTGACTAGAGCTATATTAACTGAAGTTCAGTGATCGCCTATTCCACAGTTTCTGTTATTTGTTATGGTCCTGCTTATTGAGTGAAATTCCTCCATTGGTTCTTATGTTACAATTTTAAAAAAAAATGAACATTTGTTGCATGCTATATCCAGTCTTATTTTAATGTTTGATAGGAAAACAAATATCTTATGTCTACGCCATTTACTTTCACATGGGTAGCGGAGGAACTATCATCTGTTATTTTTTTAAAATTAAACAAATGCATCTTATATTTTATCGATGCACATGAGAAAATACATCATACAATCTTACAAAGTTACATTGTTTGGGTTCTGCAATTATATCTTAGTCCAGGATTTTAAGTTTGTAAGATGGGGATAGTGTTAGTTTAGTGAATTGTAATGTGAAAATATGTATTCTTGACCTGGCCCTGTGCAATGTTAGCATCTGTAAATTTGTCTCAGAGGGAGACGTTTAGAGGGTTTTATGGGGAACATTCTATTGGTGTCCTTGATGCTTCAAAATGAGGAATGGGGATGCTTTATTAAGGTTTGGTTTTTGTTGGCTGTAATAACCAAGAGGGAAAATGGATAGAATTAGAATTAACTTGGCCTCAAAAGACAAAAATATGTACAGCATCAATAGTTTGACTGGATTCTCACACCAGGGTTTTAGAAACCTTGAATCTTGGGCAGTATCAGGTTTACCAAAAAAATGTAAAAATTCCCGACACTATATTACTCTCTTGCAAAGACAGGATTACATTCTTGGGTTCAGATACAACATTTATGCAGATTTTCATAATTTAATGCATAAGAGAAATGGGTAGATTTAGAAGAGTATTACAACTGTAGCAGTCACAAATCTTAGAGTCTAGCTCTGTTCATCCAACTTTTGCCAATTGGAATCCTGTCTCTTTATAGGATCCTTACAAATAAAAGCTAGTACATATGACGAACAGTAGACTGCTGGTTTTTTTTGGATGGTGCATTCTCAAATGATGCATTTCTTATTCTCCATTTGTCCTATTTTTTCTTGATTTTCTCTTTGAGCTTTCATTCTTCTTTGACTAACCGCAATAGATGTCAATTGATCAGGGCCAGATTATGCTGCATAAATTTCATCTTCAACAAACATGTTTTTCACAATGTTGAGGACAGTGTGGAGTTCTATTCCTAGCTGTTTTTAGCCTTTATTAACTACGTCTCATCTTCCAGCTTTTACTATATTGCAATTCCATCTACAACAGTTCTAAAAATGAGACTTTGTTTACAAAGAAACATATTCGTTGGAAATGTTTGGTTGTTTGGTGCCTTCTTTTACATTGGTCTTCTAATGAATTGGCCAATTCCTAATTTCCTCCAATCGTTGATGGCATTGTCTATTGAGATCATGCTAATGCTCAATTCCTAATTATTATGCTCAGAAAGAATAATAATCTCATGTTCTTTTCTTCCCTTACATAGCTCAGTTAAACCATCCTTATCACAGGAATACCCATAAACTGTGTCCTGGGCCTTATGAAAATGATTTTCTTCAGAAACGAATGCTTGGTTGTGTACAGTTCTCCTTTCTCTCTATCTTTGAGACAAAGAAGCATTATATTCTAACATCTAAATAGAAAGGCGAGATACTTGTTCTTCTAATTGATATACCACAAGATTGTCTGTGCAACAAATAAAATGAAAATACCATCAGCTTAAGCGACGGTTCCAGTTGTCTTTGCACATGCTTTTGTATTTTTTTTTTAAAACAGTCACAAGCGTCGCTTAAGCGACGGTTCCAGGTGTCGCTTTTCCGACGCTTATTCTTAATATCCGTCGCTTATCCGACAGTTTTGTTTGTCGCTCTTCCGATGATTATTTTAATATCCGTCACTTATCCGACACTTATAGATGTCGCTTTTTCGACGCTTCTTCTTAATATCCGTCGCTTATCCGACAGCCGTGTTGTCTCTTAACCAAGGGAATGAAGGTTATTTTCTTAAAAACTTTCACTACCGTCAAAGAAAAGCTATCGCTTAACCGACGCTTTACATTTAACCGACGGTTACTTAGGTGTCACTTTTCCGATGCTTATTCTTAATATCCATCGCTTATCCGATGGCCGTGTTGTCGCTTAAATGAGGGCATGAAGGTTATTTTCTTAAAAACTTTCACTACCGTCGAAGAAAAGCTGTCGCTTAACCGACGCTTTACATTTAACCGACGGTTACTTAGGTGTCGCTTAACCGACAGTTACTTAGGTGTCAGAGAACCGACGACATGTTTCCGACGCTTAAAAAAAAATCAAAGTGTCGTACATGCGACAGGGAAGTGTCGAAAATCCGACATGACGATCGTCGGATTTTTGGTCAAAATGTAGTAGTGATGAGTCTGTTCAGTCTATTGAGTAGTGATGGTTGCTGTATATGACCCAATTGCTTGCTGGGTATCCACCGTCCAGCAAGCGGGTTATTGATGGCCATGGTTTAGGATCATCAGCATAGTTATCAATAACAAGTGTGGATTTCAATTCGGTATGACCATTCACCAGTTTTCAGAATTCCGTGGCAGACATGAAAGGTCATAGAGAGTTTCAATACTTCTAATGGAATCTATAATTCCATACAAAATGAAGTGAAATATCTGTAGACCTTATTCTCGAGCTATGCCTGCTATGTGTGGTTATAACATTAGAGTATGAGCTTAGATCCAGCTAAAATAAGTTACATTTAAATTTTACAAAATAAGTTACATTTAAATTTTCCTTGTGCTAGGTAATTGACTAGGTGCATTATATCAGGATGGATCTAAAGTGTACACAAATTACATGCAATTTAGCATCCCAAATATATTACATTTAATTTCTCATTTTTCCAATTTCTCCAGGTGCAAAACTAGGCATATTTTGTGTCCACTTTAGCGCTAACTATTAGGCTAATTTCAAAATATTAACCTAAAATAGAATTATCAACCAACAAGGTTAAAAGTAACGATGAGATATATAAATTTCCTAACCAAATCATAGGGAAAGGAGAGGCCATATGTTTATTTTTTACCTAAATACTCTTATATTCATCCAAATCTAGAAGTGGCATTGGGGGTTGATTTACAAGCTATCGTGATCATCATCATTATTGTCATCTAGGTCATCATTATCATCATTTTCATCTAGGTCATCAACATCAAAATCATTGTCGTCATCATCATCATCATCATAATTTTCATTTTCATCATCACCATCGTCATCGGCCTCATCATTCATTTCATTATAATTGTCATCATCATTGTCGGTGCCATCATCACTATCGACATAATCATCCTCATCATAATCACCATCTTCACTATGGTCATCATCATTGTTGTCATCATCATATAATCATATCATCATTGCCATCATCACTAACACCATCATCATTATTATCATCATTGTCATGAGGTTGAAAACGATGACAATAATGAAGATTTGATAATGGCGAGGACAATGAAAATGATGAGGATGAGGATGATGGAAATGATGATGATGTGATGACGATGACGATAATGAAAATAATGATGATGGTGTCAATGATGATGATGATGATGATGACAAAGATGATGAGAATGAGGATGATGTGTAATCATTATTTTTGTGACAATGAATATAACCATGATGATGATGATGTCAATGACAACAATGGTGATGATAACAACAATAAGATCGTTTTGATGGTGTGATTATATGACAATGACTGACAATGTTGGTGAAAATGATGATCACAATGAAAATGATGAGGAGGAGGAGGAGGACAATGGCTATGATGACAATGACAAATGATGATATTTTGGCTTGATTGATATTTATTATGTCAAAGGTAATTATGAATAATTGATGTGAGTAAAAACAAATATATTTCATTTTCTTAATTTTTTTAGATGTTATTTATCACTAGTTTGTTATTTTAATATATCCAAAAGATAATTATTTTGGTGATTAAAAAAACATCAAATAACGTTATAAAGTTATCCTTGATTACAAAAATTAACAAACTCATTAGATTTGAATTCACCTCCACTACCCATACAGATATCCTCATCATTTCTACCAGATTCTTTATTTCAGTGTAGTTGACTTAAAGAATTTCAAATCAACAAAATCATGAAAAATAGAGTGACTTTTCAATCCATTCTAGTTGGATTCCTTTCATTTCTTCCCTCAAATCTAGATGAGCATTAAAGTAATGACAAGCAAGACACAAACAATTTGAAAAGGCATGGTAAAATTCTATTTTGGCATGACTCTAAATTGAAAATATACAATTAATATGATAGGGAATACAATTCTCCATAACAAAAATGGTTTCATCTCCAACTCCTTTGTCTGCATGTTGCCTATAACTAATGGTTTTTAGAGTTATATAAACTTTACTTAGTTATTATCAACAAATTAATGATTTAATCCATGGGAGGGTTTTTCTTATTTCTTGTTGTTCAGTGTGGACTCCTACCTTATATGGTTTGGCCTTCTGCCCTAATAGTGGATGTTTGGTATTATTATTTCGTATGGTTTGGATGTTTTCTCCCTTTAACAAGACTTTCACAAAGTATTCAATTGGATATTTTAATTACAATATTTGAATTGAGTTGGATGTATTATTATTATGAGTTCATACAAACATACATAATTGTATTTTAATTTGTTGACAAGGACAAGAAAAAATAATGAAGCTTGAGCAGACAAGGACAAAAGTAACGGTTGATATACCATCAACAAAGTAGTGAGCATACAAGTGTTAGGAACTAGTTATTAGGATATTTCAATTTACACCAACATTTACATCTATGCAAAGGTATTCCTTGTGACATCATGCTAGAAATAAATGAATGAGATTGGATCTAAACTATGGCTTACTAACATGTTATCATTCAATACAAATTTTTCTTTCAATGCCATCATATGGTAAATTTATGATAGAAGGAAAAATATACTCTGATGCCAGAAGGAAACATTACAAAGGCCTCATTGTGACAAGAATCTAAGATGGAGGATCATAAGTACATCCAACAAAGAATCCCTAAGATTGAGTACATGTTCCTTTAACACGTATATTTTTCTTAATTCCTTGAAGTTGTACAAATGTGAAGGTGATTGTTATATCTTAAGAGTAAACTATTATACAACTAATTTCCAAGCACATAAGACTCTCTTAACCATGAAAGAGGATACATGAATATATCTTCTCAAATAAATAAATCCATTTATGATTGTGTTTAAGGGAGGTATGATTTGTGTTCAAGGGAGGGAAGTGATTCCTTATGCTGTTATATTTTTATCATTCAAGGTAGCATTATGATCTTAGGATCTTTAACTGAGAGAATAACATGCACAACAATAAACAAAAGAGACAAGAGACAAAGAATTTTCCTCTGGGAAACCATAAAGGAGAAAACCCCACAACTTCCTCAGAGATAGAGTCAACACCAAAAGTAAAACCCAAAAACATAAAGATGATCTCCTCACAACAGTAGTCTCTCTTTCTTATCACAACAACGTCTCTCTCACTCATGCACCCAAGTGAGTGAGTGTGTGTGTGTGATAAATAGAGAGGCTCACTCTCTATTTATATTATTTTGTTCACTTAATGTCCACTCCAACATGTCAGCCTCACTTAACAATTACTTACTAGAGCTGACATCTCTAGGAGAGTCTAATAACCCTAGTTCCCCACAACTTGTGGGGACTTCGCCCCTTCAACCAACAAGGAGGTTTATCGTTAACAAAATAGTGGGGACTATTGCCCCAACTTACAATAACTCACCTAGGGTCGACTTCTCTAAGATATTCTAATAACCCTAGTGCCACACAAATGTGGGGACTTTAACCCTTGGTCAATAGGAGGGTTACCCACAATGGCTTGACATGACTTGTTTACATGATAGAAAATCCCAATCGTAACATAGGGGCATGAAATGACTCCATTACATTACAAACACTTCCAAAAATAAACATCGGGGTATAATACATAATATATACAAGTGAATACATTCTAACGTTACGATTACATCAACACTCCCTCTTAAATAGGAAGGTATTCTATCATCACAATTCTTCTTCTCTATATCATCTGGATCATCATCAAGTCCTTGTCATCTTCAAGTCATCTTCATCTTTAGGTCATCTTTCATCTTCAAGTCATCTTCATCTGGATCTAGATCATCACTGAATCTGGATCATCATCACTGGATCTGGATCATCACTGGATCTGGATCATCTCTACTGGATTTGGATCATCACTCAATCTGGATCATCATCACTGGATCTGGATCATCACTCAATCTAGATCATCTCTATTGGATCAACATCACTGGATCTGGATCATCACTGTTGGATCATCATCACTGGATCTGGATCATCACTGCTAGATCATTATCACTGGATCTAGATCATCACTCGATCTGGATCATCACTGTTGGATCATCATCACTAGATCTGGATTATCACTCAATCTGGATCATCATTGGGTCATCATCATTGATGCTATCTCATGATTCCTCTCGTCACAACAAGTTCTACAGAGCCAGCCCTTTTGCATGCTCGTTAATGTAGGCCTAGCCTCCATGTAGGTCTTCTTCAGCGGTTATATCTGACCCTAAGTCGGAATGGCCCGCCTAGCACTTACATCTGACCTTGAATCGTCAGAAAGGCATGCCCATCACTCACATCTGACTATGAGAGGAACACATCACCATCATGTCAAAATGTCCTAGCCCTCACATCTGACCATGGAAGGAACTTAATCCTCTCACCATTTCAGAATGGCCCAGCCCTTACATATGAACATGGAGGGAACTTAATCCTCTCACCATGTTAGAATGGCATAGCCCTTAAATCTGACCTTGACTCATTAGAAAGGATTAACCCTTACATCTGACCTTGACTCATCAAAAAGGATCAGCCCTTACATCTGACCTTTACTCATCAGAAAGGCTCTCAATCCCAGACTGAGGGTCCCTGGTAACTAACCAGGTTCTTCCATTCAAAGAATGGAAACAACCCCTATATCTAATCAAGTGGGAACATATCCCTCAATCACATCAGAATGGCCCTGCACTTATATCTGATCATGTGAGACTACATCCCATAGTCATATCATAATGGCCCTCAGTCCTAGACTAAGTATTCCTAGTAACTGACTAGGTACCTCCATTCAGAGATAGGAAATAGCCCTTATATCTGATCATGTAGGAACCAATCCTATAGTCATATCAAAATGGCTCATCACTCATATCTGACATGGAAGGAACCAATCCTCCCACCATGATAGAATGGCTCAGCCCTTATATCTGACCATGGAAGGAGCCTAATCCTCTCACCATGTCAGAACGGCTCACAGTCTCATCATTTCCCCTTAGAGGGAACTTCAATCTGGAGAACACCAAGCTTCTCCTTGAAGTACTCAAACTTCACTTTGGCCATTTCTAGCATAGAATCATGTTAGGGCTGATTACGTTCAAGGATAACCTGCGAGCTTCGCTAGGATGAATTACATCCGAGGACAACCTACAGGTCTGTTTACATCTGAGCAACCTACAAGCTTCACCAGTATTTATGCTCAGACAACCTGTCTTACTGACTATGCTAGAACTCCCTCTTTCGAGAGATTTTGATCTGGATCACATACTAGAGCTTCACTGCTCCTCTTTGCATCATACAAAAATGGAAGTCAGATCAAGCAAATCAAATAGTATTTTTCAAAAGAAACATACTACCTCCCAAATAGTAAGTGGCAACATATTTTTCCTCAGCTATACTTAGCACCATGCAGGACTCCATCCTACCAAAGCAAGATATCACACTTGATCCCATACTAAAGTATCACATCGAGGTGCTCTTCCTATCAATGGCACTGCCTACCCAATAAAAATCCTCATAAACCTCTAGGTTAGTCTTCTGATTCACCTCATACTTGATCCCATAATCAACTATACCCTTCAGGTACCTCATTGCATGCTTTGCAACCATCAGGTGAACATGTCTCAATGTGTTCACAACAAAGAAAATATCTGGTCTCGTATTCATCAGGTACATCAAGGAATAAATCATCTGATGATACATCGTGGCATCAACTAACTCTAATGAAGCAACACTCAATAGCTTCAGGTTTGATGCCATAGGTGTGGTCATGGCATTGCATTCCATCATACTGAACCTCTTCAGGATATATGCTGCATATATGCCTAGAACATAGTGCATCATCCCCAAGTCCTTTATCTCGAACTCGGTAGCAAGTCTTCTTCTTGCAAATTTAATGAGTTCCTCTTTTCTGTCAGGAACAAGTCATCAACATATAACAGTAGCATCATTGGTCTTCTTCCTTCAACCTTGAAGCAAACGCTGGAATCCTTTTTACTCTCAGTAAAGCATAGAGTCATTAGTAATCTGTCCATCTTATCGTACCATGTCTAACCTCAAGATATTATGCAGTCACTCCCTCTAAAGCGGAGCATCATACTCCCTCTATCTTCCATACTCTATGCACTGAAATATTCTATACCGGAGTGACAAGTAGCTTCCTATGCTACTAATATTCTATGTATCCATCTAGTGTATAGACTTTCATCTTCAACCTTGTAGCAAAGGTTAAGATCTTCATCAAGATCATCATGTATGTGTTTCAACTCCCAATGGCTGCAAATGTCTCTCCGTAGTCTATGCCTTCTTTTCGTGAGAAGCCTCATGCTACGAACCGTGCCTTGTATCCCACGATGTTTTCATCTACTGCATGATGGAACTATGAAATTCCCTTCATGTATCGATACTGCATCCTAGACATCATTTTTCTTAAACTGGTCTTCCCTTTCTTCTTGGTTACTTCTTCATGTTGGAAGGTTCTGCATCAATGATGTCGCTGCATTCATCATATTATTCTTCATCTTGAACTATTGTCACTTGTTATTCGGAACAAGTCTCATCCTTCTTTGCTTGTAGGCAATTTTACGCGATCTTTTCTACAAGTCAAATGCATTAGTTGTATGGTTAGAAACATTTCATAAGGTATATTCATAATGAAAAATTATTTTGCATCAAGATACATGATTATGCAACTATTTTATCCAATACAACATTCATCCATATCTCACAAAAACTGTCTAGATGCCTTCCATCTCTACCAGGACAACATTGAGATTGTCCACTGATCTGTCCGACCTCAACTTTAGTGCATTAAAATTTTGTTGTAAAAGAATGCATGCAATAGGTTAATTAATGGAATGGAATTAACAGAAATTAAATGCTCAGAACAGGAATGAAAACCACATCAATGATAGATAGATACAAAGAAGAAAACATAGAAACAGAGTCACAAACAAAAGTTTATAATGGAGTTCACCCCCTCCACTGGGCTACGTCTCCGGGTCCCTCTCCAATGGGTACCGATCCAATTAATGGCTTTAAATGGTACAAATGGTTCTGTTATCAATCTCAGCATTTGGAGAAACAGAATGCTAGACAGGAAGTATTCAAGACCTCCTCTCTGGAACTTACAACTTGGACTTCAAAAGATAAAGAAGCCAAACTATAACAGAGAAATGGTCGACTTCTAAATACAAACAACACTCTGGATAAATGGCAGCAAAAAACTCTCCTGCTATCCTCTGTCTCTGTCAAAATTGACTACAGAAAACTGTAAAACAGAAGGCTAAATAGAAAGTCTTCAAGACTCCTCTCTGGAAATTACAATCGGGTCTTCAAAAGAAAAAGAAGCCCACATGTAACAGAGAATGGTCGACTTTACACTAACAGCATCTGGAATAATTTTACAGCCAACTCTCCAATCTTCTATAACTGAGGAAATGATGTACTGCGCTCTCAACGAACTGTCTAATCATTTTCCCCCTAGCTAAACTAGGCTGGAACCCTTATATCGTGGCTAGAATCGAGCTGTTGAAGCGTTCAGTTGGAGGAATCGTCACCGGTTCGACTCACCAAAACGTTACCAAAGAGTCTGTTCCACATCCTCCTGCCAAATGCCAACTCATTCATCATAACCGACCGTTCCATATCTCGATAACGTTACAAACAGGCTGTTCATATGCCTTTCGACGTTATCCCAACTGTGGCATAACTGCCAAGAAAATATTTGCCAAACCATTACAAAGAAGCTGTACACATGATGAAATATCCAGCCACATCAATGTTCTGCATGAGGGATATTCCCACCATGGCAAGGATCAGAACGAAACCACGCGAACTAAACTTCCAGAATTTTTAGTCATCTGAGCTTCCACCGTTGCGGAAGAGTGACGAGCAACTAGCTCCGATGAACTCTATCTCAATCTATGGTCATTTGGTTTCTGAGTTGGAAGTTTTGTTACTTTGGTTTCTGTAGTTGCGGATGGCGGATGGCAAAGTCTCCCAATTTGACTTTTCAAACCTCGCATCGCTGTGTGCGCCGCTCTGTAAGTCTGGGGCTTCCACTTTTGCAGCTCCCGAAATCCTTTATATCTCCGTCGTTGGGGCTCCCATTCCTTTCTGACTTCTGACTAGTCTGAATGTCCGTTAAGCTTCCGTCATTGCGGCTCCCGAATCGCTCTTGCTTTCGATCCATTCCGAACGTCTTTAAGTTTTCGCCATTGCGGAAGGGAGAAGTCTTGTAAGCCCCAACATTGCGGAAAGGGAAAAGCTTGCGAGCCCCTCCATTGAGGAAGGGGAAAGGTTTGAGAGCCCCGCCATTGTGGAAGGGGAAAGGCTTCTGAGCCTCACCGTTGTGGAAGGAGATCTCTTCCAACCTCCATTCTATGTATTTTTGCAGTCCGATTTTCTTCAACCTCCATTTCTGAACCATGTACCATAGTGGATCTTTAAGGAGGAATAATTCATCGGATCAATCCTCCCCATTGGAGAGCTTTTGGACCACCAAAAGCCTAGATCACCCTGCAGGTAAGTGAGGGTACCACTTCCTCACCATCCCAATCTCCATACATCTTGCCTTGCTTAGAATCTGCATATTAGTCTCCTTGTCCATGACCAAAGGAGGTTCATACCATTTAAAATTCTTTGCATATGCAACTGGAGATAAGCTCAAACAGAAAGAATGTTTACACTTCTTTTCAACTTCAAAAGGATGATGGTTTTCATGTCTGGCTTTACAAATTTCCCGACTCTTCTCCTGCCATTCTTGCGCCATCTGCTGCACTGTTTCCTTTGCATCATGATGTCCACCTCTCACATCCTTTATGCCGAAAGAAAAGTCCACATGTGACTTCAACAGATAACAAAAAAAAGTCTCAAATGGAGATTTAATGCACTGCATGTGCTGCAAATAATCATGAATAGTCTTTTGCATAATCATCCGATTCATGCCAAGATTTGGAAGAGGCATGCTTTGCTGCAACTGCACTTCATGTTGTACATCTCTATTAAGTGATTTACCACTTTCCAATGATTCACATTTAACTGCCATTAATGCAAACTTCCTACTAGCATTCACTATCATTTTCATTTGACTTGTAGTGACTAATGCTAGATTTGTTTTCATACGATGTGCACGAACAATGTATTCCACGCCACCTTTAAAGAGATGATATTTGTTCTTCTCTCTATAAAAGATTTCTTTCCAGTCATACAAATATGGACTCCCAAGTACAATTCCACAAATGTCCAGTGGTACTACATCTAGTTCTACCTCATCCATAAACTTTTCAGTGATTGCAAATTTCAAAACACATTGCTTTGTAACTTGCAATTGTGTATCATTAGTAACCCAACCAAGAGGATAGGGTTTTTCATGAGGCATAGTAACTAAATGCAATTTATTAACCACATCTTCTGATATCAAATTCACTTGAGAACCACTATCAAACAATGTATCAACCTTTGTATGATTTGTAATGACACGAACATGAAACAGTTCACTTCTTCTTTTATCGCCATGCATAGAAGTAGATAGCAGATTTGTACTTGTACTTGCACATGAATTAGAACTTGAACTTGCATCAATGGAAAGAGATATACCTTCATCTTTACCTCGTATCCCTATTGCTGTGATCTTAGTCTCATCACCTGAATTAGATCCCAAGTCTTGAATTATTGCTGCAGTAGCTGCTTGATTATCCTTATCTTTGTTTTTATTTCTTCCCATCCACTTTGGCTTTGATTCTGGATGAAGTTTCCAGCACATTGAAACATCATTCCCTTTCTGACAATGTGAGCATGTGGGTCTCTCAACATCTTTCATGATGGTAGCTGTTTCCTTTCCCTTATCTTTGCTTTTATCTTTGTTGTCAAATTTAGATGACTTCTTCATAAACGTATCATCATCATGCTTACCCCTAGCTTCTAAATGTGTAGCTTGAACACATACATCATCCAAATTACTGGGGTTAAACATCAACAAAGTATGTCACAAATAAGAATGCATGCCACCAATATATTTAAGAAGAGTTTCTTGCGTATCCAATGCAACATTCAATGCAATAGCCTTCTTTATGAATTCATGAGTATAATATTGAATGATTTGTCCTTTAGCTTGTCTAAACATTTGCCAATTCATGGTTAATTGCTGCATGTGACCTAAAGGATAAAATTGCTTTCTTAATACTTCAATGAATTCATTCCAAACTGAGATAATTTTACCATTCTTTTGAAGATCTTGCTGAATCTTGCTCTCCCACCAAGTAAGAGCCATTCCACTCATCCTCAAAGTGGCCAATTGAATCCTGGAAGGGTCATCATTAATGCCCTGCACCCTGCAATATACTTCAAGCTGCTTGATCCAATTGTCTAATTTTTCAGCATCTACATCTCCATTATAAATAGGTAATTCAAACTTTACATCTAATTTGAAATAAGGCATATTAGGACTTGCATTATTTGAATGAGAAGTATGAGAAGAAGAGAAAGTTTGATTAGTGTCAGGAGAATCACCATCACCTCCTACTCCTTTACCCTTTTCTTCCTTCTTCACTTCTGCATCTCTGGATGAAGATCCTTCTTCTATCTTCTTCCTTTCTGCTCGCTCATCGAGTAGAATTTCCATCATGGCTTTCATGCTCATAAAATACTCCAGAAACTCAGTTTCAAAAATAACAGGTTTTTCCCGTTCGGTATGTCCTTCTTCTTCCCCTCGTGGAGAAGACATGGTTCTTGAGAATGTTCTCTTGGAGCCAATCTCAGGATCTCCTTCAACTAATTCTCCTTCACCAACCCTTGACCTGGACCTGGTAAGCATTCACAAACTTGCACAACAGTCAACCAGCTCTGATACCAAATATGATCCGTCGGACCTCAACTTTAGTGCATTAAAAGTTTGTTGTAAACGAATGCGTGCAACAGGTTAATTAATGGAACGGCATTAACAGAAATTAAATGCTCAGAACAGGAATGAAAACCACAACACTGATAGACAGATCCAAGGAAGAAAACACTGGGCTATGTCTCCAGGTCCCTCTCCAATGGGTACCAATCCAATTAATGGATTTAAATGGTACAAATGGTTCTGGTATCAACCTCAGCATTTGGAGAAACAAAATGCTGGATAGGAAGTCTTCAAGACCTCCTCTCTGGAACTTACAACTTGGACTTCAAAAGATAAAGAAGCCAAACTATAACATAGAAATGGTCGACTTCTAAATACAAACAACACTCTGGATAAATGGAAGCTAAAAACTCTCCTGCTATCCTCTGTCTCTGTCAAAATTGACTACAGAAAACTGTAAAACATAAGGCTGAATAGAAAGTCTTCAAGACTCCTCTCTGGAAATTACAATCAGGTCATCAAAAGACAAAGAAGCCCACATGTAACAGAGAATGGTCGACTTTACACTAATAGCATCTAGAATAATTTTACAGCCAACTCTCCAAGCTTCTATAACTAAGGAACGATATACTACGCTCTCAATGAACTGTCTAATCATTTTCCCCCTAGCTAAACTAGGCTGGAACCCTTATATCGTGGCTAGAATCGAGATGTTGAAGCGTTCAATGGGAGGAATCGTAACCGGTTTGACTCGCCAAAACGTTACCAAAGAGTCTATTCCGCATCCTCCTGCCAAATGCCAACTCATTCATCATAACTGACCGTTCCATATCCCCATAACGTTACAAACAGGTTGTTCATATGCCTTTCGACATTATCCCAACTGTGGCATAACTACCAAGAAAAGCTTTGCCAAACCGTTACAAAGAAGCTGTACACATGATGAAATATCCAGCCACATCAATGTTCCGCCTGAGGGATATTCTCGCCATGCCAAGGATCAGAACGGAACCATGCGAACTAAACTTTCGGAAGTTTTAGTCATCTGAGCTTCCGTCGTTGCAAAAGAGTGACGAGCAACTAGCTTTGATGAACTCTATCTCAATCGGCGTTCATTTGGTTCCTGAGTCAGAATTTTTGTTACTTTGGTTTCTGCAGTTGCAGACAGCAGATGGCAAAGTCTCCCGATTTGACTTTTAAAACCTCGCATCGTTGTGTGCACCACTCTGTAAGTCTAGGGCTTCCATCGTTGCAGATCTCGAAAGCCTTTATATCTCCACTGTTGTGGCTCCTGTTCCGCTCTGACTTCCGATCTATTCGAATGTCTGTTAAGATTCCGCCATTTTGGCTCCCGAATCACTCTGGCTTCCGATCCATTCCGAACGTCTTTAAGTTTCCGTCGTTGCGGAAGGGAGAAGTCTTGTAACCCCCAACGTTGCAGAAAGGGAAAATCTTGCGAGCCCCACCATAGCAGAATGGGAAAGGCTTACAAGCCCCGCCATTGCAGAAGTGGAAAGGCTTGAGAGCCCCGCCGTTGTGGAAGGATATCTCTTTCGACCTCTGATCTATGTATTTTTTCCGTCCAATTTTCTTCAACCGACGTTTCTGAACCATGTACCATATTGGATCTTTAAAGAGGAATAATCCGCCGGATCATCCACTAATCCAATATGTCAGCAAAGAGGTTTCATTCTAGATAAGCAGCAATGGAGAATTGTATAGCACCATGAGATACTTACCCATCACATGCATATTAGTAGTATACTGTCATTAATGCAAACATTCTGTCATGCATAGAACATTAATTGAATATAAACAATTGCATAACAAAACAATATCATGAAATGACAATTGAATACTTATCTTTATTTGTTTTGTGGGTAGAATCCTTCTTGAGCCTTCAGTTTCATTGTCTTCTTCATTCATAATAGAATTGTTTCTTATCCAAATGCTAAGATGAATAAGAGGTTCTTTAAGAGTTGAGATCTTCATATTCCTCATTGCTTGAGGAATCTTCTTTGGATGGTGAGAGATTGATCTTTAGTTGCTCCCATCTTCTCTTCTCTTATTATGAGTTAAGCTTCTTCTTCTTCCCAGAGTCTGCTAAAAGTAATCACTTCCTTCTGGCACACATTCCTCACATGAATGAATCCCATGATCCTGGGAGGCCAGTCAAGGTGGCTATCACAACGTATTCTTCTACTACTACAAGGTGTTCTTTGATTTAAGAGACCCTTGTGAAGTATGACTGTATGATCTCTGCATTCTGGATCTTCACTTTCTTCAACTAGTTTCTTAAGGTCATATTCTGATTTATGTTCTTCCCTTCAAATTGCTTGGTCAAGGAATCAAACATCTCTTCCGATGTCTTTAGGGAAGACACTTGTGGTACAATTTGATTTGTGACTAAATCAGCAGTCATCTTGGCCTTGACCAAGTTCTTCTGGTGTAAGGATTTTAGCCTCGTCTCCCTTTCGAAGTGGAACCTCTCTACTTATGTAGGTGTCCAATTCATTTTCTTCAAAGAGATCATATACTTCCATGCTTGGAAGTTTTCAAATTCACCAATACTATCATCAATCTGATGTGATAGATCACTTTTAAATGAGAACCTCAAATGAAAATAGCAAAAGATTAGATCTTACTGATTTGAGGTGTCTGTCCTGGTTCTGGAACTGGCTGATCTAGGGTTTGTCAGAGAAAACCTAATTTTAAAAACTTGGAATCTTTCAAATCTAATTGGATAGAAATATAGATATTTTCAATATGAGTTTTCCAGTGTACTCCTTTTCTGAAAATAATGGAGGGAAGCTGCTGGAACAAGAAGCCCTATATTTTGACTTTTTTCTACAGAAATGCCTTATACTTTTTTTGTGATATCTTTGAAATTACCACTCCTCTATGTTTGAAACTTTGCATTAAGGTATCCTCACCTATCCCTATTCCAACACCATATGTTTCATCAGAATTGGTTTCACCAATTGGGACTTATGATCAATTTCCCAAGGTGACCCGTTATAGGATTGTTCAAAACAGCAAAGTTGTACGGACTACCCCGTGTCACTGGTTCATCTTCTGGGTCTGAAAATTGAACCGTAGAAATTAAATTCCGTGCCATTTTTGGAACATATTTATAAATTTCATTGGGACCTTTGTAGCCTGAGATATAGCAATTCTCCCCAGGTATCCTGTTTAGGGATGAATCCTGGAAGAGGCTGGAAACCTAACTTGGGGGGATCATATCTCCTAGGAAATAGTGAATCTGAGGATAAATGTTGGACATAGTGTAACTCAGGATTTTATATTTGGCCTGTGAAATTTTAAGCTCTTGAGCCTTCTCCAATTCCGAGATATAGCGAATGTACCAAAACTTATCAATTTTAGTATTTAGGGTTTTTCTAGCTTAGGGTCAAACTAGGGTTTGACTTTCCCAGAGTTTCACCCAACCAAAAATATCAACCCAGGTCTCTAAACTTCAATTTTGAGGAGGAGAGAAATCCTATGCCGGCCTCACTAAAAAATTCTTCTTCTGTAAGAAGCCCTAATTTCCCACACCAAAAACTGAAAATGCTCAGAATCAAATTCCACTTCGACCGAAAGATGCGCCCTTCAATGGAGAGTCATTCTAGCATACTTTTTCTGATGGATTATGGAGAGAAACCCAAAAAGTAAGAATCTCTAGCTTCTGTAGCTCCACAATGTGTTCTTCTCAGGTTAGCTCTGATACCATGTTAGAATTTTATCATTCAAGCTAGTATTATGATCTTAGGATCATTAACTGAGAGAATAACATGCATAGCAATAAAAAAAAAAGACAAGAGACACAAAGAATTTTCCTCAAGGAAACCATAAAGGAGAAAACCCCACAACTTCCTCAGAGATAGAATCAACACCAAAATTAAAACCCAAAAACATAAAGATGATCTCCCAATAGCAGTAGTCTCTCTCTCTGATCCCAACAACTTCACTCTCACTCATGCGCCCCAGTGAGTGAGTGTGTGTGTGTGATAAATACAGAGTCTCACTCTCTATTTATATTATTTTGTTCACTTAATGTCCACTCCAACATGTTGACCTCACTTAACAATTACTTACTAGAGCCGACATCTCTAGGAGAGGCTAATAACCCTAGTGCCCCACAACTTGTGGGGAATTTTCCCCTCCGACCAACAAGGAGGGTTATCCTTAACACAATGGTTGGGACTATTGTCCCAATTTACAATAACTCACCTAGGGTCGAATTCTCTAGGATATTCTAATAACCATAGGGCGCCACAACTATGGGCACTTTAACCCTTGATCAATAAGAGGGTTACCCACAATGACTTGACATGACTTGTTTACATTATAGAAACTCCTGATCGGAACATCAAGGCATGACATGAATCAATTAGATTACAAACACTTCCCATAATAAACATCGGGGTACAATACATAAGATATACAAGTGAATACATTCCGAAGTTACAATTACATCAACATATGCTACATGTGCCAATAATGGATGGTCTCTAGGTTGGATAAATTACAATTACAATTACGAGAAATTGGATAGCACAAATTTAATGGTCTCTAGATTGACTAAATTACATTTAAGATAAATTCAAGGAAGAAGAGCATAAATAAAAATTTTTGATCATCTAATTGGATAAGTGAAAATGTATGGGCATAGTTAAGAAGTAGTCATATTTATCGGGAAAGACTCACTTCAAAGCATACGCTGGACAATCCAGATAAATAGGTCCCATCATTGGGTTTTTACCCACCTGTCATAAATAAGGCCAAACGCGGGTGTGTGATAAATCACATTATAAATAAACACCCATAAGGTCATATGATGCACAATTCCTAGGGGACCTTGTCGAAAATATTTGCCAGGTAATCTTCGTTATGCTCACTCTCTGAGCAGAGATAGATAAAGGCGGTTCATCCCAGATGGGGTAAGCATTCGGAAAACTCAAAATATTAGAGATCTCAATGACATAGAGCGATATCGAACCTTCGAATCCTTAGTGCATAGTTATATCTTTTTATGATTCCAGGTAGAGTACCTAGAGCATAATACAGACTATAAATATTCTATGAATATTGATCCAATCGTCTATGGTTATCTACAACTGGGATGGCACAAGACAATTCTACAACTGGAAAATGAAATACCACTAATCCCTCCATCATCATCCTTGAGTAACAAGAGTAGGATTTAAATCTTCTCACAATTAATATTCGGTTCCTTGGTCTATGTTTTTCTGCTCATTACTACAATCTACTAACTTTGTCAATTAAAAAGAACCCTTTTTGTGGTCATTATTGCAATATACTAACTTTGTCAATTAAAAAGAACCCTTTAGAGTATGGGAATTGGAAATATTTTTATGAACATTTTTGGACCAATATCTTCCTAATCATAGGCGCTTGGTAGCAAACAAGGTGTTCTTTTGGACACTAATTCCATGCCTTATAATTTCATGTAGAATTAAATGTGGTTGTGTGTGTTAAACATGATAATTATTTGCCTCCATAAACCAAGGCATCATACATCTACCTCAAGGAAAAAAGTTGGTTCTATTTTTATGATATTATATTTGAAGATCAAGTAGAATAATTGCTTCATCAACAACCCAAAATCCCTACAATATTGATTGATATTAGTGGTATAATTTATCCTTCCACGTTGTCTTCCTCATCATTTCAGAAAATAGGAGGGGCCTAATAAGGTGGTCTCAAGGGAATCTTGGGAAAAACATGTTTTCTCAGTTACAACCCATACTTGTACCCAATTAGATTCATTGTTTTTCCCACTCTATATAAATTAATATTTTGGTAGTCAATACTACAGTTTGTTGCTTGATCCCTCCCAAATTATGACAATATTTTTTCCAAGTTTCAGCTAAATCAAAGCATTCGCTTACTTATTTTTCTTAGAACCAAGTCCAATAACATTTTGTTCAAATATTTTTTCGATTTAGCGCACGCATGAGAAACAAGAATCCTATTAGGAGAAAAATGCTTATGTGTGTACTTAGTGAGATCCCATTGCAGACCACTAGTGGTAGTACTATGAGTATGAGATGGTGTAGCAATAGGAATAAGACCACAATGCAGCCCTTCTCAGATATGCCCATTCTAGATTTCAAAAAATATCATCCAAACACTTCTCATTTAAAATTATCACCATGTATGGGAAGTGTTCCATTGTGAATTTACTCTTGAACTTGTCAAAAGTACAAGCAAGGTGAGATAACATCTTTTTAATCGTAAGAAAAGGAAAACACCCTCAATCTAATACAGTTAGTAATAATTCCAAACAAAATTGTATCAATTGAAAATTATTGGGGACCATCACCTTGAACCGGGAAAAGTAAGATGTAAGTCAAAAGATGGGTTTAAATTAGCAAGGAAGCAAAGGTCTCAATAACTATCTACAAAATTTGAGAGTTGAAAAATGTTGTGTCCGTACATGGGTTAGGTTATGGAACCACGAACTCTAAAAACATGTTGTAGTGCAAATGTTGCAACCTTATAGGTATCTATTGCATAGCTACAAGATCAAGGCAAGAAAATGTCACAATATTGCAAAAAGGAAGAACACTACACCACATAGAATGTTGCAATTAGGGTTTCAAAAACACCATAAGTAGAGTTGCATCCCCATCCATATTTTGAATGGAAACTATGCAAGTGGCCATTGCTATCAAAACTAGACTTTTATTCCAAAATTGCCCACTTGAACCAGTTTACAAGGGTTTCCTGTTCAAATCAGGGGTCTAGAGTGGAAATAGCCCATTTTGTATAGAACGTTTGAGTTCAACGATGGAAATGAACTTAAATGCCTAAACCAGTCAATTCCATACAGAATTGACTGGTTTCATACATATACATACACCAACATATCGTACCACAACATTGACCCCTCAAATTAAAGAAATTAGAAGAAAAAAAAACCCCAAGATGAATTCTAAACCTTGAGTTTGTCATCCTCATAATTATTGGTAATATTAATTTCTTGAAGTTAAAGTTGACATTCTCCTTATATTTCATTCTCTTTATTTGCTAATGTAGAAATCATTCTAATGGATTAAAAATCACCCTTAGGAATATTAGAATCACCATTCACATAAGCTAGAGAAAAGTGAGATGGAGTATTATCTATAAGAAGATACACGATAGGGAGATATTCATCATCTTCATTAGAGGAATAATCAAAGACAAATCATCCAATGTCAGAATAGGGTTCAGAACATGAATTCCATTTCAAAGGGTTATACTCTGCAGTAAAGAGTTTAACAAGTTTAGCAACATATCTTGACTGTCTGTGCTTGGGAGTGGCAAACACCTATTTAACCAGTGTTTTATCTAATGAGAAATATAACATTCAAAAATTGATTTTGTGTTCTCCTTTAGAGATACCTCTTGTTTGGATGGTTCTTCATACTCTTGTGTTTCCTAGATTTTCCACATCTACTTTATTTACCACAAGAAGATTTATATTTCTTATGGAATCCATTTTTTTCTGGAGAAACCGAAGTCATATGTCTCTACAAAATTATTGCAGCTTCCATCTGCAATATCTAGTTGTTTCTTCAATGACTTGGATTTTTTTTCATAAAACACATTCTTTTATATTTTAACAATCTGTTCGGGTAATTGTGCTAAATATAACTTTTCAATATCTATGTTTTCAACAGGGAACCTAGCTCAAACAAGATATGGAATTCTACCATGGATTGCAACAATGTAATGTCTCCAATAATATAATAATCTTTGGTTTTATGCAAGAAATCATGCATTGTACATTTAAACTATGAAAGCTGGTGTAAAATACACAAGTGTTGAGACATATACAAGTTTGCAAAATGACCACTGCCAATCGGGGTTGTTTAATAAAATCATGTCTTAATGCTTCTATCAAATCATCTATGGACTTTCTGAACTCACAATGAAAATTCTTTCTTCTTCCAGAAGGTGTTCCCAATAGAAAGCAAGAAAGCTGGTAAAACCCTATGTGACTCTTAGATCTAGTTCTCTACAAGTTACATCCATGCGGAGAGACTTTTGTGTCATATCCCAACCATTCCAAGAAATAACAATGTAGCAATTTTATGACTTTTGCAGAAAATTTGCAAGTCAAATCAGTTATTGAATTGGGATCAACAACATGAAACAAAGAAGGATTTGATTGGGCATTAGCATTGTCTCTATGATATCCTTTCTTCTTGGAATCTCTAGATTAGTACCAACATTTCCAAGATTCAGTGCCTTACTTGAACCAAGAAGGAGGATATTCAGTTGTTGCATATTCCTCTTCCAAGTGTGAGGGGAATTCTCCCAAGGATTCACCATGTTGGTATTCTTGTGTTGCAGCTGCAACTGTTCTTCCCCAAATTTCTTGAATTTTTGGGCCCCTCCTCATGTTTTAACATTGTTTCAATCATTGGATCCTTGAACCTTTTGGGCATGCTTTATTTTTGAATAGTTTCGAAGATCGATCTCCAGCCTGTTCAAAAGTGCTTACGTTTGAATTCAGTAGTGAGTCGCAGATGTGTTTTGGTTGCTCAGGCTTGTTTTTCTTTGAAAACCTTTGTCGCAGAAGTAAAACAGGTTTATCACCATTCAGTTTAAAGCTATATGAACACTTGGTTTTCTATTTGGTTGGGCGTCTTTTTGTTTGATCGGAAGCCAAATCCTTTTCGGTTCCGCCGTTGCGGCTCCAAAAGCAGTCCAGCACCCGAAGTCCAAATCATTTCGACCTCCGATGCTTGTTGACCTGTTTTGCCTTGGTCCTTCCGTCATTAAGGCTGAGCAATTCATTTCGTCTTCCGATGTCCAAACCTTTCCGACTTCCGATTTAAAGTTTCCCGTTCATAGGTATCGCATGGTTATAACCTTTTTCCCTTCCCCCGTTGCGGTTGGGAAATCCCTTTAGCCTCCGAAGCGTCAAGCCGTCTAATTTACGACTGACGGTTTTTCTCCCGCCCATGTTTCGCATCATTTTAGTGCTTGTCTTTCAGCCGTTGCGGCTGGGGATTCCGTTTAGTGTCCGACGTTAAAATCACCCGATCTCCGATTGAGCTTTCCCGCCCACAGCTTTGAATCGGATGCTATAGCCTTTTCCTCATCCACCGTTGCGGCTGGGCAAAGCCTTTGACTTCCAATGTGAGTATCCTTCTGACTTCCTCCATGGTGCACCTGGTCATTTCCTATGGGTTAGCCATTTCCGCTAGTATAATTTGCTGTTATGGTTTCCAATGAATGATGCTCTTCTTTTGATTGCAAGTGAAATCATAGAGGATGATCAAACTGTTGCAGCAAGAGGGGAGACAGACCGTTGATGGTGGTATAGCCAAAACCAATAATACAAACGAAGGAAAATATAACAGGAATAACGACAGAGACTCAGACCTGAAAGGTCCGTCGGTTACTCACCCAATGATGGGTGTGTGCGGAAAAGACAGAAAAGAAGGATTTGAAGCGCGGGGGAACTGAAGAGTCATACGTTTGGAGGAAACCCAAACGGTCTGCTGTTGTAGTTTAAATACTAGATAATAGAGCTTAGCAAAGGACTTTTTTCCTGGGAAGAATTTTGTAAACCATTTGCGTGTAAGAGGAACTATTTCGTTTTACAAGTGCAAATTGCAATTTTTTGCTTGTTGGAGAAAGGCAACTGTGGAATGTATCAATGCATTTAAATGAGCAATGTTGAAGAGGAACTATTTTGTTTTCAGCTATGTCTTATTAGATGTGAGGGTGTTCTAATCCCCTGAACCTATGTTCTTGTTTGAATTCTTTTTCAGTATATTTTATGATGTTATTTCACAATGAGTAATGGGGGCTGTTCATAGACAATTGGCTATCTGGTTGTTGAAATATATCTAATTGTTCATGTGTATTGAAAGAAGTGTCAGCTATCTGTAACTTTTCATAATGCAAGTACAAAATACATTACTCATCAATGAATGATAATCTTTCTCGCCGGTGATAGGATAGGTAGTTAGTTTTAATTTCCCGCTGTTTATGTGATTTAGATGCTTGCGGATGCTAAGACGAGAGGTAAGAACCTGCGCATCACATTGTGACTACTCCCTGCATCTATGTCATCCTGCATTGTTAATTAGGCACTTGCATTTCATACATTAAGTCAAAAACACAAAAACTCAGTCGACCGGGCCGCAACCGGTAGACCCTTTGTTTTGTTACTTGACCTACGGTAGCCGGACCGCAAACCGGACGGATTCCCTATACCAAACGGTCAACGGGATAATTGGGAACGTTGACTGGAGAGAATCCCTCACTATTGTCGCCTGCAAATTTCTAGGCCTCAACAGTTTTGGCGCTAGAAGGAGGGCCGCCAGTGCATGGCTGGCTGAGGAAACCCGTTTTCCCGAAATTTTTCCACCGGTGACAGTTCTGAAAGCAGCGAACTTCATAGAGAAAATTTATATTCTATTGGTGATGAAGTTGTTAATGATATAAGAAGATACACTAGGGAATATGTAAAGAAGATTGGAGGATTTCCAATTATCCCTAAATTTCCTAGAAGAGAGTATAAGAAGAAAGATCGTCCTATAGTAGAAGACTCAGTGTTGGTTGGAGACTGGGAAGAACTTGTAGAAACATCCCTACAAGAAGTTGAGCTACCTTTGAATCAAGAAGTCCCAGAGATCCCTCACGGTCCTCCTGCTCATACCCCTATTGGATCACCTCCTCGCTCTCCACCCCTACTTATGGCAGGAATTAATGCCAACCAACCTCCTCCTAATCCACCAAATCCACCACCTACTTGGAGAGCTAGATCACCTCTAAACCTGACCCCTCCTTTACATGATTTACCTCAATATTTTGAAAAGCTGCTGCCCAAGTTCGACCCAAACGAAAAGATACTAGTAGATGATCACCTGTAAAGTTTCTATCTGGAAATAGAAGGACTGAAGGCTGGGGAATATGAAGATGTAGTTTGCTGACTATTCCCGCATACCCTTAAAGGAGCTGCTGCCTCATGGTATTTTGGATTTCCCACCAATTCGATCCCTGATTGGGATACCTTTGAAAGAATTTTCATAAGTAAGTATGCAATTCAAAAGACTCACGCAGCCCTCATGAAAGGACTATGCACCCTAAAGAAAGAGAAAAGGAGAAGGTGCACAGTTTTACTCAGAGATTCGTAGCGTACATCAAGAATTTTTCTGACACTGACAAGCCTTCAGACAAGGCCCTAATTGAATATTATACATCAGCTTTGGGTCCTGATTTGGCCATGTTTGCAAAAGGTAGGGCCAAACCTACTTTGGCAGAAACCTATGAAGAGGCAGAAGTAGTGGAGGATGAAAGAGAGAGTATTGAAGACTATCCCGAACAATCAGGAGAGAGAGGTGCGGGAAGGAAAGCCTTACTGTTTACTAAGCCTAAAGAGGAGAAAGCTCCAGATTATGAAAATATGGCAAAGATGATGCATAAGATTTCCAACAAAATTATAGACCTGGAGAAAGAAAAAGAAACACAAAAGTTCTACAGGCCCTATTACAAGAAAAGGGAGGATAACAATCAGTCCCAACCTCCTCCTCACAATACTGCATCCATGAATTTGACAGAGGTCAGAATGGACAATTTCTGCACTTTCCACCAACAGCCACATTCTGAAAAGAATTGTCCTCAATGGATAAACTCTATGACGTTAGTCATGAACCAACTGTTGGATTCTAGGTTAACAGAAGAAGGAGATGAAGAAAGAAAGGAGAATTATGCTTCTACTTCTACTAAAGGACATGAAGAGGAGACCATGGCTTTGTGGAATTCTGTCTCATTATTTGATGCTGAAGAGGAAGGGAATCAAGGATACAAGAACATCTTGGAAACCAACGTAGCCACAAGGAGCCAAGGGGTAGTTAAGGAAGACAGTCTTATACTCTCAAAGATTAAGAGGCTGCAGAGAAATATTAAGAAGAAATTTCAAAATAAATCCATGGCTGATAAGATTACAGAGTTCACTATTACCAGCCAAGATCCTAAGCAGCACAAAATGTTGCCCAAGCCAAATGAAGAAAAGGTGAATGCTGATAAATCTCACTCCATTGAACAATAGATGGATTATGATATCGTGGAAGATTTAAAGAAGATAAAAGTGAATGTTCCACTGTTTGAAATGTGCAAAGTGCCACAGCAAAAAGAAAGACTCCTGAAAGCACTTGAAGCACCAGATGAAACACTGCCCACTGACAATCACCCCAAAGAAGAAGAAGAAATAGGAGAAACCAGCGTTGGAGGTAAGTCCAAAAGTAAACACCCACCTTTCCTCCTCACGTTTGAAATTTTCAATCACAATGTACACAATTGTCTGGTGGACTCAGGGGCGTTAGTCAATGTCATGCCAATATCAGTATGCAAAAGGATAAATGGGAAACCTAAGCCATCCACTTGGAGAGTTTTCCAACTGGACAGGACAGATGTAAAAGTAATGGGTGAGATGAAGGACATCCTGATCCGCCTGTCATCAAATGATAAAGTGTGCCAATTCATTAATATAGTGGTGGAAGATATACCAGATGCTTACGGTCTTGTTAAGAGCAGAGATTGGTCAATGAAATTGGATGGTTATTTCGCCTCTGATTGGTCGCATTTATGGTTGCCATACAAAGGAAGTCCGAACCAGATCAAGATTTTGAGAGAGCCTCACATGAAATACAATGTTACTTGACTTGAGGAGAAAAATGAACCTGTGGATTCTGTCTTGGGAAACTATTTCATTGAGTTGGAACCTGGAAATTACCAAGCCGAAGAGGCCAGCAACACATTAGACACCCAGCCTGATCTCCTTTGATTTTCACAGGCTGATGAAATTGACTGTAAAATAGTAGATTTAGCTGTAAGAATAAATTCGCATTCAGTAGTTAGTTATTTTTGGACTTTGGTTTTTGATGGCTCTAAGACATTAGAAGGGTCAGGGGCCGGCTGTGTCTTGATTGACCCTCAGAAAAATAAACACTTTCTTGCATGTAGACTAGAATTTGAATGTACAAACAATACAGCTGAGTATGAGGCACTGGTGCAGGGCTTACATAAAGCAATTGATTTAAAGGTAAGCAATCTGAAAGTTTTTGGAGATTCAGAAATAATTGTAAAACAAATCAGAAATCAAATACATTGTGTCTCTCCTCACTTAAAGGCTTACCAAAACGAGGTATGGGATTTGCTTAAATATTTTAATGCATTCAATATTATTTCAATCCCAAGACTTAAGAACGCAACAGCTAATCTATTGGCCACGTCAGCCGCTCGACTGGTACCTACTAACAATCGATGTTATGTTGAATTGCTTTTTAGGCCCTCAGTACCTGATATGATCACCAAACTTCGAGTGTTCGATGATGACCGACAAATTATAGAATGTTTAACAAATGACGAAGTATTCAAAGGAGCAATTATAGATGACGAAGAACATCAGGATGAAATGAAGTATGAAAATTTCATCCCTAAAGGAGTCAGAACGTTAGAAAGGATGTTTGATTTAAATGAAAATTTCAGAAGACCGACTAACGTGAAGACTCACAGCTCAACTATGCAGTCTGATCTAATAAACTTAGGGACCTAGGCGAATCCTAAATTTGTGAATCTTGGAAAATGTTGTTCACCAGCAGAAAGAGACAAGTTCGTCAGTCTGTTTAAACAATATAAAGATGTTTTTTCCTGGACCTACGAGGATCTGAAAACATACGACACCAGCATCATCAAGCACGTCATCCCCATCAAAACCAGCATTAAGGAATATCAACAACCTTTAAGGAAGGTGCAGCCAAAGTTGGAACCGCTGATTCAGAGTGAAGTGAAAAAATTATTAGATGCTAGAATCATCTTTAAAGTCAGACACTCTGAATGGGTATCAAATCTGGTACCAGTCAGGAAAAAATATGGTGAAATCAGATTATGGGTTGATTTCAGAAATCTGAACCGAGCTTTGGATAAAGACAACTACCCAGTGCCACCCATGGAGCAATTGCTACAAATGGTCTCAGGTTATGAAATGTTTTCTTTATTGGATGGTTTCTCTGGCTACAATCAAGTATTGGTAGCCGAAGAGGACAGATTGAAGAAAACGTTCAGGACCAAATGGGGAACCTTTGCCTACAGAAGGATGCCATTTGGGCTTATAAATGTTGGAGCGACTTTTCAGAGAGCTATGGACATAGCTTTCCATGGATTGATTGGCTGAAGTGCTGTAGTGTACCTTGATGATATCACCATATTCTCAAAGAAAAGAGAAGAGCATGCATTTCACTTAAGGCATATTTTTGAGCGCTGTCGGAAGTATGGCATCTCACTCAATCCTAAAAAGTGTGTGTTCACTGTCACAGAAGTCACGTTGTTGGGTCACATAGTGTCAAAGCAAGGAATCTCCATTGATCCAGAAATAATTAAAGCTATTGAACAAATCCCCTTACCCCACAATAAAAAGGGGATGCAATCATTCATGGGAACCATAAATTTTGTACGAAGATTTGTGCCTGATTTCGCTCAAACTGTCAAACCATTGCAGCAGATGGTGAAGCAAAATGCTCAATTCAAATGGACTGAGATTGAGAAGAACACCTTCAGCAAAATCGAAACTACTGTTGCACATGCACCCTCCCTGAAAATCCCAGACCTCGATAAGCACTTCATTCTATATACCTTTGCATCCGATGATTCACTAGCAGCTGTGCTTACGCAAAAGGAGGACAGGGGTGATGAATTTCCAATATCTTTCATGAGCACTGGTCTACAAGGGGCAGAATTGAATTACCCAGCAATCGATAAATAGGCTTATGCGATGTTCAAGGCCGTGAAGCAATTCAGGCCTTATATTTTAAAAAATCAAACCAAGGTGATAGTCCCCTATCCGGTTGTAAGGTCCCTTCTTATACAGAAGGAGTTAGGAGAAAGAAGGGGCAACTGGGTAATAGCTCTTCAAGAGTACGACCTTGAATTCAAACCATCCTCAATAGTTAAAGGTCAAGGGTTGTGCAAATTGATGACTGAGAATGAAAAAAATGAAGAGCATGACTTGGAGGATGAAACCGAATTACATTTAACAGATGTTTGTCCTTTGTTTACAGCTCCCGAGTCTTGGTATAGAGATATTGTCCATTACTTACAGGAAGGGCTGTTGCCGGAACATTTGAACTCTAAGCAAAGAAGGGCACTACATCTTAAATCAGCTTCCTATTAGATCGTTGAAGGAGTATTATTCAGGAAAAATTATGACGGAGTTCTTCTGAGATGCTTAGAGAAAGAAGATGCTAAGAAAGTAATGTCGAAATTGCATGACGGTCCTGCGGGAGGACATTATTCAGGAGATACTACAGCCCACAAGATCCTCAGAGCTGGTTACTATTGGCCTACGCTCTTCAAAGATGCACACGCACACATCAGAAAGTGTGATGGTTGCCAAAGATGTAGTGGGAGACAGCCTAGAGCAGCTGCACCCCTAAAACCTGTGATGATCACGGAACCATTCGAGCAATGGGGGTTGGATATCATTGGAGAAATAAAGCCAAATTCCTCCCTTCAACACAAATACATTCTGATTGCGACCGATTATTTCACTCGCTGGGTTGAAGCAGTTCCACTGCGCAAGATAAATCAAGACGAAGTCATCAGCTTGCTGCAAGACCACATCATGACCAGGTTTGGAGTTCCAGTTTCCTTAGTTTTTGATAATGCTACGTACTTTTCATCAATCAAATTAACTACTTTTGCTCATGATAAAGGGATTAAATTGCATTATTCTGCTAACTACTACCCACAAGGAAATGGCGTGGCTGAATCCACGAATAAAAATCTGATTAGAATTCTAAAGAAGACTGTAATAGAAAACCAGAGGAGTTGGCACTCAGCCCTTCCCAATGCCATTTGGGCTGACAGAGTCACCCCCAAGTCCGCAATAGGAGTGTCACCCTATACCATCGTGTATGGTAAAGAATCCCTTCTCCCCCCCAACATCATGCTACCATCTTCCATTTTAGCTCAAGAGTCTAGTGGGTTGGAGAATGAATTTTTACAGATGAGGATATGCAATCTTCTGAAACCAGAAGAGGCTAGATCCACAGCCAGAGAACGCTTTAAGCATCAGCAGGAGGTAATAAAAAGGTTGTTTGACAAGTATAAAGCTGGAACAAAAGACTTTGAAATAGGAGACCTAGTCCTCAAATGGGATCACCCCCATGATGAGAAAGGGAAGCATACTGAATTCCAACAGTTGTGGGCAGGCCCTTTTTAGGTCGCAGCAAAGCTTGGTCCTTCTACTTACAAGCTGCAGGATTTACAGGGTTGGGAAGAAAACTTGCCAGTAAATGGTTTGGTTCTCAAGCATTACTTTTCTTGAATTTCTTTGAGCTCTTATGCCTTGTATATAAATAAGCTGTTTGGATGTCTTTGAGTCAGGTTTTTCAGTTTGTTTTAGTTAAGTTTTATTGATTTCAATAAAGGGAACGAACCTGTGGTTGTATGGGGACACCAAATTATTTGGGAATGATAAATATGTTTGAGTATCCAACTGTGTGTTGCTGTTTGAACTTCTTCCAGTTTAACAGTTTTCTCGAATTTCTCTATGTGCATTGAAGTCCTGCTTAACCCCTGTGAAATAAACCGGGTTCAAAGAGTCTGGAATACTATGTTGAGGCTACATCCACCTCACACTTAAAATGTTCTATGGAGTGATAGCAAAGGACCCATGGAATGGAGCAGGGTGAACAGAATGTAAATATAAATGATCCCATGCCAAGAAACGAATGCCAAAGGCAAATAAGAGTCAAAAACTCCTCTGAAAGCATCATACATCAAAACAAATGCTGAATCATAAGTACTAAATTGCCGTAAGATCCTCTCCGTCCGTGATATGAAACATGAAGTACACTGCTCACACAAAAGGACACTATGGGATAGAGGATCCTGAAATAAAATTCAGTAAGAAAGGCATGTAGGAGGACTCATATGAAAAAGGACAAAAGTCCAAAGGTACAAAAGGTGCCAAAGTGGCATCGGAATGCGGAACAAATGAACATTCCTATTCACCATATGCTACGATCTTGTGGTGTCCGAGCTGTCAGCCACATGAAGACAAAATTAATAATGAAACTCATCTTTCAGCCTCGACAGAGTTGTCTGGACTTGAAAATCTCGGTTTCCACTCTCCCAAATCGGACTGTTATTGATGATTAAGGATACACACTTCTGTCATTTGAGAAATCCATATGGTTGGAAGAATTCAATGGATGCATTTGTTGTGAAACAGTCTGCCACTCAAAGAATAATCACCCAGAGATCTAGGTTCACCAGGTAATCGCCAGTTGTTGCAGCTGCAACTGTTCTTCCCCAAATTTCTTGAATTTTTGGGCCCCTCCTCATGTTTTAACATTATTTCAATCGTTGGATCCTTGAACCTTTTGGGCATGCTTTATTTTTGAATAGTTTCGAAGATCGATATCCATCCTGTTCAAAAGTGCTTACGTTTGAATTCAGCAGTGAGTCGCAGATGTGTTTTGGTTGCTCAGGCTTGTTTTTCTTTGAAAACCTTTGTCGCAGAAGTAAAACAAGTTTACCGTCGTTGAGTTTAAAGCTGTCTGAACACTTAGTTTTCTATTTGGTTGGGCGTCGTTTTTTTTTATCGGAAGCCAAAACCTTTTCGATTCCGCCGTTGCGGCTCCAAAAGCGGTCCAGCACCCAATGTCCAAATCATTCCGACCCCTGATGCTTGTTGACCTGTTTTTCCTTGGTCCTTCCGCCGTTAAGGATGAGCAATTCATTTCGTCTTTCGATGTCCAAACCTTTTCGACTTTCGATTTAAATTTTCCCGCTCATAGGTATCGCATGGTTATAACCTTTTTCCCTTCCGTCGTTGCGGCTGGGAAAGCCCTTTAGCATCCGAAGCGTCAAGCCGTCCGATTTTCGACTGAGGGTTTTTCTCCCCCCCATGTTTCACATCATTTTAGCGCTTGTCTTTCCACCGTTGCGGCTGGGGATTCTGGTTAGCGTCCGACGTTAAAATCACCCAATCTTCAATTGAGATTTCCCGCCCACAGCTTTGAATCGGATGCGATAGCCTTTTCCTCGTCTGCCATTGCGGTATGGCAAATCCTTTGACTTCCAATGTGAGTATGCTTCCGACATCCGCCATGGTGCACTTGGTCATTTCCTGTGGGTTAGCCATTTCCGCTAGTATAATTTGCTGTTATGGTTTCTAATGAATGATGCTCTTCTTTTGATTGCAGGTGAAATCATAGAGGATGATCAAACTATGGCAGCAAGAGGGAAGACAGACCGTTGATGGTGGTATAGCCAAAACCAATAAGACAAACGAAGGAAAATATAAGAGGAATAACGACAGAGACTCAGACCTGAAAGGTCCGTCGGTTACTCACCCGATGATGGGTGTGCATGGAAAAGACAGAAAAGAAGGATTTGAAGCACAGGGGAACTGAAAAGTCATACGTTTGGAGGAAACCCAAACGGTCTGCTGTTGTAGTTTAAATACTAGAGAATAGAGCTTAGCAAAGGAATTTTTTCCCGGGAAAAATTTTGTAAACCATTTGCGTGTAAGAGGAACTATTTCGTTTTACAAGTGCAAATTGCAATTTTTTGCTTGTTGGATAAAGGCAACTATGGAATGTATCAATGCATTTAAATGAGCAATGTTGAAGAGGAACTATTTCATTTTTAGCTGTGTCTTATTAGATGTGAGGGTGTTCTAATCGCCTAAACCTATGTTCTTGTTTGAATGCTTTTTCAGTATAATTTATGATGTTATTTCACAATGAGTAATGGGGGCTGTTCATAGACAATTGGCTATCTGGTTGTTGAAATATATCCAATTGTTCATGTGTATTGAAAGAACTGTCAGCTATCTGTAACTTTTCATAATGCAAGTACAAAATACATTACTCATCAATGAATGATAATCTTGCTCACCGGCGATAGGATAGGTAGTTAGTCTTAATTTCCTGTTTTTTATGTGATTTAGATGCTTGCGGATGCTAAGACGAGAGGTAAGAACCTGCGCATCACATCGTGACTGCTCCCTGCATCTATGTCATCCTGCATTGTTAATTAGGCACTTGCATTTCATACATTAAGTCAAAAACACAAAAACTCGATGGACCGGGCCGCAACTGGTAGACCCTTTGTTTTGTTACTTGACCTACGGTAGCCAGACCGCAAATCGGACGGATTCCCTATACCAAATGGTCAATGGGATAATTGGGAACGTTGACTCAGGAGAATCCCTCACTGTTGTCTCCTGCGAATTTCCAGGCCTCAACATCTTGTTTCTCAGGATCAGGTTTGACAATTTTGACATGAGGAATTTGGTACTTCACTAATGCTATCTTTTTTTCAACTTTCTCTAATGAAAATTTGGTTCTTCTTTCAAGCAAAAAATCTCTTTCAACAGTCAACCCTTTGAATTCTAAATATTGGCTTTTTTGACCTAGTATTGTTGACCCTCTCTTCTATGAAAAAAGGAAAAGGAATGAAACAACTCTCTGGATCTATATCTATGATATCAAATTTGGAGACCCAACTTGTTTTTTCTGATCTATTAAAACTTCCATTATCATGTCTAACTTTTTTAGAATTTGTTGACCATAGATGTATTTGCCTCTTCCTGGTTTTGTTCTATAGTGTCCAACTACATATGTATTGAAGACACATGAGACTTTGTAACGACAATGTCTCTAGCCATGTCATCAATATTTTGTGCCAAACATGCAGCTTGATAGTTATTAAAGATGGAAAGACTAATCTCTGTGGTAGACTTACCATCCTCAAGATCTCTGTAGTGTCGAAATTATAAGTCTAAAGTGAGAGTAACCTCTTTGAAAGTGGGTGTGAATATTGTAGTGGGCATACTTCTCTCAGAAAGGATTCTCTTAGGAGACTCTTGGTCCTTTTCTCTTCAAATGGTGGATCTTAACATCTTCTTTTTTATCATTAGAATAATTGACATAATCAAGACAATATTTACATGAGGCATGTTGGTCTCTATGCTCCTCAGATCTGGAGGGCGAGGGCATGACCAACTCAAGGAAAAAAGAAGTGTACTCTTTTATGTGCACCTTGGAAAATTTGGTTAAGTTGGGGTTTTTATACATGCCTTTACAGTATGAGGTTGAACAATCTGGCTCTATTCTATCAAGTTCATAGGTAAATCATAAAGAATAGGATGCAGAAGGTCTGGAGGAATGAGTCATCTGAAATTTTCTGACCATACTTCCTTGGATTGACTATTCTAAAACCAATTTATTTAGACTTGTGGGAAGTTGAGATTAGTGTATCCACACCTCCTAATCCCATGAATGATGCTAACAAAAACAAACTTCATCCACACTTAGAAAGACAACGGAAGCATGATATAATAAAAGTGACATGAAATAACCGAAGAAAAATATCTTCATATATAGGAGAATAAATAACCGATGAGAACACTAATGGAATGTCTTGTAGTAGACAAGGATAAATAGAAAGAGATGCTTGAATTCCTAGATAAATGTTTAGAAGAAGGCATGATAGAACAATTCAATGGAGACATGACAGAAGAAGACTCACTGGACATAATTCATGAAGATGTTGATCAAGAACAAGTAAGTGTCTAAGTTTGATCTCATCCCACAAATGATGTAATTTATATGGATGGACTAAAATACATGCTCATTTACATGGTTGGAATTAAGGTGCCGAATTACAATATTTATTTTCTCGACACCTAGATTGATACTAGAGCCACGATATCATGTGCATAGAGAGAAGCCATTCCCAAATACTGTTGTTAACCAATATATATGCTACTCAAAGCCATAAATAAAAGAAAAGTTCCCATCCATGGCTATGTCCCTAACACTCATATCCAAATTAATGGGCAAGCCACTAAAGTTAGCTTTATATTGTTTTGACAATGGGACATGCGTTTTGGTCAAGACTTTGTAAATTAAAATCTTCCTTTTACTACCATATCCATAAAGTTAGTTTGAAGGTTGATGGCACCATGGTTACTACAGTTGGAAAAGACAATGTCGAAAAGCATGCAGAGACTGTGGATACGAAGCAAGAACCTCTAAAATCCATTGAGAAATTGTTGTAAACAAAGAAGATTGTGAAGCATGCATAAATTCATAGAGACTCTTTTGTTGAGGACACAAGCTAGAAGATAGATAAATAATGCACTTCTAACTATCCCAATACGTTCTGGTCTACAGATAAATATTTTGTAGATTTGTCGTGTAAAGAAGGATAATCTGGAACCGCTCATAAAGATGCCACAAATTTGATGTTCCTAGCTAAATTAAGGTACTGAAAGGAAGAGATTGCAGATCTGTTGCAAAGAAAGTTGATTGAGCCAAGCCAAATCCCTAACCCATGAGCTTTCCCTACCTTATATGTAAATAAAAATTATGAACCAAAAAGAGGCTCACCTAGAATGGTTATAAACTACAGCAAACTAAATGAGACATTGTTTCCAATCAAGTGTATCCACTTCCTTCAAAGTAAGAAACATAGTTTTAGTTTTTTAAAAGATCTTAGAGGAATACTATATCTGTTTTCCTAAAAAGGACATTATGTTCAGTGGTTAGTTTAAGATTTGGTTTACAAAGCAAGGTAAGCTTTATATTTGTATTTTGTGCTACAACGGCCATAGAAAGCATTTTTGCACTTTATAATAAAATGTGATAGTTTTCCGTAGAAAAAAGGATTCATAATGTATTGGTATATTTTGGGTATTACCAAATAGATAGTTTATGTTGCATTTTGTACCCTTAAACCTTGTATTAACTTGTTTTCACTAAAATAATATAAACTCTTGTACAAATGTTATTGTTGATGATGATAATGAATGGAGTAGTGGACTCATTTCAAAATTTATGTGCTTTGTTGATGTTATTTGTTGATGATATATGTTTTATTGCAATGTAGTCTTCTATCTTTTCTTCAATGGATTTGTTGCAAGTGAATAGTTGTGTAGATGATGTGTTAGGAATCATGAGGTCTATATGCATGACTTTTCAAGCTATTAAGTATATATTATGAACAACAATGGTTGTGATTGTCCTCAGTAACTTTCGCTCAATCATTCGAAGTCTTGGAAATGCACCGTGAGTGTATCCTTTCCTATCCTTAGGAATGATATGCTAGAACTAGACTACAACCCATTTTTGGACAACCATGTGGATCCTAGTATGCTATTTTGGACCAACATATTCACTTATCTTACTTGGATTATAATGACTCAACGGACTATATGGTTACAATTTTATGTGGTTTTGTGGAAGAAATATGAATTAAGGAGAGTCTTCTAAACTATCAACTTAACAAGGCTATTATCCCCCTTCATCTTGTGGCATGTAGGAACGTTGATAGAAATTTTGGTATCATGAGTACTATTTATTCTCCACCACAAGATTGGAAATATACTAATGACATAAAGAAATAAAGGGAGTTCTACCTAAATAAGTAAGTGAGCAATATAATATCATCTGTTTGTTAATGCATTTAATTCCGAGGGATATAATCACAATCTAGTGAAAACAATATTGGTTACTAGAATTTTATTTGTTTAGATGTATTGCTCCTTTTCTATATGACCTAACATCTAGTTTTTCTTTTTTCCTAAAAAGTGTAGCTTCATGGAACAAAGTTTTCCAAGTTTTTGGATCTACTTCGCCCGTTTTCACATGACACATGGAATGATTACAAAAGTAAGTGTTTATCTCTTACATGTTATGGTATTTTTGTGTTGGGATACTTAACTTTGTTGTTGTCATCTATGCTCTAAATGGAAACACAAGATATTTTTTTCTCTATTGAAGTTCCTTACTTTTGAATTCTGAAAGATGCAATGTGGTTCCTCAATATTGGTGGAGAATAGTCCTAGGAAGAAACTAAAAGGTTTGATGTAATTTCCAGAGAAAATTATGAATGGGACAACACAATTAGAATTAGGGGCTCCACAACATAGTCTTCTGTAGATTGATGTTTGCATCAAAGATAACAATATTTAATTCAAAGAATGAATCAACAAGGATAAAGATTAAGAGTTGACTCAAATGCATGAACAAGTGACATTTTTAGTTCATTTGTGTGAAAGATTGCAATTGTTTTGAACAAAGGCTATTTTTGTGCAGTTTTTTGGTAGAATTTTACTTGTGTTTCCAAGATTTATGTGCAGAAACATATGCTATTTTTTTCTTAAAAAATGGTTTTGTTTCAAAGCTAATTACTGAGCTTACAATTATTTTTGGAGTTTTATGATTTTTTTGTGGTAGAATTTTAGGGCTAGGTTTGCTGATTATGCTTCCCAAAAGTGTGAGGAAGTCAAACAAAGGTTTTAAATTTATTTATAAACCCCTTGTAAGCCCATATTTGATTATTGGGATGCTTATTGTTGTTTGTTGCTACTATTATAACCTCGAAATCGCCTAGAATTGATATTTAATGAGTTTTATTACTGTCTATGGGAAAATACTATTGAATCATGCACAAAACTACCCAGAACTGATGCTATATAGATCTAGATTGCCCATAATTCCTTTTCTCAACTAATTGGATGCACGATTCTACCCAAAATATGCTCATATCTCAAGGGAAATGAGGTTTTATTACTGTTGTTTCGATAAAAACACCCCACATCATGCCCATATTAGGATAAACTTCAACTTTCCTAAATATGAGGCCCCGTTGTTGCATAGAATTGGAAGTATGCTTATTGTTGATGTTTATTATGACCAAATTTTGAGATAATAGGGTTTTATCGCTACTTTTACCCATAGGTCCACTCAAGAGCACCAAAAAATGCACTTAAAATGCGTATGAAGATTGTTATTTGAGACACGTTCGAGTATAAATAATCCACAAATCGTCCCTACTTTTATATGCTATTGATTTTTCCCCAAAGGTGCCACATGAATCTTCAAAATATTTCAAAAATGATGAGTTTAGGTCTACTCAAAGTACTTTTGAATGCCATCCACATCTAACCAAACTATGGTATACGGAATGAGTTGAATCTACTTTGTTCAAGAGGAATTCATTGAATTTGCTGCCTAATCCAAAATGGTTTAAGTGTATAATGAAATTCCATTGACATAGTAGTAGCCATAATAAAAGGTAGATTCCAATGACATACTACAATGTAAAAGCACAGTGAACTTGTCATTTGCAACCCCTTTACAATGGATGTCCTAGGTAAAATTTTAATTCGATTGGAAAGTGAATTAGTTCAACTTATTGTGCTTCCAACATCTAGATTACAATATTAATGTTACAATTGTTCATGTAAGTTGGGAAAGGGAGAAAGGAAGAGTCATAGAAGATGATATGTTGTGCCATCAACAAATTCCACAGTTCTGATATTGTCTCAATTTACGTTTTTCACCATATATGGTGTTGAACTGCAACACACTACTATTACATGGAAATTTGCGGCATGTTGCATTTTCACTTTGTGAAGCGCTTTATATCTCAATTCTTCAGACTAAGTCAAATCCCTGTATCTCCAGGATCACTTTGTGTCTTTTTGAGGTAAGTCATTAAATATTTTGTCAAGATGCTTATATAAGATTGATATCTCTATGAAAGTATGCATATTTTACAATTAGAATTTTTAGTTTTGGAGTATAAAATTATGTCTCATCCTTTTGAATAAACCATTTTGTTATTGGATAGAATATTTTTTGGAGCTATTTAAAGCCTATATTTTTTCTTGGTGAGGTATTTGCATATGACCTTTTATTTTTCATTTTAGTTTGCTCAGGGTCATCTAAGTCAAGTATAAATTATGGTAAGTGCTTAAGTAACATCACCAATAGTGGGAAAGTGTAGTTAGGACAACAAACTGCCATAGATGCAAATATGTTTTCTGATACAATTCCCATTATTCATTGAGAAAATCAATATTTGCTTAGTTATAATCCCTATAGGTTAGGCATAGTAGTCTATATGGATGAGTTTACTAGGGATTCCATCCATGAATGTGGGAAAGTATGCCTTATGTTTCCACAGAAAGTATTTTCTTGGAAAAAAATAGCGAAAGGGGTTAGCTCAACTAGTTGTTTCCAATGTTGTTGAGCATTTGAATATCTTCATCCTAACTAGTGCCTAGTTCAAAACCGCTTGGGTGAGGTGCACTAGTGTACATTGATGTGTTTGCTAGGGATGCCATCAACAAATGTGGAAAAACATTCCTAGCATCCCATGGATTTCCAGTGAAATTTTCCTGTTATATGTGTGTGTGTGTGTGTGCACATGAAAAATTAAATTTACTATATACCAACTTAGACTTGTATTTCTTAATAAAATGGAAGTAGTCAAAATATCTCTTATTGCATGCATCAATGCTAACAATATCACCAAGTTTTTATGTTCATGAACAATACAATGAAAAGAAAATGATTTGGTATCATTCTTGCAGCCCTTGATACTGCAACTTTTATCATCTTTTTCAATCACTTCTACTTTTCTTCATGAATCAAAGGATCCATATCTATGTTAGAGTTCCAATTTCCGAAATCATCATCATATTTCCCACTCTTCCTCCTACTTAGTCCTTTATATATACAAATTTATTATTGTATGTATGCTTCCCTTGTCATCATGCATTCATTACATCACTATATGTTGAAAATAAAACAAAATATAAATAGAGGAAAAATTTTGACACCCCACCATATGACATTGGTTACATTACAAAAAGGATATGACATTTTAGGCAATTGATATCTAGATAATTGCATAAAGAATTTTTCAATTACTTGAGAGGATGGGATTTGGTCCAGATTTGAAATTTTCAAAATTTCACATGTTAGATACAAGTTAATTGTGATTGGGATACTCTCTATTTCCTGTGTGCATTTTAAGCTTAATGTCTGTTGCAAATCTTTTCTTGGAAAAACACACTTTTGGTCACTTCAACCCTAAGTTTATCTATGAACAAAGCAGTTTTATTGAAGGGAAATCGCAAAACTCTATGAGCATGAAGATATTTTCAATACCTATCAATACCCAAAAGGGAAAGGTATTTTCAAATTGCAAATATGAAGAGATTTTACTTCGGTTAATCCTAAGAGTATATAGAAGTTAAATAGGTTATGGCTGAAGACAAACACTTATTATGATTAAATTGAAGTGAATTGACCAACAACTGTTGTTTACTTAATTTATTATTGGGTAAACCTTTATAATGCTTCCATTTATTATCGAGTGATTATGTGACCCTTAGTACCACTCTATTAAAAAACACATTTAGTGTAGTTATTTGAGAAATGAATGGTAAGCTAAAATAGTGAACCTTCTTTATTTTAAGGAGTACAACACTACATCGGATAAACATTCACTAAAATACCCCATTTCCAAAGTCTTTTTCAACATAACCAAGTACTCGCCAAGAGAACAAGTCCTACCATAATCAAGTACACACCAAACTCAATTTTGTGAAACATTAATATAAAATAATGTTATCATAAAAGTAAGGAGACAATCAATATTGTTATTGGCATTTCATACTTTTTAAACTAGTTAATTTGTTTATATCTTTTAATGAAAAAATTCTCTAGTTCTATTTTTTGCTCTTTCTTTTGCAGTTATATGAGTGCACATACACATATTAATTGTAATTGTACTATACTTTATTTTACTTTGGTATGAGTTAATATTAGAAATATAATAGAAATATGCATTCTGATATGAAATAAATACTAACATCTAATATTGATTTTTTTTTAGATTACAACAGTTGATGACTCTATACATGATGATCAAAATTATTTTGAGTCTGCATCAGATGTAGGAGAAGAAGAAGAAGATGATGATGATGATGTATGTGATGAAAATGGTGATGAGGTCGATCAAGATGACAAGTTTGATGATCATGATCATGAACGTGATTTTGATGATGATGCTAGTGGTGGTAGTTAGCTATTGATGCTATGCATGAACACGCTACACTTTGGATTATATTTACCTATATTATTGTTGTTATATAGATCTATGATATATTTATCTTTTTGACTTTTATATCTATATATGGATATCATACAACTTACTTTTTGTTACATTGGTATTTAAATCATATATATATTTGATTTTTTCTTAGTTTACTAGAATGATATCCATGAAATTTTTTTATATGTTGATTAAACATTTGAATTTTAGTTGATTTGATTAAAGATGATGATGATATTGTTAGTATTGCTTTGTTTCTTTATTTATATTGGAAAATGTCAATGTTCTTTTAATGAATAATTAGTATGTGTGATGATCTTACTACTTTTTTATGGATGTTGAGAATTTTCCTTAAACTTCTTCATAAATGTTATCATATGAATTTGATTTTTTAATGATATTTGAGAATTTTGATATATTTCAACATTTAATTGAAATTAATAAATGGATGCAAAATCAATAAAAAATGATATATTTTACTATTAATAATTGAAATTAAAATTTTTCGTTAATGGTTGATCCAAAACAAAATGAAAGATGGATTTAATATTAGACGCAACACTAGATGAAAAATATAATGTAAAAGTGGACGTCACACCACACAAAAGTGGATGCAAAAGTGGATGTTACGTCATACGCAAACATGGACACAAAAATGGATGTCACACTAAACACAAAATTGGATGCAAAAAAAGACTCAACACTAGACACAATTAATGACACAAAACTAGATGCAATACTAGGCCCAAAATTAGATGCAACATTAGATGCAAAAGTGGACCCCAACTAGACATTAAATTAGACAATAAATTAAACAAAAAATATGGTGTATCTCCGGATAGAAAACCAAGCGTAACACGAGGTGCAAAACTGGAAGCAACACTTAGTGCAAGCAAAAACTTAAAACGAAACACAATATTGGATGCAAGATGGAATGAAACATTGGACATAAATCTAGATGTAATATTGGATGCAAGATGGAATGCAACATTGGACACAAAACTAGATGCAATATTAGATACAAACATGGGCGCAAACCTAGGCACAATACTAAGTGCAAAAATGAGTGCAACATTGGGCTCAAACATAGACGAAAAAAAAGACATACACTAGGATGCAATACTAGGTACAAAACTAGATGCAAAATACAAAGTAAAACGAGATGAAACATTAGGAACAAACATGGATACGAAGAAAGACGTAAAAAAACATGGCAAAGGGGATGCAACATGATAAGTAAACTTGGATGCAAACCTAGATGCACTGCTAGATGCAGAATTGGGCACATAATTTGATGCAAAACATGGTGCAAAATTGGGTGCAAGACTCGATGAAACACTAGGAGCAAAATAAGATGCAATATTGGATACAAAACTGAGCATCAAACTGGGTACAAACAAGGATGTAACAAAGGACACAAAAAAATGATGCAAAATTGGGAGCAAATAAGGGCGTTAAAAAAGATACAAAAAATTGGTTGAAAAAATGGATGTTAAAAACGACATAAAAAAAGATGTAATAGACAATGTTTTACAAAAGTGTATCATATAGCACAAGATTGTTCACGACAATTGGAAAAAAATTACACTAAAATTTGACGTTAAATCCATTTTTTGTTGTAGTGTATCCCCAAATTAGATATAAGGAGATATCAACTCTAACACAAGGAATCAATTAGGAGGACGTATAACTAGGAGGGAAAACTACACAAGGATTAGCTAGTTTTTCTCAAAAACATTGCTCGATTCCTCTCAAGTGCATTCAAGATCGTGATATGGATATGAAAGGTCTGGAAAATTATATGAGAGGTTCATTAGATCAATATGCATTCACGATTTGACAAGGATGTTGTACAATCTTAAGTTTCTTTTGCACAGATAACTAATACCTTTTATGCTTTAAGCATTAACAAGATCGATCAAAATTAAAGTCTTCAAAATGTAAAACTAAGCTTACATCACTGTATATCTGACCGAGATATTTTCGGTGATGTTTGCTTCACACAAAATGGCTTTAGGATGTAAAATTTATTGAGTTTTGAAGTTACGACTAAATAAGTAAAATGACAAAAAAAGGGCCACATGGTACACCCATAAGGTGCCACGTGGTAGGTACAATCATCATGTATAATAAAGAGACAGGTTATGTGGAAGTCTTACAATAGGCCATGTGGAGGAGTCCAAGTGACATGGCAGGTGAGTTGGACCAACGATATGTTGACAAGTGGCAGGGAAGGCGTCCATGTGGACCAACTAGGGCCTACCACGTTGTAGCTTGGTTGATAGTGGTTAGTTCTATATACCAAAAAATATAGAGTTGGGGAGGATCAAACCCCCGACCTCCTCTCTGCTTAATACTCAACCATATATGTCTAGCCATAACCTCTGTCTAATTGTTCTTAACCGTGTAGGTCGTGAATTCTATTTGAAGTTGGAATAATGGTTATGTTGAAAAAGAGATTCCCTTGGCCGCAACATGTTAGACACATATCATACCAATCAACCGACGGTCCATTGGACAAGCCACAAGATAACCTCGTGATGGTTCTTAACTATATAGGTTGTGTTAACACTAAAAATTGTTCACATAGCTCTCTATAGTCTAAACCATACTCATACATAATATTCCCACCATTAATTCCTTCATTTTGATGTTCACAATTGTATTTCCACTAAGCATGGTCCAAAACACTAATATTCCTTCCTCATAAATAAAAAGGAGTTGATCATTTATTGTGATTTATCCCCACTCTCTCCAAAAAGAACCAAAAAACCCTCTAAATGATAATGGGTCAAAATACCATAGATAAATGCCATGAACCATAAAATACCATGGGTCAAAAACCCTTGGACCATCCTCTAAATACATTGCGAATGACTCCTTGAAAACACTTTTCGCAATTTCCTCTCAGTCACACAACATGCTTTTCTGCAATTACTTTGCCACACCATTACCCACGGTGTATGCTTAGCTTGCTCCACACCCATTTGGATCGAATTTCCCTATCCAACAACCACATGTGGATTAGATTGGAGACCAAAATCGTGGAAATGCAGAACCATTTTTCTCAAACGGCTATGGTGGCCCAACATTTTAGAAAAAATGTATATTTTCTCTTGTCTTGTTTTGCATTATATATCATGAAAATATAAAAAATATTGTTATCGTCATTTTTCTTCCTATTGTTATTGTTGAACCCTACTTTATTATCTAAACGAGCTAAGTTTGGTGCTTTTGCACATAGATGGGGAAAAATCCCCACAACAGTTTTGGTGACTCCACTCAGTCGATCCATATAGACTTTTTTTTTTGCAGGTTTTTCTATTGATTTGTTCTCCTTTGCTCCCTTCATCCATCAGAAATATGATCCCCTCATGACAGATCCAAACCCGTATTACTTCAATGCGTGCCCCTCGACCCTATCCAGCAACCATTTTTCAAAAACTTATGAGTTATGGCCAAGTTGCACCTCTCCGGTGGAAAGATGTGATCCAATCACAACTTTTTTTCTCTATAAGCATGACCTAGGTCATGCCTTTTGCCCCGATAAGTGTAACCTCGCTCAGAAATTCAGATCGCTCCTGTCCTCGCTTTCAAAGAGACCCTGGTCACTATTGTGACTCGGTTTTGTGCGACTTTTTTTACTTATTCCTCTACTTTGTGTGACCTGAGTCTTTTGACTGTTTCTCTGCCCCGATCATGATTATTTCCTAGTTCTGTGCAATCTTGATCGCACCTGTTTCGCCGACATGTGCGACCTGAAGTTTTTTTAGTTTGTTTTGGTCTTTGAGATCCTTGTTCCAGACTCCCTTCCTATGTTTTACCCCTTCCCGACCTATTTCTATCTAGATCTGATCCATTACAACCCCTTGGTTTGTTTTGAGTTCTTTTTTTTCTTGTATCTGAGCCCCTTGAGTTAAACTTTCTAGTTGAGACCCCTAGTGTGTTTCCTACACCTTGGTAAGTTCCTTAGACGTTCATTTACTTGTGTTTATTTATGTTCTCAAATAAATTAGTTGTGATTTTTCATGATATTTACCATTCTTTATTGCTATTTATTTGCATTTTATTTGCATCCCAGCAGTGAGATCGTTGCATCTTTGTCGTAGGATTGATGGGGTTTACACACATCTCACACCCTGGGGTTTACACACATTTCACACCCTAAAAACAAAATGATTGGTTTATGACTCCAAACTAGCCTTAAAAATAACTTAATACAACCAACATTGTAACATCATTTGAGGACAAAACAATATTGTAGCAAAGTTAGGACATTGAGGATAGGAATCCAAACAACACCTCTCTGTCACTCACATCTTAAGATATAGTTGTTGTCCATTAGGGACAAAAATCCTCTTGTACTTGTTGACACGGCCAAGTCCAGTGGTTGAGAGGCGCCAGAAGTAAGCCGTAAAGAAGGGGTTCCAAAAATCAGGGTGAAATACCACACTCCATCTTGTACCGAAGGCTAACCCTTTGTAGTCCTCCTCGCACCACCTAGCCAGGGTGGAGGCCAAAGGGCTTATGTTCCAGGAAACCAACCGGACGTGTCATGAATGTGGTAGCCTAGTTGTCATTCTTTCTAGGGATATTTTAGCCATTTGTCCTTCTTGGTAGTGGGATTCTCTTAACCTATTTGTTCTTCCATTTCATATTGTTTGGATGGGATTTCATCACCCTACCGAGGATACGATTTGTGAGGAGAGGAGAATCCAAATTTCCAAAGGAGTTCCAAAGTTGCCTTTATAGCAGTATAAATTCACTGATATACAGAAAAAAGAGGTAGACATTCATTCTTCACCAGTATTCAGAATTCTCAGGCAGACATGAAAGGTCGTAGACAGTTTCAATGCTTCTACTGGAGCTATACTTTCAAACAAAATAACGTGAAATACCTCTAGACTTTAATATTCTCCAGCTATGCGTGCTATTTCTGGTTATAGTATTAAAGTATGAGCTTAGATCCAGCTAAACAGCATTGGTTAGCATATTCACAGGGTCTGTGGACATTACGCCGTTGATACAGTTATTTGATGAATTATTTCTAGAAGAAACCATCTTGTTGGAATGCACCAACCAGATAGAATGTAATGAAAAAACAACTGCTGCTCTTATTTCTCAGCTGAGAGAAGTGATCCAAGAAAAGGTAACTAATTGCAGTCCACAATTGATACATTTATTTTAATTGTGTCGCGCTTATTAACTCAACAAGTATATTTTTCAAGAATATATGCTTGACAGTCTTCGGGATCAACTCAAGGTGAGGTTGTCCAGCCATTCATTTCATACAAAATATGATGGTGCTTTCTAGCAATAAAATGGTAGATGTTAATCAAATAATTTAAATTCGGTCATATAATCAGGATTTGAAAGATAAAACCGAGAATGCAGAGAAGATTCGTAAGGACTTACAAATCAGTAGCGATAGATCCCATAAACATTACAATCAAATCAGCACAGCAATGAACAAAAAGAGCACCCAGATGGCAGCTAGAGGCAGCATCAGGCACGTCTCTCGGCCACAAATGTGGAGGAGAGGATATTAACTCAGCTGCATAAACTAGATTCATGGAGTGCCATGAGCATGTCCTTCGTAATTTTACCCGAGTTGAGAATGTTGTTCAATGTTTGTAAACTGGGTTTATGAGAATCGAAGGTACTTGTTATTTTGGTTATTGTTATTATACTAGATTTGACCACTTTGATCAATTTAGTTCTGGGTTAAGCCGAATACACTTTCCAAAATGTTGTTACATGTGAGAGCTTCAAATATGAGAATACGCTTTGCAAAATGTTGTTACACGACAGACCTCCTAATATATTTTTTCCTAGTTTTGTAGTGATAAGCATGAGGGTACTTCCTTGAGCTTTCACATGAGGGTACTTCCAATTAATAGAGTTAGGCATTAATTTTGTTGTTTGTGATTTATTTTGGTGGAAGGTTTAAGTAGCCAATTTTTTATTTTGACATTTAAGTGGATATGGTTATGGTTGTAGGAATAATGTAGAAATGTTTGTAGAGTATCTAGGTTTAGGGTTGATGTGTACTTTCCATACTTAGTATGTAAACGGATTTAGCTGTGCTTTTGCTACAACTATATATTGTAATTTCTTCACAGTAATCAATTGAATTGGTTTGACCATTCTTAATTTAGCCAGTATGAGCTCTGCTCTGTCTGCCTTCTATATATTCTTAGTTGGTATCAGAGCTCCAGGAACAAAATATTTTTTTCAAAGAACCCTATTTGGCTGCGTAAATCATTTCCTCTGCCGTGACAAATCCCAGAGTGAGTGGAGCAGCGATTGCTGTGATTTTCTTCCAACTATCAACAAGTCGCAGCCAGTATTGGAGCTGAAGCTGAGAGCCAGCTCGTTGAATTTTTTTCCTGTTTATGTCTGGAAGAATCCAGCGTGGAGATAGTCCAAGTGTTGAACGAGATCGCAACGTTCATCACCATGGGATTTAAGTCGTGTGAAAAAAACATGACACCGTGGAGAGCCCATCACCATGGAGAGCAGTCGTGTAGCAGCCGTGAGCCCCGCCGAAGCGTGAAGATCACCCGCGTGAATTGAGTGTGAGCAATCTCTGCTGTGAAGTAGCCCTGGAGATCAGCGTGAATGCCTGACTAAAGACTGAGCTGTGAGAAGAGTGTTGTATGTGCCCGCGTGAAGGAGAACTCGCGGAAGTCTTTTTTAACAGTCGCCGTGAAGAGAAAACAAGCGATTTGCCTCCACCGTGCAGAAGGACAAATCTCTGCCGTGAGATCAGCGCATTCCCATCACCGTGAAGGACATTGTGAGTATTGAAGCGATTGGGCGTAAGTGTTGTATTTATGGCCGTGAAGAGATAGCCACATGGTAAAGACCCGCGTGGAAAGCAACCTATTTTATTTTCCATGACAATCTTGGCCACCGCTTATCAGCTGAAGGAGAAGAGCGGTGCCTCCACCAATTTTACAAAGAAACAGTGATGATACCGCTTGTCCACCAAAGGAGAGAAGCAGTGGTACCGCTGAAGTAGTGAGTTGGAATAGCCGTGCTCACTAAACCAATTTCAGGCACCGCCCAGAAACGCCTTTCACAAGTAGACAAGGTGCCGTTCTGCATTTTTTTTCCTCATTGAATATAGATTAGCTCTCCAGCTCAGCCGAAACAAGGTAAAATGAGAAATCCACCTCTTGTTGATACTTACATCAATGAAGCATCCAAATCAAATGGTGAGAATTATGTAAATTGGAAATTTAAGATTGTGACTTTGCTTGAATCAGCTAATGCGTGGTTGATTGTGACCAGAAATGAGCCGAGGCTTGCAACTGTAGCATTGCTTCCAGACTGGAATAAGTGGGAGCTGAAAGAAAAACTGACTTTGAGGATGTCTATCAAAGATAACATCATTTAGCATATCAGAAATTGTACGACATCCAAGACAACATGGGATAGGCTCAAAGGCTTGTATCAAACAACTGATGCAAATTGGGTTTTGTTTCTCAAAACCAAATTGTTGTCAATCAAGATGAAGGCTATTGAAGGGGTAAGCAAATTTATTTATCGCATTAAAGAAATCACTGATAAATTAGGTGACATAGGTGAAGTTGTTGAAAGTTCTGATTTAGTAACAGTCACTCTAAAAGGGGTGTTTATCTCAGCACTTGCAACAAGAGAAAAAACCAAATTACAGGGATTCTAATCCAAGAAGAAGAAAGAATGAAGAACTACGATTTGGATGCTGGAGTTTCAAACGTAGCATTGATGGCGAGAGGTCAATATCCACATAGAGGAAAACCATGGATCAGACCATGGAATGGAGATAGAGGCAAACAATGGAATGGAGATAGAGGCAGATTTCATCAAAAACATAAAGTTATGGCCGAGACTGATTTTGATAGTAATAATGTAGATGATCATCATTGGGGCAAACCAAGACACGTCAATAGAAATCATTATCACAAGAAATTCTATAGAAATAGAAACTACAATGGAAATTTTGCAAATACACACATCTATGAAATTAATGATTTTAAAAATCTGAGATTATTTATTTCTGAAGATGTTCTGTCCATTGAGACAGATGATGAGAATGCATGGTTCATAGATTCAGGTGCATCTGCACATATGTCTTGTAAGAGAGAATGGTTCGATGAATACAATGAGAGACATTATGACACTCATGTCTATTTAGGAGATAATATGTCACACCAAGTGCAGGGTTATGGAATAATAAAAATGAAATTATCTAATGGTCAATTGAGACAGATTCATAATGTCATGTATGTGCCTAGCATTAAGAAAAATTTAATATATGTTTCAACCATAACCGAGAATGACCTAAATGTAGAGTTTGGCAAGTACGAGTGCCATATCAAAGACATTCAAAACCACTACAAGATTGTTGCTATAGGTTCAAGATGTGGAGGACTGTATAAGCTGGATGTGAGCAAAGACGGTCATCAGGCACTTGCATCCACCGTAATCACCACAGAGGAACTTTGGCATGAGAGGTATGGCCATATTAATCACCATGATCTTGTATTACTTCAAACTAAATGTATGGTTAAAGGTCTGCCTATAATAAAGAATGAACATTTAGAATGTAGTGCATGTGCACTTGGAAAACAGCATCGAAATGAATTCCCAGTGCTTCAAGAAAAGAGCCAAACTGGTCTGCTTGAATTAATTCATATAGACCTATGTGAACCTATGCAAACTATATCTTTAGGAGGTGCATCATATCTTCTGACATTTATTGATGATAGATCTAGATACACATGGGTGTACTTCATAAGGAGGGAAGGAGATGTATTTGAATACTTCAAGGAGTTCAGAACCATAACAGACAGAAAAATGCATTAAAATTCTCAGATCCAACAATGGTAGAGAGTACGTGTCTGGAGCTTTCAAGAAATACTGTAAGGAGAATGGTATCCAAGAACAATTTACAGTATCGCACACTCAGCAAAATGGGATAGCAACGTGAAAGAACATAACATTAGTTGAATGTGCACGCATCATGCTACAACCTAAGCAAATTTCTAATGGCTTTTGGGCAGAAGATGTGAATAATGCTGTATATTTGAAAAATATCAGTCTGACAAAGAAATTAGAATTTCAAACACCATTTGAGGTTTTCAATGGATATAAACCACAAGTTAAGCATCTACGAATCTTTGGTTGTAAAGCATTTTTCCACATACCAAAAGATGATGGGAGAAAATTTGATGCTAAATCACTTGAATGTGTCTTTGTTGGGTATTGCAATGATCACAAAGCTTATAAGTTGTTTCACCCCAGCACTCATAAATTAATTGCTAGTAGAGATGTGGTATTCCATGAACATATAGATGCAAGTAACAAAACAGAACAAGGGAATTAGTCTGACTAACAATGATGAATATGTCAAGTTAAACTCAATAGTTCAGGAGCAAGAAGTGGAAGAGCCACAAAAGAAGCAGGAGGAACAGAATAGCAGAAGCAACAGTGAAAGTAGCAGAAGCGGAATGGGTACTTTTACAAGTTCAAAGGAAGACATAGTAGAAAGCAAAATGATTATGGATGGAACCCCTACAGGTAATTTAATGCTAAGAAGTTCAACAAGACAGATTCATCCCCCTCCAAGGTACAATGATTATGCTCTAATGTCTAATAGAATGAATGATAGTGAACCAATGAATTACAAACAAGCCAAAGATAAAACAAAATGGGTTGAAGTAATGAATGAAGAATATAACTCAATTATGAAAAATTTGACTTGGGAATTGACTAAGTTACCAAGACACCCATAGGTTGTAAATGGTTGTTTAAGCTTAAGCTTAAACCAGATGGTAGCATAGAAAGATTTAAAGAAAGACTAGTAGCAAAAGGCTATACACAAAAGGAGGGAATTGACTTTGAAGATACTTTTGCACCAGTAGCAAAATTAAACACAATTAGAATTATGGTTGCATTAGCCACAACACATAAATGGAAAATACATCAATTAGATGTATAATCTGCTTTCCTAAATGGTGATTTAAAAGAAGAAGTCTACTTAGTTCAGCCTGAAGGCTTTGTACAGAAAGGACAGGAACATCTTGTATGTAAATTAAAGAAAGCTATCTATGGATTAAAACAGGCTCCTAGGTCATGGTACATAAAGATTAATACCTTCTTTAATCAGAAAGGTTTAGTTAAAAGCAAAAATGATCCTAACCTTTACATGAAGAAAGATAACGAAGGAAATATTTGTTTGATATCTTTATACGTAGATGATCTAATCATTACAGGGAATGCATGTGAGTTGATTATAGAAATAAAAAATCAACTGTCACATGAGTTTGAAATGAAAGACCTTCGAGAATTACGTTACTGTTTTGGACTTGAAGTTTGGAGAGAATATGGCAAAACAATGATCACTCAAAGTAAGTATGTCATTGAATAGATTCAACAAGAGTGATTGCAAAGTATCAGCAATTCCTTTAGAACAGAATGTGAAATTATGCAGTCAAGATGGATCAAAGGATGCATAAGGT